>CM030892.1:1813346-2137097 GCA_018136845.1 Heterotis niloticus
GGAAAGGCCAACAGATGAGAAGTAAGCTGAGCTAAAAACAATGACAACTGTTTATTTTATACCCTCAAATGAGGGATCCTGCACACACTCACTGGTGTTTTGCTGGAGTCAGTCAAGTTGGTGGCAGCAGACATGGAGCTGAACAAATCCAGGGAGTGGCTTGCTTCAAGGCTGGGTTTCCCACTGGCCACAGGTGCTGGGCTGTCTGAAAGAAATGAACAAAGGCGGTGTCAGAGCCAGAATGATAGAGATTGTTGGGTACAACATGAACGTGACTGGGGGGGCGGGACTTACCAAGCCCCAGGAGGTCTGTAACTGGCTGAGGTGGTTTTGATGGGCTGCTCTTTGGTTGTTGTGACTCGTCCTTCTTCTGTAGAAAACAAAATTACCATAATCAAGATAGAGAAAGTAAACAAATGTACGACCTAACAAAATTCTGCAGAAAAAAGAAGTCAAACTGGAGGAGATCATCTGGCATAAATCTATTTGCTTCAACTCGGTATAGGCTGTGTTCTCTGCTCAACAGCCCCACCACCCAGCAATCATTTACCAACTTCATCTTCTCAAACACAACTGGCATCTCTCTAGCTATGGAGTCACTGTTCTTCTCTTTCTGCAAATAAAATAAATAAATAAATAAAATAAAAAACCAAACACATTTAGCTATAAAATGTGGCACATTGTACAAGCACCTGCCAACAAGGTTGTATGAGAGTCTTACCCGTAATGACTGGATGTCAATGCACTTGTCCATGTACTTCTTCTTGTCATATTTATCGCGGATGAAAATCTCAGCAGCTCTACACAAGGTGTGTTGAGGAAAAGTCTCAATGTGGTGGGTTGCTTTTATTCTATCATCAGACATCTGGCAAACTCCTTGGCAGTCAGCAGTTAACAGTAGCAGAGGCCTCTAATTAAATTCTCAAGCAGTGCACACACAAAAATTGCACCTCCTATGGTTTATAACACAAGGAGGATACTGGTCAGTCTCAGGGCGCTGGAAGCAGGCTGGGAGGAAGGCTTCATACAAACGCCGTGCTTTGGCATTGCCCATCTCCTGGACACACTGCACAAGATGGAGGCAGAACACAACCGGGACTCAGACGCTGCAGCAATAAACCACGATCCTTAACAAATCAGCTTCATTAAGCTGAACCCAATAAGCACACATACTTTTCCCAGGGGATTGTAAAGACATTGGTTACACTCATACAGCCACACTCAGTTCTATAACCCAGCCACATAAAACCATGCTGAAGGGGCATACAGACTGCTCCACATTTCACATGCATCAACAGATGTTACTCATTCTCTTTATATTTAATTATCCACATTTCCCCTTGTTACAGCCCATCATTTGCCCTGTGGTGGGAAATAACATGTAAACAATGGCAAATAGGGATTAACTGATTTCTATTAATTCCTTGTGGCAGGAGCCTGATGAGATGAGTAAGAAGCCAAAGCAAGGCTCATTTTCAGGTACACACCAGGTTCTTAATCTGAGCCTGTAGCATAGAACATAGAGCAACGGGGATGTTTGCAACTGTCATGTGAAAGAGAGTCCTAAACTTGTACAGTATGTAGTGGCACAACCCCTTGCTTCTGCAGAACTGCTATGACCTCCTTCAGGATTCTAGTTTGTAGCTGCACTCATGAATATTTACCATCTGGCTGGCCCAGCAGGCATTATGATTGTGAGTCATTGGCAGTTATGTGAATTCTAGAATTAGAATGAAACTAAAAGGCAACATTATCACAGATAAGGAGTCAATTCTGCTGCTTCAACACTTTTCTAAACAGAAGCCTCAATGTATAGATTACACACATTTTCATCATTTCTCCGGTCATCATGCAGACAAAAAAGCTGAACAGACATCATCAGTAAGTTGTGTTTATCAACAAAAGAAAACATATGTACTACACTGACCAGTCATGGCACAAAACTACAATAGAAACTGAAAGAAAATACTGAAAAGTTTAGGTGTGTACGGTACGGAGTTTGAGGGAAACACCAAATATTCTTTTAAACAACAGCTGATGTTAGTATAAATACAGTAGCCCCTAAACATGCCATAGAAAAAAAAAAAAAAAAATGTCAGTTGACTTCTAACCTGAATCTGCTCCTGTGTCCATTGGTCCAGGTTGACTGACTTGACTCGGGAAATGTGGACCCCCAAGTTTCGGTGGATCCCCGCACAGCGGATACAGATAAATATCCCCAAGTTCCAGGAGGCCCACCTTGGGCCTGAGAGAGAAAAGAAGTTCGTAGTTGCTTGGTGAGAGAGTGATGGGTCAACGTGTCACGTTATAAGGCCTCGTAAGGACATGAAAAGACTGAGTTGTGAGGCCTTTATGCCTGGACATTTGTAAATGGACCATTCCAGAACTAAGCAGCACCCATTGTCAGAGAACTAGAATCACGCAGACCTCAAAAAACACTTTCTGTATCCTCCATGCACACACACATTGTGGCTGTAGTGTTGCAGAGACTAAAACATCATTATCTAGTAACTAAATCCTTCAAGAGTCTGAAGGCAACTGTGTTGTTTAATGCCCCCAAATACTGAGTTCCCAGAGATGTAAAGGATAAAAGGGAATGGGAAGGGGGGAGGGGAAAAAAAAAAAAAAAAAAAACTTCCCAAAAGAAGTGCAGTCACAACCTGTAATGGAGACTGCTGTAAAGATTAGTCAGACATGCACCTAGGTCTGCCACAGAAGAACCTGTCTGACTAAACACAGGTCAGCAGCAGAATTATCTGGAAGCTGAGGAGGAACACAGAATTTCAGAGTGTTTCCATTAGATGTTTTTGTATCTGCCTTCTAGGCCAAAAAAAAAAAAAGCTTCAAAGAGAATTCGGAAGCTGTTGAACTAGAATGGGACTCTAGGAACTGCACATCATTTGCCACTAGATGGCACAAGTTCTCACATGGAAAAGAATGTGAAAAATGATTCTTGTGCAATCCACACGGTTGCTGTAACTGCAGATATCCCACCTCTCCCGGAAGTTCCTTTGAGTCTCCTGTATATTGATAGCGGCTCCCTGACGCCCTCGAATTATATGCAATTTCCCAGAAATGTGTTTTTTAGAGCGAGAGCACAAAGATCCCAGAGCTCATCTAGAATCTTTGGAGAAGGAGAGCGAGTGACTGACTAACATAATGAGAGAGTAACAGATAGAGCTTCCTGGTTGGGCTCTCTTTTTCTGTAAATCAAACCTATCACTTGTCGGGGGTGGTACCTCCCTGAAATGACTTTTTGCAGGGTGGGATGTCTGTAACTGCAAAAATACAACAATGCACTATAACTTTAACTGCTTCAAGCAGTGTGATTGTATAAACAATAAAAGATCAAAAGAACAGATTTCCATAGTGTAAGCAGCACAAAACACTGCTGCCAAGGCAAACTCAGACTATATTGCTGAATGTGGTGTGACGGTCATATATGTTTTTATTTTAAATAAATAAATAAATAAATAAATAAATAAATAAATAAAAATCCCTGAAAGGACCTGCACACAGCCAACACTGCCTTGATACGAAAAGATGCCCTTCATCCAGGAAAACAGTCAAGTGCACTGTTATGCCTGTGAGTTGCGTGTGGCAGGTGGCACCATGTGCTCCTGTCCTAGAAGTATTAGTCAGCAAAGCCAGTTGACCTGTAAACAAGGCTCTGGGTCCACAGGATAAACGTATGCAGAGGACACAGGCACTAGGGGGACAAACCAGGGCTTCCTTAGGCAGCTGGAAAGCAATGCACACTACAAACACAATTATAACATTTAACCAAAACATACTTTCTGATTCACAGTTTGTTTGTTGCTGATGGGTCCATCAAGAATGCATCCTTGATTGGTATATATCAGTTAGGCTCGATACTGTCCTATCCTTCCTGGCCTTCCACGTGCCTTCAATAAGCTGCTTGGGAGGTACTTTAAAAGGCCAAGCACACCGGGTGAGAGAAATGGGGTATTTGTTACTACATGCAGCTGTGCATGTGATCAAAGACAGCAACAACATGTACAGTCCTTTAGGAGGATGAAGGAGGCATGCAGGCAAAACAGGGCAAGACAGAAAAATGCTATTAACTCGGAGAGAAACGAGCAATTCTGAACAGATGAGGTCTGGTAAGATGGAGAGGAAGTTGCAGAGATGAGTGCTGTTGAGTGAGAGAGAAACACGTAGATGTGGAGCAATGGCTCTGCCTGGTGCAGCACAGTGCAGGTGACTCAGGACACTGCAGATGCAGCCATTACAGGGAGGAACATGACAACTCAGCCCACTGAGTCAGTCAGAGACAGACCGCCAGAGCCATCTGGACCTGCCAGTTAGAGGAGGCTTTATCAGGGCTGAGCATCCATTGCCCCCACAGTAGTATGTGCACATGCATATCAGGTAAACCTGTACATCTAACACACACTAACACCCTTCCAGACAAACCTCTTTGGCGCTGTGGACTCCGAATCCATTATCGAGAAAAGCCCAGTGGTTACCCCCTCTCTCATTTAATGCCAGTACGCCAACATCGACAATGGAAACGCAACTGTATGGTGTCTCTTGGACAGCAGTGATAAACCTCAAAGCTCTCAGGCTGACTCAGCTGCTGTGCATGTCCCTGGGCAAGACTAAGAAGTATTGGAGCTTGTACTCGTAATAACACAGCACCATGATCAAAGCATCAATCCCCCTCCCCCCCCCAAGTAGCATGGCCAAACCAGGTAGCCTGACAAAAGGTGGTGCATCAGCCATGGGATGTGCACAGCAGAGACAAAACCATGGCGTCAAAAGTTGCAAGACACCAGAACCAATCCTTACTGTGTAGTGGCCAGGGCAGATAGTTAAAAGATGTTTTAGTTGGTCTACGGAGAATGAGTAATTGGTAAAAATTTATTTGTATATTTATGACGATCCTTTTCGTTTCTGGTAGCAGTTAAAGAAATAGAAAGGAAATCAAAAGGTTGCAGGTTCACCTTTTGTAGTTCCATCCCGCAAATTAGGTGAATATGTTCTGAATGCAGCTTTGCATGAAACATTTGCCTGTACAAAATGATAAATGAAAGCTTGTACACTTATTCTTTCATCCAGCAAATGTTAATACAAGACACCACAGGCCTATAGCAGTGATTAGTCCCCACCCCCAAGCCACCCACCAATTTCGAGGAGAACCATTAACCCCCGAGTCACATCGCCCACACTATGGAAAAGGGCTGCAGTCCACAGGCACATCGCATGTTTTAACACTTAAGCAAAAAAAAAAAAAACACAAAGCTGAATATGGTCAGTGAGTTCTGTTTGCCCCATTTGCCTCCGTGATTGCGAAATATGAAGTTGACACAACTTGGAAAAACAACAAACCTTGCTTCATGTACAGCATGTCACCATGGAGTTGAGTAACACTGGAGAGAACTTCCTCTTGATGAAAAACAAACCATGTTTCTCAGTCCTTGTGCCAATTTACCAGAACCTTCCACCACAATTTTCTTTTAAACTGAAGTCCAAATTATTATTTATACTCAGAAGAAAACTGCACAACAAGCACGATGTGGACAGGTTCAAAGCATGCAGTGACAGAGTCACCAGGCCATGCTTGTGCAGCGTTGTGTCAACTCCTCACTGCATTTTTCTATGTTCACTTGTCTGAAATGTCAGCTTATTCACTATCGACCCTCAGGTCATGAAGCTGTATCCTCCAAGTGTAGAAGCAGCAGCTCTGACCGTTATGCTACCTGCTGCCGAATTCCTATCCTTAAGTACGTTATTCAGAGATCAAGCTGTAACTCAAACTTGAAAGTTCAGCTCCAGGGGGTGACACAATTAACCCAGAGACCCTCCACAAGATGGGGTATGATGGTCTTCCTGCTTTCCAACCCAACTCATTGTCCCCTTTTTCATCCTCTTCTGCTGTCTCCACTAAGGAAAGGTCTACTAGCCCCAAGGAGCCTAAAGGCTCTCACAAATGTCCAAAAGGCTCCAAGGAATTACACAAACTGTCCATAACAGCTGAGACCCTAAAGTGAGCAGATGGTCCTATGGTTAATTTATTTTCACCACAACATCCTGCATATGGTCTACACCCAGTTGATCCTGTCTGTTGAGTTACTGCAGTGCTCAACTTGCCAGCATAGAACAACACCAACAGTATTTTGTGGATGAACCCATTTAGCTCAAGACTAAATGATGCTGAAGAAACAAGGAACTAGACTTCCAACAATGTCCAGCAAAACCTAACTTTAACAATCAAGCAGGATCACAGTTGAAGCTTCCTGCTGCAACCTCTTGGTTACTAAAGACATAATGACAGTACCTAGTACTGCAAAGGAGCTTCCAAACCCTGAAAAAACGGCTTCAAAAGTAGCACCTGCTGACTGCCGACCAATTGTCACAACTAAGTTCTCAGCAAGACCAAAACCCATTAGCTCTCTCATGGAATCAGAATCAGAAGTACAGCAAAAAGTAGTGAGGCCTGGTGGAATTTAAGCGCTGCAATGTGTTGCTGTTTCATCTTAGCATAAACCCAGAAAACCAATCTAGTAGGTAAGGCACTGGTAGAGGATTCACATCTGCTTCACCGAGTAACTTTTTGTAGAAATCTTGCTGTTATCAGTACATGCAGAACCTCGCTTCTATCCACAGCGACTTTAGAACATATATGTAAACAAGTCTTGTCGCTTCATCTGCCATGGATACTTGGCAAGGGAGCAAAGATGCATCTCATGCAACCATCTCTGGACCTGATGCATCTCATGCAGGCAGGCTCATTTTACCTTTGCATATCCCCCTTGTAATGTGACCTATCTTTTTCAGTATCTTATCACCATCCAATCTCTTCTATTTTACCTTATGCCTGAGGGAAACTGCCAGTAAACACACACCCACACATGTGACCTATCGAGACACAGTGGCACCCTTGTATGAGGTCCTTCAGCTTAAAGGCACCGCTAACACAGGTCATATGAAGAGTAATCAAGCAACATGGGCATTTAACACAGAATTAGAATAAAGTTTCTGTTCTGCTAGGTACAAAAACATTGTTCTTGACCTATCTTATGAGGGAGCCAAAAAAGAAGTGGAACCACAATACTAGCAACTCTAACTGACAGCCAAAAATCACAAGATATGAAAAAGGCAAAACAAGAACAAACATGGCTTATGTCACTAAGAACCCCATGCCTTTCCTGGAGCAAATGTTGACTGAGCAATACATAGTTCACTCTCATGAAGAAAGTCAAACAGGTAAACAATCACCTGAGACTGGTGCCCACTGGTCCCTGCTGTCACACCATTGGCTGCCACTGTCTCCACATGAGCCCTGTGCCTGAGCAGGTGTGCTTCACAACAACCGCCCCCCCCCCCCGAGCCTGGTTTCTACAGGCAACACATACAGAGGAAGAATTCAACTTCTTTCCTTGAAGAGAAAACCCAACTGGCAGTTAAGGACTTGTTAATGCTTGTGTGTGTGTGTGTGTGTGTGGGGGGGGGGGGGGGGTCAGAGTTCCCAGAAGTTTGTCTCTTCTACTTCAGAGTAAAGACTTGAAAACATGCAGCAGAAGTCTTTTTTGTATACAAAAGCTCAACATCTACAGAATTTTTGGACTAAACAGCATGCATTATTTGTTTACCCAACTATGCAGTTCTGCAGATAAAAACAAAGTACACAGTATACAATATTGCTGGTGGGCTATATCTTTCTTGCTCATAAGAAAGCCTTCAAGAGAAATGCCTACAATCTTTGCAGCTGGTGCTATACTTGCCCAACGGCTGAATCCCACTAGACTAAAGGGTTGGCCTTTGGCACTGGATACCTGCTGATGCTATTCCACACTATGAAGGATCGTAAACTGCGTCTAGTTCAGCAAAGCTGAGGTACTGATGTTAATTTACCCAGGGTCACTTATTACTTTATTCACAACTACCTACATTTACTCTACTGCATGGTTGTATAGTGTCCTCCCTACACAGTGACTACTTAACACTTCAGCGCTGCTTGCTGAAGCTCTGCTTCCAATTCTGTCCCACCACACCATGCAGTCGTGCTCGGCCTCCACTGTGACCAAGCATTAGTCACCCATATGTAACACTTCAAGGCAGGGTTATCAGTTAATATGCGAGGAAACTGACTCAATTTCTGCCACTTTGACACATCATCCTGGCAAGCTTGAAGACATGTTTTTAGGAAGAATAACTCTGGCCAATGAGATTGATGCTCATTTAAATGCACTATATGTAGCAACTTCCTACGGACGTCAGAGATGGTGGTGATGGGGGGCGCATAGCCACCAGTGACTTAAAATTTCAGTGTGAAAAGCTGCTGTGCTGAAGGTAGAAGACAGGCAGAGAAGAAAAGAGATTAACCAACATCGTAAAGTATGCTTCACTCGATTCCGGATTCCTTTAAGGCTTAGTTTTACGATCAAGAGCACTTTTGGAAAGACCGCTTCTCCCAGCATTAAGTACCCTTCTCGGCCAGCGTCTACCTTCCACACCAAGATGGCTTGTTTGCGATGGTAACATGTATTTAAGAATCACAGGTGTGAGGTTCACCATGGCACAGGGCAGTTCTCCACCATGCAGGCTGGCATGAAGCTGTGCTGGAAAGCAGAAGCTTGGTTACCTGTGGTGGGTGCAAGGAAGTCACGCTGAAGCACTGCCCTGTGGTGATGTAGGAGCACAGCCCAGAGAAACACCATCTTACCCTCACGCCATCACGTACCACAGCAGTGGCCTGCTTCACAAGTACATTTTACTTTATCGGCCTTTAAAACCGCAAAGGCCGTGACAAACATAAGGGTCGCTCAAATTACGAATGCCACAAACAGTCATGCCCGAGTCCAGCATCTCGCGATGTAGGGTCAACAGGTGGTCTATTGGTTACAGCTGCCTTGTACGCTAAGAAGTCTGAATCCCACCTCTTGCTGAGGTGCCCTTTAACAGGGTGCTGACCACAAAATGATGCATTAAGTCACCCTGCTGAACAAAAGGAGTAAATCACTGTAAGCAGCTTTACAATGCGGCACTGGAGGAAAATGTCACATCAATAAATATACCTAAACAGAAGCAGCAATCCCAGACTACACACCAGCAGATATTAAAATATATGTAACATTGAAAAACAGACACACTTGGGATGTTGTGCGGAAATGAAATCTGGTGCGCCAGCCTCCGCTGTGCTGTTCCTGGTACCGCCGACAGCCGCTTCGTTCGTCTGACCCTCCGACCCGCATCAGTCTGCGGGAAACCGACACAACGTCGAGCTTTTTCAGCGGTGGCATTCCTCGAACCCACCTTTGGCCATGCAGTCGGCGCAGAACTTGTTCTCTTCCAGGGAGAGGAGCGAGGAGAGGACAGCCTGGTAGCGGTCTGCGTCCTTCTCCGCCCGGGCCGCCATCGCCTCAGTCTTGCAGCGCCCGCGCTCCTCGCTCGTTCCTCACAGAGGTACTTTTTGCCAGCGCTGAAGAGACAAAGCATGCGGAAAGAAAACACGCGATGTTAGTCGGCTGCCTCCCATTTTATTCCGCACAAGAGAAACGGCGCAATCTTGAATTATTTTATAAAAACAGCGAGGCACTCTGACAACCTTTACCGCCGCCTGACTAACGGGTGGCGCGAGCCAAGCGAGCCGAAGGTCCTCTCGCGACTGTGGAGGGAAAGAGCGAAAGCCTCACGTGTGGCGCGGACGGATGGACAGATCGATGGATGGATGAAGAGAAAGGGGGCGGACGGATTTCCTGTTTCCGCCCCCTCCCTTTAAATTCATTACTATTAATATTGAAGCAAAACGCCCTCATGCCCCCGCCCCCTCCCTTTGAAACGCGAACCGTAATAACCGCTTAACACCGGCAACAACTCATCCGGCCGTAGTGCTTCCGCTACAGGCGCACGTCAACGCAGGCCAACGGATAGGATTTATTCATTGAGGAAGCGCGTCCTCTAGCGGTCAACCTGACAGGGGCCCGGCAAGCACGAATATATTTTCTGCTTTGTCCAGAAAGCATCGAATAGAAAGTTAAAAGACCACATTCCACTTCCTTTTAAATAAAAACAATATCAGAAATGTATTAAATTTGTCGAATTTCATTCGTGCAACATTGGATCATTTGCTTCGTAAAACCTATCGTGATGTGCGCTAAGGACCGGCAAATGTGGGAGATTTGAGGCCATTAAAATTTCTGCTTTTCTTCCACAGTTGCGCAATAAATTACAATATGGAAAATAAATTATTTCAAACGTTGGAAATATTTAAATGCAGGGCAGCTGTATTATATCCCAGAATGCTCAGCCGGTGTAGCCCCCAGTAAACCCCACTTCTGGAACTGACTCGGTTTGCGAGTCTTCAGGAGGTGCTAATGGTTGGCTCCGCCTCCTGCGATCAGGCCCCGCCCCCTGTCCTGGTGAGAAACCCTCAGGTCTGCCAGGTCCCCAGCGAAGGGGTCTCACAGCTCCCAGTGTTGTCAAGGATTGGGTTTGGGTGTCGAGTTACTCTGCCGTGAGGAGAGAGGCGCAGCGGCTGGTAGCTCGCAGAACCGCACCGGCCCTCAGCATGGTGGGACACCTCGCTGTCCTCCAGACCCTTGTCCTTCTGCAGGTGACATGCCTCACCTCGGCTCAATTGGTGAGTGATTCTTTTGCGTCTCCCTCGAGTCTGCTGCTTGGGGTTTGGGGTCTTTCTCAGGGTGGAAAGGTTACAGCGACAGGGAGGGAGGGGGTCCTTTGTGTCCACTGTTGGGACATCCTGGAGTGCGCAGTCCACCTGTGGGACAAGTACCAAACAGACAAAGGGGCTGATAAGGAGAGTTGTGGTCTTTCTGGATGGACAGTACACCAGACTGAGCTCCAGAGTCTCACTTTACCACGTTCTCCAGTTTCGTTGTTCATCGAGAGCTTGTGGTCCAGTTTTTGATCTGATTCTGATTTTTGCAACTAATACAGGTCCTCTGGACTTTCAGTAAACTCTGGTTCAGGCATGTTGAGTGTTTGGGTTGAAAGTGACAAATGTTGGAGTCAAAGGTGAAACACTTTGACCCAGAACGTGTGATGGCTCCAGCATGGGCTAAATCATCTGCTGCTTCTGGAAGAGCACTGCTGTGGCGTAAGGACTGTACTCATAACATCTATATTGCAAAGAGTGATAAACACTGAGGGACAAGAGCAGGAAGATGCTGAGAATCCAGACTGGCTGGGGGGGCTGGGGGAACATGAGGAATATGACAGAAGAAGGTGAGCAAAAAAAGAAACTCCACACACGGACACATACTCATGGTACAGACAAGAGCCTGTATTGAGTTGCGTTGGGTGCCGGGGCGCGATGCAAACATGCAGTCAGGATGGGACCTGAGCCTGTCCCCCCCCAGCTTCTCTGCACTCATCGTGAAGGTGGATTGAGAGGTTGCCCTCCTGCTCCTTCTTTAGTCACCGTCCTCCTTGAAGGAACAACATCTCCTCCCTGGGGCTCCAGTGTTGACAACGAGCTTGTCATCATTGCTGTGGAAAAGATCTTGAGAAGACAGTGATGGTTGGAGAAGTTGAGAAAGTTGCTTAAAAGTCAGCATTTAAATGGTACAGGATGGTGGACAGCCTTGGATGAGAGGATCCAGTGTGCCCCAGTTTGTCAGTGAACCAGGTTAAAAGACAACGGTGTTGTGAGAAGCTGTCAAACTTGGGACTTTGCTCTTGTCTTCCTAGCAAAATGCAGTTTTAATGTAAACATTTTACCCTGCACAAACATGAAAATCAGTATATGTATTTTAGCCATTTTAATGTGAGGACATGCAGCCTGTTTCTCCATATACAGAAATAAAGTGAAGATCTGGAATGAGAGATAAAAAAAAATCTGCCTTGTCAAAAAGTGCAGTTTAGTGGGGTTTAACAGAGTCTTATGACCTGCGTCTGCCTGTGTGTTGTTCCAGACCAGTCCGCCAGGATCCCAGGGTCCCCCCGGCCCCCCTGGACCCCCTGGTATTCCCGGGTCCGACGGCATTGACGTGAGTAGTGGAGTGGGTGTGCGGCGGTGGTCGGGCCAGTGCCACAAAGAGGGCCATTGTAGGGGCCGGGCACCGCAGTGCAGTTCCGCAGTTGTGCCACGAGGGGGAGGGTGAACGAAAACACGCCCCCGCCCCCACACACACACACACAAAAAGGGCAGTGTGTGGCGCAGCGAGAGTCCTCTGAGCAGCCAGAAACTGCAAGTGTTTCTTCATGGAAAGCAGCTGTAATTTAATACAGGGGGTGCATTTCCAATGGGCTCTTACACATTTAAACTGCTTGAAAGATAAATATTTAAGCAGGATATGACTTTTGAATGTGAAAAACTATTAAAATATGAACTACTAATAATAAAGAAACATTAAGCCGCATTCTGAACAAAGGTCTGAAGATGGAGAGGATGGAGGGGAACTCTGTGTTTAAGGGAAAGAAGAGATGACGGAAAGTTTGTCACAAAGCCTTATGACACAAAGTTTCCGCCCCCTGGAGGGCGCGTCGTCGGCTCTTCACAGGCCGAAGTGTCTCAATGGTAACTGCGTGTTAGAGTTATCTTTACACCTGGACAGATGGACGGACAGACGGACGGACGCATGTGTGCACGCGCAAACATTTTATTGTCACGGCTAGTTTTTGAGAGGGTGGCAAGAGTGTGTTGAGTTATGCAAACTGGAGAAAAAAATAGGAAGGTGCTATTTTTGTGAACATACTGTGAACTCCTTTTTTCTTTCTCCAGGGGGACAAGGGACCTCCAGGACCCCCAGGTCTACCAGTGAGTAGTATTCTTCTACCTGAGCTGGTTACCATAGAGACTGCATTTGGACACTCCTCACTTGGCCTATGCTGTCATTTTTTAGGGAGCGAAGGGGGAGCCTGGCGAGCCAGGCCCAGATGGACCCCCGGGAGAGAATGGCATTGATGTGAGTCTCACCGAGGGGGGAATAAGAGGTCAAAGGTCAGGGGTCAGAGGTGACTGGCTGTTTAGATATATTAAATGACATCGAACCACAGTTCATATTTAGAGTTAGAGTGGTTTCACATGCATTTATGTCTGTGTCTCATAAAAAGTTGATATGTCTGTAAAAAATACATATGTAGATCAATATGAAGGTCCACCACGAGGTGCTGGACATTAATACACTAATGAGTAAATGAATATGGTTTCCTTGGTCTCCCCAACCTGCTGCTGCTGTGAGCTGAAAAATCAGTTGCTGGGTCACAAGAGATCGAGAGGTCCGTCACGTGCGGAAGGAAAAAAAACCGACACTCAGCGGGGATTTGTGCACTAATCCAGGCCGGAATTTCAATCCAAGGTTTTCCTCATTACGGCGTTATGTCAACACGCGTTAGTTGGCCTTTGGTGCTTCGGTACGTTCTAGAAAACCCTGGCTGGACACAGTGCCGAGAGCCTCCGAAAGAAGAATAAACCACAGCGATTCGAGTCACATCTTCACAATAGAGAAGACCGGCGAACTTTCTTGGAGGAACCGACCTCTAGTTTGAAGTGGTGCAAACAAACATCTGGCTGGTGAACGTTTGCATCAATGCGGACGTCTGCTAGGAGGATACTGTGGTACCAAGTTAATAAGTAAATAGTCACAGTTACGCACAACTAGACCATTTGTCCAATCTAATCTATTTACGCTGATTTATCTGTTTATACAGCAGGGTAATTTTTACCGTATCAGATCAGAATTGATGTCTTGGTCAAGGGCATTACGGCAGGAGAGGATTCAAACCCAAGTCCTTTAGAAGGCCACGGTTCTAACCACTGTGCTACTTGCTGTTGTTCTGTGGGAACTCCTGTGACTCCCTCTTTTCCTCTCGTTCTAGGGACTGATTGGTGCAAAGGGAGACAGGGGTCCACGAGGAAACCCTGGACCAAAGGCAAGGGCATTGCTTTCCCAGAAAAATTAAAAAATTCTTGGTGTTTTCATATTAACTTTGTTTATTCACGTAGCATATATTCTCATCCAGAGGAACATTCATTCATGACCAAAAGCGGCCAATGAGACTTGCGTACCATAGAACCCCTTCGCAGTATCTTGACCCATCCTCCACTGCAGCTCCTACCCAGCAAAGATGTCCCTATGGCACCTTCAGAAGTACACATTAACCCAACGCCATGTTCAAACAGTCCCTTCAACAAAACTCTCGTTCATCTTGCCCACTTCACACTGCACACCTCACACCAAAGTATCACACAACAACGCACTCCCATAGTCCCAACACTTCTCCCCTGTCCACCATACTGGTACTCGTATGTCTAGTACAGCTTTATATCTACATCAGTGTGCGTGCACCCAGCCTAATGGCTCGTGTCTGGTGCCCTGGTTATGGTGTACAATGTGTGCTGTGTGTGTTCGTGGAACAGAGCTGCATACACCCTTCAAGCAAAACCCCAGCATCTCTAACCTGTCTACTGTTTCTCCAGGGTCAGTCGGGGCCTGTAGGAAGACCTGGCCCTCCAGTAAGTGATGAAAACTGTCCATACTGTGACTACTGATCTCACGGTTCCAAGGGCCCAGTCCAGGAGGGCTCAGTTCAGGTTCAGCAATGAACCACTTCATTTTAATTAATTTCTCCTCTGAACCCATTTAACCATTTTGTTCTGGGGTGTCACATGTTTAAGAATTAAAAGACCATTTGGACTTGGCCTTCTGGGACTGTGAGATAATGACTTTGCTCTACACTACATCTAACCACCATCAGCATCTATCAGACACTCCAAGATGTTCATTTACAATCAAGGTTACGATCTGAAAAATTCCCAAAGATGTAATCCTTTCGAATGAACATGATTTCTTACCCGGGTTCTTCTGTATTTTCTCACAGGGACCCGGACTTCCTGGGCTACCTGTAAGTATAAACATGGGCGAACTCCAGTAAGTCCAAAGATCCAGCTTTGTGTTGTATTGTGTTGTACACATTATGTTGTAAAAGGTTGTAGCAGAACTGGATTTATGGACGGTGGAAAGTGAATGCCACCAGTGAGACGGCACCCTTATAAATACTGCGAACACACTTAAACCAGACCACAGAAACTCACCATTAGACTCTGAAGTCATCTTTCATCAAAGTTTATTTGTTTTAGGAAATATTCATGCCGTTGGATTAAAGCAATTTCTAGAGGTTTTCCCAAAACCAGAAGCAAGAAGGAAACCCATAGTCGGTGTGGGGAATAAATCACGATTTTTAGAACTTGCCACATGTCGAGTACAGACCAGTTCCTGGCCTATGCTTCCATTAACTTCCTGTTCTGCATATGACTATGCTCTTTTACTTTATCTTTCTGCAGGGACCTCTTGGTCCGATTGGCCTTCCGGGTGAGATGGGAAAGATGGGCATCAAGGTAAATGCTCCATCATGGCTCTATCATGATCACAAATTCTCCACCTGGAGCATGTGAGGCATTTTCTTCATTCTCCTTTCAGGGGATGTTGGGACTACCTGGACCCCCAGGATTGCCAGGACCCCCAGGGAAACCAGTAAGTCCAAGAAGTGAATGGATAGCAAAGTAACTCTGCTGTCAACACTGTGGTGTTGGCCTTGAGGAATCAGTGACTGTGTGACTTCATCAAGAGTCCCCTGGACCGTATACCTTCTTGGAGAATTTGGCCAATGCTTAACTGGCCTGCAGGCAACCGGACACATTTCTGTCACTCTAGGTGAACTCAGTCAGTGGAGTCGAGCAGTGACTGGACATTGGAAGCCTGGGTGCTATCTCACATAGGAACTGACCTTTGACCCAGTGTTGGGATGTCACTGGGGGCAACTCTGCACGTTATCTTGGAAATCAGTGATGGTTTGAATGCTCTGCAACACAACACATCGTGATCCTCCCTCCTCAGCAGATACATATTTATGAGTCTGTCTAAGTACAGGAAACCTTCCTACTGAACGTGGTGTGTGATGCAGGGAAAGGAGGGTGGCAGTGGGGGTAGGTGGCCTACTTATCTACTGGGCTCCTGTGGTACAGCAGGTACATCTGAAAGCAACTCGGCAGCTCCTGTCTTGTCTCCCTTCTGCTGCAGACCTCTGAGGGGGTTTCACTCCTGTTCAGTTTAAAGGAGTCAGCAGCTGCTGTCAGTGCTGTATTTCACCCTTCACCGACACAGACACACCACCGCTGCTTCTATCCCACCTGCTCACTGTTTTGCTTCTTCTAGGGTCGTCCAGGAAAGTACACGGGGGAGGAAGGAAGTGCAGACTTCCAGGTAAGACTCCAGCCCCCTTTTACCGTGGTTTTCGTCACCCATTGCCACCCTTTTTGTCAGCCCACATACACCCCTATGCTAGTCGCCTTATGTAAACTTAGCTACACTTTGTGCTTCTTCCCCGCCGCTGTTCTCTTCACTTTTGATCAGTTAAGTCCCTTTCATGCCTTTACTTCTGCACACACGCGTACAGACTGACACACACCGCAGGCGCACCATCCACACTCGCCGTTCTCATTTCCTTAGAGGACTGACCCACATTTTATTAATGAGCCCCGTTTGAGGGCTCCTCCCCGAGGAGGCTGCTGTGTGCTGCAGTCCTCCCAGTAGGGGGCAGTGTGATAGAGAGCTGTGCTGCAGTCTGGCCTCCGCACTCTCCTGTGTTCAGACAGTGCTGGGTAATAAGGGCTGCTCCTCTAACCCGGGGTTCCTCGCTTCCTCTGTGTCTCTCTACCACCCTGTTTTTCACTCTCATTTATTTCCTGCTCTCACTTTCTCTCATTCCAGTGTCCCACCAACTGCCCGGCTGGGCCAAAGGGCCCACAGGGCTTGCAGGGGGTTAAGGTATGTTTGTATTTTTCATAGTTTTCTTGTATTTCTTTTGCTACGTAAAAAGGACCTAGTTATATTCAGTAATATTGTTGCTGTGATAAATAAAAATAAGAGTGGATGGATGGACGGACAGATGATTGTGGGGTGGAATGGGCCGGTGTGTGGATGGACAGGTGTGTGAATGAATGATGAGTGGATGGACGGATTCATGGGTGCACAGATGGCATTTGTTACTTGGATAATTTAACAGATTCAGGCTTTCCTTCAAAACAGGGGCACAAAGGTCGTCCTGGTGCGCTGGGAGATTCTGGCAGTCTAGGGAAGGAGGTATGTATCAAGGTTCACGGGATTTAACCTCCCCGAGTAGACAAAGAGACTCGGATCAACTTCACCCCTTAGATCATGTGACCAATAACTTCATAGCTCCTGTCCACATGGGAGAATCAGTCCATGTCTTCCGGACCAGGCTGGATCTGTTGCTGGTAGAAGCACTTGTCAGGGCAGGAAAATCTACGCTCGGCAAATAACAAGCAGCCGCTAGCAGCTAATCCAGGTTCCCCTGTCAGTGTTGCTGCCACGGTGTCTTCGGTCGGAATCCGGCCAATTTTTCAGCTGACGGTGGCGCACAGCGTAGATAATCTTAATGCAAAAATCAATCACGAGCCGGGCTGCCAAGTCGACGTAAAAGAACTGTTGGGACAAGCATCTCGGTGATGATTTGCCCCAAGGGCTGATGGGAAGCCGTGTCCATTCAGGTGGCTGGCACAGCGCGGCCTGGCAAGGCTTCTCGTCCCGGGTGCCCAGCCTCTCCCGTCTCCTCCTCGCCCTGAGCTGATAATGTCGGCCAGCTGAACAGGATTAGCACTAATGAAGCCCCCTGGGCTGTGACTGGCACTAATCTGGGTGCGATTAGTCAGCCCTGGCCCAGGCATAACACAGCGACCTGGATGGAAGCAGTCTGGCAGGGGAAAGCAAGGCCCAAGATGGCGAGCCAGTGAATGAATTAATAAGTGTTAATGAATGCTTAGTGTAATAGACTGGTTGACGTAGCGATCGCCGCCTAGCGGCAACACACTGACACAGCTAGTGGATGGCTCAGAGATATTATTCTTCATTGTCCATTGTTCTCTAACCATCCTCCATGGTGACACGCGTCAGGATTCTACCACGTACTGCTTTACGGTCACATTTTTTGAAAAATCGCAGCCTCGATGTGTCTGTTCTCCCCGTGTCAGTAAATTATAAGGACTTCAGTATCTAAATGTTCTTGTCCAAGCGGCAGCCAAAGCCATGTCAGCAGGAGCCCCAACCTGTGCAGAACATAAACGCTATGGTGTGGAGGGTCGTGACAGATGCAATGGCCACACCATGGAGAATGGCATCACTGAACACGGGTGCAGCTTGGGCACCAGAGAGAATGACCAAAATGAGAAGATGCAGCGATGCGCCGCACACCCGTTGGCATCTACCCACCTGCTGGTAGAGCTGTGGGGATGGAGTCCTGCAGAGGAGAGTCACACGCTGGGTGCCTTTTCTGATTGAGTCAGTAGAAACGGTCTGGTCACTGGGGTGTGACTTTAGCCTGGGGTGGGTAATCCAAAATGCAGTGATGGTCTTGCACCGATGTATGAAATGTCTTCAGATCCCATCAGTGAAAGACTCTAACACAGCCGAAGCTTAGCTTTAATTTCTGGAATGTTCGGTTGTGGTCGATCCAATAATTCATGCCTTCCCCTTATTGCCATTGTTTAATGCTCATCGGTTAAATTCGGAGACGTGAAAAAGCCATGAAAGCACTAAGGAAGTGTGTTCCTTTTTCACGTTCGGGCTCCTGTACACCGTCGTGCTCCGTCTTCAGTCGCGGACCAGCTGGTCTTCATGGTCACGTAGTATAGAGAATGCGGTTGCTGCCACTGCACGGTTGCTGTTGACCGCCTTTTCTTCTTCCATTTGCAGGGCTCAAAAGGAGAACCTGGAATCTCTGGAGAGCAAGGAATTCCTGGACCTCCGGTAACGGATGAATACAATTTAATGCCGTTTGGCTTTCCTGGCCTCTCCAGTATGCAAATCTGTTACACTGCTGCTGGCATTACCTGGCGTGCTGGGTTATGGTGGATTGATGCTCCTTCTCCATTTCCACACAGGGTCCCAGGGGGTTGAGGGGTTACCCCGGCATGGTTGGGCCTAAAGGAGAAATCGTAAGTACCTGTCAAGTTTTTTAAATCAAAGAAACCGATTCCTAGACATCCCTAACAACTTGCCCTCTTGCCTGGAGCCACTTCCATGCTCAAAAAAATCAATTAGAGGCCATACGAGGGCTGAATGTAATCACGTAAATCCAACCGAAGCGGATAAGGCGTTTGGAGTCCATTGTCTCCCATCTGTAGTTAATGATCCCGAGGTTTCATCAGTCTTGCAAGGAGCGTGCAAGCAGAGCAGCAGTGTCAGTACGCAGCGGCCATTAGCAAACTAAACAACCCATAATCTCCCAAATCACAGCAATTAGCACGCCGCGGCGTCTAGCCCCCTCGCAGATTTTGTGTGTTTAGATTTGCCGTAGTCGCTTTATTCACGCAAGTACATTGAGAAACATTATGCATAGGTGCACTCCATTAAAGACGCCCGCCTGAATATTGAGGATATCAATCTGCTTCAATCCCGTAGGAATGTCTTTGTTGGTGGGTGGATATTTGTGTGCCAGATTGTGTGAAGTGCTTGTGTTTCATATTAGCAGATGATCGCAACACATTTCTTCTGCTGTTTTGTCAACCAGGGTCCCAGTGGATACAAAGGCATGCCAGGACCTATTGGCCTTCCAGGACTTCCGGTGAGCGCTGCTGAATTCTTAATCCGAACGGACGCTCTTGCAACCAGACTTACTGTCTCCTGGTTGATTTTATCAAACTGATGGTAAAAGGGTTTTTTTTTTATTTTTATTGTATCTCACTGTAGGGTGAGGAGGGACCCCGGGGGCCACCGGGTGACCCAGGCGATAAAGGCGACATGGTAAGTCCACCGTCATTTCATCCATTCAACAGGTTCTCCTACAACCCTACATCGGTTTAGCATTCTGAACAGAGCGCCGCCCTTTCTCGGGGTGTAGAATCACGCAGCTCTGAGAAAAAATTTAAATTATTCTCATTTGGAAACTCGATAATGGATCATTTCCAACAACATTGTAACAGCTGTCATAACTCATGATGTTCTCCACACTATACTACTTTCTGAACAGTACCCACGATGCTCCAGTTTGTCAAGGCCTAACACACCATAGCGCCTGTTCTATTGCTCAGGCGAGAGAAACAAAACAGAAAACCCCAATCTCCCATTTTAATTTCTTCTTGAAGGGTAATACTACATCATACCTGTGCACAGTGGCTGGAGTGCTTACCGTGGCAATGCAAAAGTAGGCTGTGTTTAGTGATCGATGCCGTCTTTGGGTTTCGCCTCTCCAGGGTGCTCGCGGCATAAGGGGGCCTCAGGGTGTAGTTGGCAAAAAAGGAGAGAACGTGAGTACAAAAGACAATTATTTTCGAACCCCAAAAAAATCTTTTGCTGGAATCAGCTAAACTACAGGGTAAAATGTATTTGTCGATACAGGGCTTGCCTGGGATTGATGGAAAAGACGGAACACCTGGAATTCCAGGAATAAAGGTAAGAGGCATTTGATGGGTAGTCAAAATATTTTTATTGTGTTTTTACAGTGCTGCACTAGTTCTGTCCTCAGTTATGACCTTGCCGGAGAACAGACTGGTGTTTTGCCAAAAACTGTAGATAGGGGGGGACTCTAAATGATGCTGCTACTTTTCTTCCTTAACTTCCCTTTCACTCATTTTTCCTGCAGGGAGCTCCTGGACAGCCGGGGAGGCCTGGACCTCCAGGCCACCAGGGGGCGGCCGTGAGTTTGACACAATTTAACAGTTTACTACGAAACACATATGGGGTGTAGAAGTCACCTTGCTGTCGTACTGCATTTCTCGACTAATGTGAAGCATACAGAACTTGAGTTCTGGGCTGAGGTCCAGCAAGACCTTGCACCTCCTCCGGCTTCTAATCTTGAACCAAATTCCACAAAATTCCAAATGTCACTGCCACAGTTCCTCCTAATTAACCCATCCTTGCAGGACAATGGAACCTATTAGGCATCTTTACAACATTATAAACACAATAAATAATTTCCAGCTATAATCCAAATTTGTACACCGCCCAGCTCCACCTGAAGCTAGCGGTGACCTTTCTGACCTTTAACCTTCATTTCCTTTTTAGGGTTTAACTGGAAGCCCTGGAACCAGTGGAGGACCTGGAGCAAAGGTGAGACATCTGCTTTGGTCCCCACATGTGTCCCCTTTTCTATTTCAGTTTGAGTGACACCATCAGGAACCCATGTGAGTTTGGTTGTTTGAACCACATGACCTGAGATTCTACGCCGTGTGTATGTTTAAACATAAATAACTGTGCACACCAAGAGCGATTTCTCACCTCAGAAAGGAAATATTTCAAATGAATTATTTGCATATCAATAACCCTAAATGTAACTATTGATACCCCATGAAACATAACACCTGCAGCCGTCGCACACACAACCCAGAGTTACTGGTACGATTAATGTTGTATAATCTCAGTAAATGAAGGTATAATACATAAGTACTAAACCCCATTGCTGCACCGGCAGTAGGGGGTGTTGCGGTTAGAGATGCAGTCCTACTTGTGTCACTTACCGCCATCCGCTCCCTCTCTCCTTCTCCCTTCAGGGCGAGCCAGGTCTCAGGGGCTTGACGGGGATGCCTGGGTCCCCAGGACCTCAGGTAGGTTTCAGGCCGAGTGCCTGTGAAGCTGACTGTGTCACTTGTTAATTGGGCGCCAGGTAGCCAGGTGGTTAAGGAGCTGTTCTCGGTGGAAGGAGGCTTCCACAGGACCCCCGCTGATCACACACATCCACAAAGAGAAGTCAATGCGGAGTACCTTAGTGGCTGTAGTGTGTTGCTTTGCACAGGAAGTACCCGCCTACTTCTTACCCCCCCGTTTCTTGTTGGCAGGGAGAACCTGGCCCACCTGGAGAACGTGGGATGGAGGGAGTCCCAGGTCCGAAGGTAACTCTCACCGGTGTCTACTCAAACAGGGCACAAGAGGCATCCAGGCATCTCACTCACGCACTCTCACACACATCCTAGTTCCCACAATGCCCCTGTTTTTCTTTCTTCAGGGGGACCGAGGCGA
This sequence comes from Heterotis niloticus, assembly GCA_018136845.1. NCBI lineage: Eukaryota > Metazoa > Chordata > Actinopteri > Osteoglossiformes > Osteoglossidae > Heterotis > Heterotis niloticus. The sequence continues at coordinate 1,835,306 of CM030892.1, forward strand.
GAGGGGGCCAGTTGGACCTATGGGCGTCTCTGGACCGGCGGTGAGTTACCGGGCTTCAGTATCCATATGAGTTCAGCCTGCGGTTGATTCTGCCTGATTTTGATAAATTTACTTAGTAATATTAATTTTAGCATCTTGGGTGTTTTTGTGTCTTCTTGAATTATTACTGTGACCAATATATTGCGCTCTAAAAAGTGGTTGTGCATGAATGATTTTAAAACTGTAGAGAAGCACATTAATCTAACAAATGCGAAACTTGGTTTCTGCTTCTGAGCTGATCATGCCTTGGTTGCTCTCCTTTGTAAAAATGGTGTCTGATGTGATGTCACTTGACTTTGCGATGATGGTTTGTTTTTAGAAGTGCATCTCGTGTTTTTAATACATTATTGGAACTAATAAATTTGGGAAAAAATCTGCCATGGTGGTTAACAACTTGCTATAAAGCCCAACTGTTTCATGAAAGAAAAATAAGACACTGGGAAAAAGTTATCCAGACCCTGGAATATGTGGGTTAGAGCAGGGGTTCTGGAGTATCCAGCCCCCCCTGCCCAGGCCGTGACCGATGATCTCGTCTCAGTTCCTTGGCTGCCCCCACATGATTCATCCTTCTGTCTCTCACCTGTCTGCAGGGGGTCAAGGGGGAGAGAGGACCCATGGGTATCCCCGGACCTCAAGGCATCTCTGGAACTAAGGGAGACAAGGCGGGTTTGCCGCTCTATTGCCGCTACAGCAGTGCATCCCACGGCCACTCGGTGGCGCTGTTTACATCCAAATTGCAGACGGACTTGACAACTGCAGCGCAAAGTGTGTCGGGCGTTGTGATTCCACTCATGTTTGGGATTCTAAATCTGGAGTGCGTTTGTGGTTAAGACTAAGAAAGTCAAATTAATCCTGTCGCCCGAGCGCCACGGTCCCGTCTCTGGGATTTCGGTGACACACGGGGCCGGTTTAAAAGCAGAGCGTCATCTCTGTCGATCACAGCGTCTACACAGCTCATTCGTGGCCTACACGCCACCCTCATTAACTTCCTGTGTGTGTGCGGATTTGCGGGGCTCCAGGGCGACTCGGGGATCATGACACCAGCTGACTTTTGCTTGTTTTATAGGGGTTCCAAGGAAAAGTTGGGATGAAGGGAGACTTTGTAAGTATAATCTTATTTAAACGCAATAACCCACTGCAGTATACATGACATGTTATTGCTAACTGGCTGATGTGTACGTGTTCATGGTGTGGCTCCTTGTCTTCGAAGTACAGGCAGGGCCAAGTATCTGTTTTTAAACCGATTATCAATGTCACTTTTCCCACTAAGTCACAATTAGCAGAAGCTTAATGTATAATATGGCCCTTGATTTATTTCCTGGTTAGGTCATCTAAAAAAAAAACTCAGTTATTATAAAAGTACTTTTAAGATTTTTTTAATAATTAACTTTGAGCTACATTGAAACTGAAACAATTTTATGAACGCTCAAAATTAACGTTGCCTCCGAAAAAAAATCCTACCACCGCCACTCAGGAACACTCTAAACAAGTTGTAGACACTGTGGAAGTGAGTTGAATTAAGGCACTCACCTATTCCGCTTGATTGCTTTCTACTGCCGCCTGTCAGTTCAGCAGGTGAGCACGGGTTGTATTTGTTCTGCCAGAAGCAGAAATTTTACAGCAGCCATAGGTGAGGAAAGCAAATTGAAAATGAATAAGCTGGAAATGGTTTGTGTTTTTGAAAATTGGTAGCAACCATTTACAACGAAGACTCAGAGTACCAACCCCTTACAATGTGCATGAAATTATACATGAAAGGCCATTTACCTGACTGATGTGCATTCGCATGCTATGCAAATGTAGAGTTTCACCTGCTTACATCCATCTCTGCCAGGGGGATCCAGGTGTGGAGGGCCTGCCTGGGGAGAAGGGAGAGAAGGTAAGGCTTTGTAGGCTGTTGGAGATGTGGGGGCCCCTGATGCCAGGTCATTTCCACTGTGTGCTTTAGCAGCTCATAATTAAGCACTCTGCTGGTAAAACTTGACACTTTAAAAGCTTATGTTAGTCTTGTCACTGCATTAAAGAGCTGTAAGTAATGCTAGTTTTAAAATGGCTCAGCTTGCGAGGCCCACATGGCCTTATAATACAAGTGGAGCTCCACAGAGAAAGGCTGCGACCCAAACTCTCTATGGCCAGGATCATACAGTATATTTTCCCTGGCAATGGAAGGAATGGAAAAAGGACTGTAATTTCAGACCTTCTTGTGTCATATCTTCTATTTGTTCTTCATTTATTTTTTGGACCTGCTCTCGTTCTCTCAGTTTGTATAAGTTTGCACTTTACTTGTGCATAATTTTTGCCTCTTCTTCCAACAGGGTCTGTCTGGGGAGCCTGGACCTAAAGGGCAGGTGAGAGAAATAATTTGTTTTTGGGCACCCAGGGATTGTGGTGATGTTCTACAGGCACCTTTCTTGCCTCTATTCCTTTCTTCCTTGACAGCAAGGCGTGAGGGGTGACACTGGCTACAATGGCCCCACTGGAGACCCTGGCAAGCTTGGAGACAAGGGCCCACCTGGACTACCAGGGCCACGGGGTCTCCATGGAGAGAGAGGGGTGCCAGGCATGCCAGGGAGGCAGGGAGCACCCGTGAGTTGAACCCACACGCCATGACCGAATCAAACCTTCCTGCTTCCCTGTTCTAGCTTCCATTTGCCGTACTTCTCCACTCAGCCAGTGTTCCTTTCTGCCCTCTCTCCAGGGCCGGGACGCATCGGATCAGCACATTATTGAGGTGGTCCTGAAGATGATACAAGGTGAGTCATGTGTACAGTTTATGTCCTGTATCATCTTCTAGGGTTCCTTCTCCCCCACTGTCATCACATGTGTCAAAGGTTAAACATAGCGACCGTAAAAGAACCACAATCAGAATCAGAAAACTTTTTATTATCCCAAGAGAAATTACTTGTGTTACAACTGTGCAAATAGACGAGGACACAAACAACAGGAAGGGCAACTGTAGCGATAAACATATTAAGTAAATAGAATATACAATAAATAAATATAAATATCAAAATAGACTACTATAGGTTCTCTAAAAATGAAGTATTGCACATGTAAGTGAAGTTACCAACCAAAGTTATGATACTAGTGGGAAGTAGACAAATGAGTTATTGCACATCCGTGTTTATGAATGACCGGAAGTTTTAAAGCCTAATGGCAGTGGGGAGGAAGGATCTTCTGTGGCGTTTAGTGGAGCACTTCATGCTAATCTGTCTACTACTGAAGATGCTCCTCTGTCCCACCACAACACTATGAAGTGGGTGATTAGGATTTTCAATAATGGACTGAAGTCTAGACAACATACTCCGCTCTGCCGTTGCCTCCAGATTGTCCAATTTTCCTCCTACCACAGATCCAAAATTCTTAATCAGTTTATTTAACCTCTTGATGTCTGCAACCTTCATGCTGCCCCCCCAGCATGCCACGGAGAAGAAAACTGGCCACCACACACTCGTAGAACATCCGCAGCATTGTATTGCAGACTCCAAAGGATCTAAGTCTGCGTAGGAAATACAGCCTCCTTTGACCCTTCTTGTATATGGCCAGCGTGTTCTTAGACCAGTCCAGTTCACTGTTCATATACACCCCCAGGTACTTGTAATCCTGAACCATCTCCACATCCTCCATTCTGATAGACAGGGGAATGACTGGAGATCTTGTTCATCACAAGTCTACCACCAATTCTTTGGTTTTTCTGGTGTTGATCTGCAAGTGATTCAGCTCATGATGAAATGAAAGCTTTGCATTGAATAGAACTTCTGAATAGAACAGAACTTATTGGCTGCTGGCTTTCTGCTTCTTATCCTTTCCAACATACAATTGCATTTCTGCACTGTTGTGCTGTGATTTGGTAGAGCGATTGGCAGAAGTGGCTGTGAGCGCCAAGAGGGCAGTTCTAGGTGGAGCTGGTGTCATGGGCCCACCTGGCCCTCCCGGGCCCCCAGGACCCCCAGGTACCCATGGACCTCACGGACACACAGGGGCTCGCGGTATCCCAGGAATCATCGGTGCACCTGGACAGATTGGGAACACTGGACACAAAGGTACCAAAGTGTTGTCAACTAGGATTTGGAGCACACTAGATGTTTCCTGAATTTCACAGCTATCGAGTGCCAAGTTTCTCCTGTTTTTTTTTCCACATCTTGTGCATTTTTCCCAACATGTCTGCCTGTCTATTGATAGTGTTCCTGCCGAGAGCTCATTCCACTTTTCTCAGCATGGACCTTAAAATACTGCAAGACCTGTCTTGACTTGAATGTGTAAATCTACTGTTGTTTTTCACATAAACGTGTGGCTTTTTCCTGTTCGCTGATGAACAGTCAAACAGCTTCCTCCTAACAGAACCTGTCTCTCCTGTAGGAAAGAAGGGACTGAAGGGTGAACGAGGAAACCCGGGTCGCCCCCACCCTGGCCAGCCTGGACCTCCAGGAATCCCAGGTGAGATCATATATGCAGCTCACAATCATCACATGTAAGGAAACCATGTACATTTAATTTCTTACAAAACTACAGTTTCAATAATGCATTCCGGGAATCGGTGGTCGACTCACCCCCACTCTTCTTGTGCACAGGTCCCCCAGGAATTGACGGTGTGGCCCAGGATGGAAAGCCAGGTGAAAGAGGACCCCAGGGGACAGCCGGAGAGCCTGGTCGTCCTGGCAAACCAGGCCTTCCGGGGCTCCTTGGGTTCTGTGAGGCTGCTGCCTGCCTTGCAGCATCTGCCTACACCTCACCCCGTCTCCAGGAGGCTGGCACTATCAAAGGGCCTTCAAAGTAAGGCAGACCTTTAAAGGCACCCCTTCGATGGCGGTGAGTTGGAAAGAAAGAAGGATAGAGACTCTCACACACACACACACACACACACACACACTTAGACACATACATATACCTTCCTTTCACCGGACGCCACAAATTGATGGGAGGGAAAGTCCACTGGGATCAACATCACGGCCAAAAAAAAAACGATTCACCTGGATTGCCCAAACATTCATCCTGCTCGAGTAAACAACCACCAATGGCTACTTCTACTTATGAACCAGAGAGCTGTGACTGGATAGTGTGCAGTGTCCATCATTATGTTCCCGCCCGCCCCACCCACTAACACAGGAGCTGGTATGACTACATCCATACCAGGAACGATGTCTCTATCCACAGTCCCTGGGGACCAGGAGGACTACTCAACTCAACTAAACAACTGTCGGTGCTTCTGCTTCCTCACCACTTAAAAAAGTCACTATCCCCTCAATGACAAAAACTAAAGTGTAAAAGAGTAAATTGTAAAGTGAAAAATTAACAATAAAATGTCGTAGTCACTCAGTTTTTGACACGTATTGTCAGTTACCTCATGGGAGACCTCGGCTTCAGTCTTCCTCATGTGTAACCTGTCTCATGTGTATATTACTCCCTACTTCATTGTCTACATTCAAAAATGAACAAATGCCTTAACTACTACCCAGCATGCCATTTCCCCATGATTCCCTGCTGTAAATCTTTGTAAATGTGTGTTTATTTTATATGAGGAGCACGGGTTTCACGGTGGAATAATGAAGAGAACATTAAAAAAAAGACATTGTTGAACGTGACCAGCGTTTCAGCCTTTGACTCCCAGGGCCCAATGAAAGCCACTGTCGCGTCTCAGGTTCCGACAGCAAGGTGAGGTGTTGGAACATACATATATACAAAAAAATTATAATTTTCTTTCACAAAGCCTATTTATTGTATCTCTGGTAAATGTAAAGACTTTAGCCTCATCCCTGGTTGTCCAGTGCAGCCGACATCAATAAAGATGAATCTTTTGTAAAAGTGAATGCTCTTTCTCTGTCGTCTGGGCTTCCCAAGTGCCGCTGCTCTGTCTACATCGTATTTGTGTTGCTAATCAGGGCTTGAATCGATTTGCCCCCGTGTCCCCCCCGTCCCCTTTCCCCACAGATGTCCCTTGTTTAGCTGACATTTTCCATCACAGCAAGAAGCAAGACACTCGGCTGCCTCCTGGATGCTGCTACTGAATGGCACCCTGGTGCATCAGATCCCCTCCCCTGGTCTTTGATAATGTAATATAGTAAATGTACAATTCAGTATAAGTACCTTGATCAAAGCTACTGCAGCAGGAGAAGGGATTGTGTTCAGATTTGCACCAGCTACCTGAAAAATTTGCATCTCACTTGGCAAATGTCTTCACATTTTCAGCTTTTAACACCAAAGTGCACTGAAATACCCAAACATCTCAGTGTATCAGGCTTGCGAACCAAATGGCCGTTTTTGATGGCTGCCATGGTTACCACTGAGCTAGTGGGAGGGATGGGTGGTTTCTATGGTTACTGCTGAGAGGCCCAGATATGACCACAGCTCCCATGGTGAGATGGAGATTCTGGGAACAATGAGACAGCAGGTCCTTTGCGGGCTGCGAGGACAGTCCTACCTGCGCAGTGTGCTTCATGCAGGACACAACGGATGTCACCTTCATTCCTTACCTCCCTCCTGGGGGGACCAGTTTAGTGGCTTTGAATGAACCAGATGGCTGCAAGTTCAAATCACAGGAAGCAAAGATTTTCTTTTCCATTTCCAGCTGAATAAATGCTTACATGAGTACAACCCTTAAACATGAAACATCTGCTGGAGAGCAAATGAAAAGAAATCAAGATTGCTTAAAACATTTATTTGAATTTATGTAAAAAAAAAAAAAACACAAAATGAAACAAAACAAAACCATTTGGATGGGTGTGATAACAAACAGAGCCCACAAACAGGTGTGGACAGGTGTGCTGGGCATGAGTACTTGCTGAGGCTGGTGTGGGGGGTCTCTGGGGTCGGGCCACAGAGTGAAGAGCTGGAAGATTGGGTGGAGGTGTGAGAAAGTTGGGTTTGAAGCCCTAACTGTGTTGGACGACAGGTAAAGCAAACAAATCGTTTGTCTGACAAATGATGGACAAAATACAGTACTGAGTTGGTAAGAGAGGTAAATAACTACGACACAAAGCTGAAGTGTGTCCTGCGTGCGAACACATTAACAAGGTACTGTCACAGCTGCCATGCATTCTGGGTAAAGTGAATAACTAGAATAGCACCTGATAGAAGCAGTTTCCAAAATGCATTCTGGGGAGGACAGACACAGGAGCTTCAGTCCAATATACAAACATCAGGCCAAAAAATAACGTGCAAAGGAAGAAAAAACAAGCCCTTTAAACAAGGAATGTAGAACCATTGGAACTTGTCTCTTAAAAACAACATGAGCCTTAAGATTACAAAAACATATTCTCAACAAAAAACACATATATAAACCATAAGGACTCATGAAGCTTATAAAAAGATATTTTCGAAAGACCAGCTTCAGAGAAAAGTCTAGAAATATGGAGAGGAGGAGCGCACCGTGCCTTTATCAGTTAAAACTCAAACAAAGCAAAGGAGTATAAACAGAATTATGTACAACACAAACATCTGGAAGGAAGCAGTTGGACCCTGGATGTGTACCTCATTTTTTCGCTCTAATTCCTGGAATTGAAGTTGGACACTGAGCCATATCTCCTCTATTGCTTGGACCTTATTTCTAAATGGTTAATGTGGTAAACACATTCCTTGTGCTTTTGGATCAGAACAATTTCTGTTGGACCGAGGGTCCGGCTCAAACAGGTCCAAAATTTTGGATGGAAAACAGTGGCGGTGGCGGCCATCTTGCTTTCCAGCAGCACTCCTCCTGTCTCTGTTGTTGAAGGCTATTGGGAACATGTGTGCAAAGCAATTTTTTTTTGTTTTTTCCTCCCCCAGGATGATGGAATGGAGATGTGTTGTACCATTCTCCAAAACAGTAAACAAATCGGTTAAATTCCAAACGGAAACATTTCTGAAGGCACATGTGGACACTTTGGTTTCTCAAGGTCCTGAAACACTGCCCTGTAATTCTTTCCCTGGAACCTCACCTTGACTATTATGAGCTGAACAAGCAAACATTTGATAGTGTTGAATGACCGATTATGTTTAGAGCCAAATGATTACGGTGCAAACCAGAAAGTAGCGTTTGTTTCTCACTTTTCCACAACATGAGAGATTAAGGGCGCTGTTTAGCTCCTGGAGGAGGAGTTCCACAGGTTACGCCAGATTGATTGATTTCGTGGCCTCGTCACTGTTCGGGATCTCAGATGTACCGCATGGTGCTTTTGCATCCCGTCAAGTTACACAGCATGTCGAGGCCGCGGTTTTCAGGCTTGATCGGGATGCCTGTGCTCGTACCGATGTCGCCCTGTTTAGTACATGGGGCCCTTCACTGGGGGTCCCTTGGGGTTGTACTCTGCAGGCATGGTGCCGTAGCAGTCCGAGGGGTTACACCGCCCCTCCTTGCCTGCCTGTCCTGAAGGACCAGGCTGGCCTGGAATACCGGGTATGCCCTGCTGTCCGGCTGGACCCGGGGGTCCCATTTTCCCATAGCCTGGTGGTCCTGGAACACCTGGGGAGAGGAACACAGCAGAGGTAAGGAGATCAGGGACCAGTGAAAAGATGTTGAAGGAAATAAGGTAGAGATGGGGGTGGAGGTATAATGGATAGTAAAGGGAAAAATAAGACAGGTAGAACAAGAAAAGATGAACCAGAAGTCCTTGGGTTCTCTGCACTACCCAGTAGCTTACCTGGCGCTCCAGGAGCCCCTGTGTCACCCATCTCTCCTACACCCTTGTCACCCTTCTCTCCTTTCACCCCTGGTGCACCTGTGGAGAGAAACACTTCAGGACTGCTGAGCAGGAGGAATGCTCCTTACTCCGAGCCAGGAGTTGCTCTACAGGTGGACCCCACAAAGGTCAAGAATGACTGACTTTTGTATGATATTTCACAGCTGAGGTGCAGACAGGTTATTTTGAAGACTTAAAACAACATGCGGACCAGTTGGGCCCTTTTCTTCACCTGGTGGTCCCATGGGGCCTTGCCGGCCCTCTCGACCAATCTGCCCTGGGAGTCCTGGCATTCCAGGGAGACCTTGCCGGCCGGGGCTTCCGTCTTTGCCTGGGGGGCCAGGCCGGCCAGGAGCTGAAACCATTTCCACGGGCATCTGTATGCGGGACATGTAGTAGGACATACGCTCTGTGGAAACATGGTCACGGCTTGGGTTAAGTGACTTGGGAAGAACTGACTCTCATCACTGCTCACCTTCATCCTCCTCTCTAGCTATTGTATCAGCAGCAACGTTTCTGCCTCAACTGGCATTTTCTGCTTGTGACGTGCGCACCTCTCAGATTTTTCTAAACCTGAGACACAGGAAACTACTATATATAACCATGATACACAACCAACAGCCACTGCTATATTTAACTCTGACGTGCAGCAGCAACAAACTGTAAACACCATGGCTCCCCACAGACAGGACTGTTTGCAGAGGAGATAATTTATCAGAATCAAATAAGCGGTATATATGTCTAGCTGTAGAACCAGTATGTATTATAGAAGTTGAATTGGCTAAATGCATTTGTCAAGGAAACGTGGTAACAAAACGATTTTCAACCTGTTAGCTGGACTCACCGTCGAATATTTTCATGACTTGCTGCCGGATGAAGTTCTTGATCTCATCATAGTTCACCACCGCCTTCAGAAAGGACACACGGTTGAGGAAGTTTCCAGGATACCTACAGCTTACCTCCCCCTGTTATTGTTGTCACTTGATGCCAAACGTACTTTTTCATATTACGAAACATATGATATAACCCTTGTTTTCTCCCCGTGGGGCCTCACCTCTGTTCCTGGTAAACCTGGCAAACCAGGTGCCCCAGCAGGGCCAGGTGGTCCTGGATTTCCCCTCTCTCCCCGGGGGCCCGATGGCCCCATCATGCCAATGCCAGAGTCCTTGGATGAGAAACCACCTCCTGGAGGTCCAGGCCGTCCACGCTCACCGGGGGAGCCTCTCATACCAGGGGTCCCTGCCTCACCCTGTTTTAGCAGAGATCGAAGAAATGACATGCACTAGCATAACGTGGCACCTTTTCACGAGAAAGGATGCGATATGCACTTATATACGTTTTTGGCCATTAGAGGGCAATGTTCTGACGTGAAATGCCGTGTTTGTGGTACACTTTAATACAAAGACAAGCTGTAGATAAGCAACATTCATGATCAAATGGGCAAAAGAACTTGCATGTGGCTTTCAGATGGACCCAGCTTATGGTCAATAAGAGATCCACCATGAGCAAAGCTGACCTGCGAGTGGCACTGGTTGACTGCTTACCTTCTGCCCTGGCTGTCCGTTTTCTCCCGGCTGACCAGGAATTCCCTAAGAAAGGAACACAAGAGATTTATGTTGGGGTCATGGAGCAGAAGATTTTCACACCACAGTTTGGATGCAATGCTGCTGGCATACTGTGTCACCCCATCATAGCACCAATGGTAGTCCTAGTCCTTAGGTCAACCGAGTGCTGGTACCTAAGCAGACATAAAACCAAAAAGAGGACCCCAGTGCCTGGGTAGGTACTTACGTCCTTCCCTGCTGTTCCATCGGTTCCTGGCTCCCCCTAAAGAAGAAAAAAGCAGCGAAAACAATCACTTACGCCTTATTGACCACCCGTGTGTCATATCCATCTGCTCGGCAGATGTCTGCATGCTGACATGGCAGCAGCTGTGCACAATGCATGGAAACTAAGTTAATACAGAACAAGATCCAGAAGGCTTCTAATTCAGTCAAACCACATGGCTATGCTACTACATGGGCTTCTGTCATTCTTTGAGTCTGTGATCTTAAAACACTGTAAGAGTGACTTGGCTCTGATACTTACCAATGGTCCAGGATGCCCTGGAGATCCAGGTGGTCCCACCATCCCTGGGAGCCCTCGCTCGCCATTCAGACCTTTTTCACCCTTCATTCCCTATGAATGGACAAACTGAACAGTTACAGATAGGCCCGGAGCCCAACCTTGAAAAGTACAAAGGAAGAGATGAACCACTTCTTACCAGTCCAGGGGGTCCAGCAGGGCCAGGAGGTCCAATAGGTCCCGGAGATCCCTATTTTAGAAAAAAAAAAAACATATAAGGAACTAAAGACTATGCAGAAAAACTATGACAGTAACAATACCATCAGTCTGAATCTGGTATAAGGAGCAACAATTGAGGTATTCGGTGTCCTCTTGCACAGCCAGGGTCCTGAATCCTGTGTACCATACATGCACTGTGACCAGCATTTGCTGAACCTATGTACTGATTCCATCAAGTTGTTACAGTTATTAGATAATGTAAGTAGTACTTCAGGACCAGAGTTCAAAACTGACTCTAGATAGTACTCACAAGGTGTCCAGCTGGACCTGTGGGACCAGGTGGGCCTGGGCTCCCAGGATCACCCTGAAAACACAGGTCCATCACTGAACATGGTATCAAGAAAAGCAGAGGCACCAGTTAGGGACTCCCATTATCATTACAAGGCTCAGTCGGAAAAGGCCACATGATGACAGCCCACCTCAAGTCCCGGGCGGCCAGGAGATCCTGGAAGGCCCTGAGGACCAATTTCTCCCTGTGGAAGAACAGCAGGATTGGTGTAAGGTTGAGACAGATGTTGGTGGAACAGCATGTAGAGAGTTCATAGTCAGAAAGTGGTGCAATGGTTTCACTTGTCAAGGAAGAGTTGTCGGTTATATAAAAATTAAGGTACGTATAAAAATCTGAATTTCAGCCCTAAGTTCCTCTCACTAACCTTCATTCCAGGGAAGCCAACATGTCCTGTTTTCCCCTTGAAGCCCTGCACAGAAGCAAAGCTCATTTAGCTTGAGAGGGAAAGTGACTCAAACAAAACAAGCAACTATTTCCGTACATGGCAAACGGGAAGACGAATGGGGTGTCAACCCATCATACCAGCATTCCACGAGGTCCAACTGGGCCTGGTGGTCCTGGATCTCCCTGCAAATGTGAACAGTCATGAAAATAAGCCCATAACACCCAGAACAAATGAAAACCGAGTTTCGGCTATAAGAGCCAATATATAACTGGGTTTCTTACCCGAAGTCCAGGTTTGCCAGGTTTCCCATCCATGCCTTCAATCCCTGGAGGTCCCTAATAAGACACGAACATGACAATGTAAACAAACAGACCGACAAAAACTAAACTAAGAAACTTTAAGGGATAAACCATCACAGAGAAGGTTATAAGAAACTTTAAGGGATAAGAACCCCACAAGGTATTTTATGGCACTCACTTGCATTCCAGGGGGTCCTGGGGAACCGGAGGGTCCTGGAGGTCCTTGAGATCCCCGAGTGCCTTCGTTGCCCTGGGAAAGGGAAGCACTTCTGGGTCACCACCGCAAATAACATCACAGTACAACGGTTCCAAGAGAGAAGTGTTGTATTGACAAGACAACAGATACTAAAGCTAACCTTGAGACAGATATCCCTATGAGGCATTTCTGAGGGTCTTACCTTTTCTCCTGCTGGTCCTGGTGATCCAGCAGGACCAGCTTTACCAGGGAATCCTGGTGCACCCTGTAATCAGGAGACATGCTTGGCAATGAGCACAGAATGAGATGGTGTCTGCAGCTGAAAATTCCTGCAGGGTACTGATTGAGGTCACTCACCTGTGAACCTGGAAATCCAGGTGATCCTTGGAAACCCTAAACAGCAGAAACATCAAGTAGTGGTTTATATTCAGTCAAGAAGTAGCACAGAAAGTGACTATGGTCTTTAGGGCAGCATGGCTATGATCTGGAGTTTATGAACAATGTGCTTCTCTGGTCCCTCCTGAATGTGATGTTCTACTTCTTTTTCCGCCTACACGATGGATTCCGGGTTTTTCCTGTGATCCTGTCACACCAGCTCATCCTTTACATCCTCTGGCAGTCCATGTGAAAAGTGGTCATTAGGGCCAGCAGATTCCCCCAACTAATGTGAGAAATTCAGTTGCATAGTTGGCTATTGGCTGGGTACACTACACATAGCCCAATGGCCATTCAGCCACCCTGTAATCCTGCACAGGGTTAAAAAAAAAGAAAATCTGGGAAAATATTTGTATCTTTAACAATTTGTAAATCAATTTTTCAGAAAACAAGATACAGTGTATTCCACTGTATTTAGAAAACCTCACTTATACACCTGGTGAAAGTTTATTGCATTGATAGGGTAAAACAATAATGAAAAAAATGAATTTGCCCCAAAACTTCCGGAACAGTGGGCATTAATATTTAATAAAAGTTTAACTTTCGTAGATGCACAAAACAACATTTTGCTAAACCAAGCCCAGCATCAAGCCCACAAGAGCTTTCAATGGGTCTATACCTGATCTCCCTTCTGTCCAGGGGAGCCAGCCAAGCCTGTGTCTCCTTTGGGTCCCTTTGGACAGAAGATGCATTTTTTTAACAAAAAACAGAGCACGGAATTTATAGAATCAGGCATTTTCTTGACAAATTTATTCATTGCACTTATACAGTTTATGCTAATTCTACCTCCATTTTTGTCGCTACTTATCTATGTCGTTCCAGTATTAGCAGTTGCACCAAACTATTTTCATATTCATTATTTAACGTTAATTCAGTTGTTCACGTTTGAGTGGGACTGGAGAAGGCGGCTAAACGGCTAGCTGTGTTTAACCAGCGGACAGGTCGGTCCCTTATCTTACCGCCGGGCCTGCGGGTCCCTGATATCCGGGAATTCCTGGTGGTCCCTGGTGAGACAAAAGCTGTCAGACAGGGCCTCACACTGCGGTAGTGCACAGTCATCTTCACCGGCATGGCAGCTATTAGCCACATCATTAGCTCCCAGACAGCAAAGGGAAGCTTCTAAACAGCGTGTGACACCACTGATGTTGGGTCTATGAACCGTGCTGATCCAGCAGAAATGTTTGTGCTGCTGTAAATATGCAGTGACACCACAGATGTAGGCACCGCTATTATCCGCATTGATACTGTACAAACACCTTTGCCACAGCTGTAAATACCACTGGTGCCACGAAGACTGTAGCAATGAGCCGTTATCTGTGCTGACACCGTAAAACCATGGTCGTAAATACTGGCTGCACCACCGGGGCCGGAACAGCTGCTCTCAGGCGTCCAGAGAATGGAGATCAGGAGCAGAACACGTCCCTCTAACATGGTGTGCAGTGCTGCATGTGGTCCTACTTGTGGATCCAGTTAAAGGCTGTGGGTGTGACGAATGCACTCACCAAGTCGATGCAGTACCGACTTTGGTCATGGCTGTAGCAGTAACTACAACTGTGGTTGCAAATGCCTGTGATTTTAGCTCCAGTACTGAGTCTGGTCATGCTTGTGGTGTTGACTGGTCATGGTTATCTATGGTCATGGTTGCAGCTGCTGGTGTAAAACCGTGCTCCCTACCGACTCTCCTTTCTGTCCTGCAGTGCCTGGCTGTCCACGCTCTCCTTTCAGTCCCTGTCCGAGAGATAAACAAACTCATGAAATGATTCCTCCACCCATATGTCCACCAAGATAATAGGCAGGTGAGTTGTAATGTGGTAAATGTTGTACATGGTGACATTATTATTGGTTATTTATTTATGATTCTTTCTTCTTACCATGTTAGCTTTACCAGGTTACTTACACTAATTCATCAGTTTACACTGCTAGGTTTTTCTTTTACTGTATCAGTTCAGAGCAAGTATTTTGATCAAGGGTGCTATGTATATGTGTAGTGCATATATGGAGTGGTAAAAATAGGGTGAAGACACTGAAGAACAAGGCCTTTCTATTTGGGGCCAGCATGTGACACCAGTAGCAGTCTTACAGGGAGGCCCGGGGATCCCATGCCTCCGGGGTAACCAGGCGTTCCCGGAGGACCCTGGGAAAGTGTGAGAAGGTGAGAAAAAGAAAGAAAGAAAAGGGAAGAAACATGGCTATGAGGTGCAGACACGTTAAAGGTTAAAGGTCAGAGCATTGGTCTGGTTGTCCTATAAATGGGAATCTTACATTTAAAATCAAATAATTTTTCTGTGCAATTTAACTTGAAACACATTTTTAAAACGCAGTTTGGCTGTAAGACTTGACAAGGTGCCTCGCCTTCTGGTTCAGGGTTTGGGGGGAGTTTAGGTCTCAGACACTGAGGCATCTGACACCAGGTATATTCTTACCTGTTCACCCTTTATACCCATAAGTCCAGGCGGTCCCCTCTCCCCCTGCTGACCCTAAAGGAGGGAAGTGGTAGAGAAATAGAGAAAGAGAGAGAGAATGATGGGGACACTCCTGTTTATAACACCGATATCTTTTCTTCCCCCTATGCAGTCATGTTATATTTATTTTTATATCACTTTCATTCTTTTGACTGATTTGCTCTTCCTTCTGAGATTTGGTAAAAAAAAACATACAGGCAACAAAAACTGTTTAAAATTCAAACTAAGAAAGTGAGTAAGGAAGAGAGCGAGGGAATGACTGACATAAAGAAAAGTTGGACTTGTGTGTGCATGCGTGCGTTTGTGCATGCGATAGAATAGAATAGAATCTCAGACTACAATAGAATCTCAGACTTTTCCAGCTGTGACCCATATGGATTTGTGCGGCCTATATTTTTGGCCACGACAGTCTCATACGCCCCCCACAGGAGCAGCGAGTGGAGCCCTTCTTAAAGCGACCGTGCGGCACTGTTACCCACCTAATTCATGCAAATAAACGGGTCCTTTTGTCAGTGTCTGGGAGGCCATGGACCTTCGCTGAGATGCGCACCCCCTATTTATTGCACTGACAGCAGCAGCTGCGCTGACCTTTCTCTGAACTACTTTCATTCCTCTATTCCTTTTTACATATATAAATGCCTAAATATGCTTACTTATTCATTTCCGGTTTTGCAGTTTTGTCTTGGTCACTGCACTGTTGTATGTATGCTCATGAAGTTTTCTTTGGGATCAATAAAGTTCTCATCCATCCATCCATCCATCCATCCATCCATCCATCTAGGCATCCAGCCATCCATCTATCCATGCCTGCTGCTTTGCAAACCATCTGCATCCCTGTTCTGTACCTGACTTTCATCTTGGCTGCTTGTTAGCCATTCATCACCCTCGATCCAGACGCATCCTCACTGTTCATTCCCCCAGTGAAGGACAGTAATAGGTTAAAATATTTATTATAAGTCTTCCTTGTCTATATTCAGAGTAAATAAAGGAACAATGTGCAGATATTAGCTTTACTGTCGTGGGACCCAAGCACAGCGGCTCACTGTTCAATACAATTCATCAGAAGCGAAGACGTCTCGGCTTAGTGCAAACAGAGATGCAGCGCCCACGTCGCCCCAAAGGAATCTGATAAGATTTTAAAATATTACTTTTTTCCGGGGGAATAAAATTGCACGGGTTTATGAGTCGTGCCGGTGAAATCGATGCTTCTCCTTCTCAGCAGCATTCAGAACGAGAGCCTAATGAAACCCTCAATACCGACAGACCAATATGGGCTGCAGATATAAAACAGAAACACTTTGGGACTGAAGAAAATCTGAACTGCTCTGAAGTGTCGGGGCTGGGGTGCATCCCTGAGTGAAGGCCTGCGCTAGTACGCAAACCCAAGGCTTTTGTCCAAGAAACTTAACAGTTAACCTTACTAGCGCTAATTTAGCCGTTTACGTAGCAGGGTAACCTTCACTGTGTCTGCTCACGGCGAGACCCTTGATCAACTTCACGACAGCAGAAGGTGGGATTTAAACCTCGGCCTTCTGAGGGCAAAGTGACGGCTCTAACCGCTACACCACCCGCTGTCCCGGTATCAGCCCTCAGTACTGTAATGTTTATGGATGAAGACGATGACCAAGAGACACGACAAGGGTCTCCAGGGTTCTCGCCACGCACGTTCCTACAGAGGAGCCCTTTCCGGCCTTTCGCTATGCTTCCACACACAGACGAATGCTGTGATGCGAGTCTGAAGACTAATAGCTTTCACATCTCATTTCCGTGCTTTAATGCCTCCTGACAGGTTCACGCATGTCGAGAAACTACCCACATCACCCCTAGTTTCTTTCATGCGTGTCCACTGTCAGTTCTTCCACGGCGCAGCCCGCGTACCTGGGCAATTACCAGATCGACGTCAGACGGCTGCCAGGTACATCCAGCATTATGTCGAAATGTACGAAAACAAAAAAAGCGTGCGAATATTCTGACAGATCAGGCGGGGAGCTTGGAGATGTTCCACATCAAGTAAAACTCGAACCAGACTCATCTCAGGCGGAACTCATGGGAAGTTATTACCAGGCAGGCCAGACTGAGCTGGAACAGAGGATGTTGCCCCCCCCCCACCGCACATTAAACGGCCGACTGTGTGATTAATGCAAAGTCGGGGAGGGCGGCTGTAATGTCTTGCTTTTGTTAAAAGAGGCTGTAAAATGAACAATGCAAAGCGCGTTTCCATATTTATTACATGTCTCCGAAGGGCGGAATGCTATTATTTTTAACCGAATAGCCCTAACAAGACGAGCCGAATTTAGACCGAAATGTTGCCAGCCTCATACAGCATCACGAAACTATATATGGGATATTTTCATGTCTTTTTTTTTTTTTTATGTCCCACATTAATCTGGGACTGAAGCACAAGGTAGCATACGTTTGAAAATGACTAAGCAAAATAAAAACACCAAAATATTTATGCGTTTGATCGGAAAGTTTCGACAGAGTTCAGGAGCGTTTCGACGAATAGTCATTGTTTGTTTGCTTCGCAAACAGCTGCTGCTCTGTCCATATGTACCAGATGAGCGCACCTGTGTGCCGGTATGAATATTTATAGCGGCTGCCTCGGTTTAACCGCGCAGAGTGTGTGGGAGAGGCGGCACGCGGCTGACGGATAATCCTGCCGCAGAAACTTACAGGTAATCCGGAGGGGCCTTGAGGACCAGGGAAACCTGGGGGACCCTGCAAAACACACAGACAGTGACAAACATAGCCCTAGATATCTTAAGGCACAAGAATCCCGATCCTGCCGCTGCCAAAATGCAGGAAAGCAAAAACTGTGAAGTGCTACCATTGTAAACAATCTAAAAATATCCAAAGAACACACATTCACAGATCACTGTGGGTAAATAAAATCATCCTTTGCACGACACCCACAACAGCTCCTCTGCGCACATCCACATCAAACATTTTACAACAGGCTGCAGTTCCTTGTCTTTACAGTAGGGGGCTCTGTGGCTTCACTCAAAACATCTAGCGGCGATTCATCTTTTTGAGCCGTCCTGCTGAAGATGCCGAGCCATATAAATTGCCGCACTTAAAGAAATACAGGGTGGTCATGGCTCTGGCTGCAATGCATCAAAAATCACAGTTGACCAATAGCATCTCGCTGTCGGTGACTTACAATATTTCCGGGGGGTCCGGGGAAGCCCCTTTGACCTTGATGACCCTTGAAAAGCAGTCAAACATCCCGTCAGTGTGTTCACATACACTATTCCAGCCAATTACAGAGAAAAAATGGTTCACAGAGTGATGGACTACATGCAGTTTGGCGCCACCTCCTCCCTCGGTGTCCCTGTACTCACCTGCTCACCTTTGACGCCCGGCTGTCCCTGTACGCCTGGCATCCCCGGAGATCCTGCACAAGCAGGACCTGCATTGTTGGAGCTACCCTACAGCACAGAGGTGACCAGAGAAAGTGTGTTAGGACCCCAGAAGAACCAGGTTACAGAAGAGCACGGCACCCTCTGCTTGACACGTTGGCTCGTCCAGCTGTAACAAAGCATTTCACCCGTCCAGGCAGCACGCTGATCCAGAAGGTCCGCCAGATCACCTGATCAGCTGTGCCAGCACCGAGAACCAGACAGCAGCACTGGAGAAGATCCGGTCACCATCCAACCACACTAATAAGGAACTAAGACAGTCCAGCAGATCTACTCTCTCTGCACCCAGCCGCTCACGGACAGGAGGAGGCGCTAGTGGGGCCGTTTACAATCAAGTTGAATTGTGGAAAGTGTACTTACAGGACGGGATTCGGTCTCCTCTTGCTGCAGCCTCTCTAGGCACTGCAAAAAACAAACAAAGGACGGTGATTCTGAAAGGACAGTGTTTCTCTGCATTAGGAGCATGTGTCACACCCACCGCCCATTGTAGGTATGATCTGCCTTGGCGGGTAAACCCCACCCATGCCGAGTGCTTCCTCTGCTTTGTTCATGTCAATAAAGCCACTAACCAACAACAGCCCCACCCACCCATTCACAAACAAACAAACAAACCTCGGTGGCCCCTCAGCCACCCTCACCTGTTCACAGCCTTCCGTTGGTCCAGGCTTGCCTTGCTCTCCCTTCTCGCCCTTGATGCCTGTCATGCCTGGGACGCCTGGGCGACCCTGCGAGCAGTCCCTGCAGGGCTCCTGGATGACGGACAAGCAAACGGCCAACATATATGGTCATGGCAGGAGGAACGTGGCCACAAACAGTCAACAAGCAAACAAACAAATGGATTGACAAGACACAAACACAAAGGTGTGTCGCTGTGCATGCGGCACCAGCTCGAGGGACTCCAGCGGTCATTTCTGCTACGGTCTTGCCAGCTTGCTTAACCTGCTTCCAGTGAGCTGCATTAGTAACCCCAGAGGTCAGGATGAGGAGAAGCTACAGTTCCATCATGGACACTGGCTCACATCTAACCAAGTGAAGTGATCACCATGAGCTCTTTTAGCCACCAGGTTATTCAACTTGGGTGCGGCAAGAAGCGCTTCTGGTTCTTCTTACCAACAGCCATCTGCCTCCATAATGCCGCTCGAGGACTCGTCTACTATTAGACTGGCTTCTGCTGTTTGTTCTTATTTAACACACAAATGGAAATTGAGCGAGGCAGAAGTCATGCAGAGACACAACACAGGATTGTGGGGAGGCGCGTGCATGGAGGCAGTAGCTCTCCTGCCTGCTTACCTTGTTTGGGTCGGTGGTGTCCTGGACCATCACCGACGGGGGCTAAAGAGATGGGGATGAGAGGAGAGTCAGTGAGGGGTGGGGATAGGGCGACATATCAAGGCACTACATCAACGGGGGTAACACCACAGACGGTCTTACCACATCACATTACCGCAGTACACTTCAGTTTACTTAGTGAACTCTGCAGACCTTATTGAACAAACAAACAAACCTCGGGGGCCCCTCAGTGGCCCCTCTGACTATGGGTGTAGGAACACCACACACACCCATTGTGCCTGGGCCATGACTGATTTGTGGCGTGTACCACGGTAAAAGGGGAGCTAGAAGGAAACAGTGACCAGGATGGAAGAGGTGTGAGGGGTGAAGGGGGGGGGGGGGGGCTTCAACACTGGAGAAGCTCTTGTAAGGGGGGGGTTAATGCACTTCATTGTTTCATTCAATGACAAACGCTGAAAACAAAACAACAGCATCAAACAAGTTCAATAAATGGTTTGAGGTTGATTTAATGAGCAAAATTTTTAAATATATAAACCTTTTAAATAAGTTTTTCACTACTTTATTATAATGGGAAGTGGTGTTTTAGTTAATAATGTGGACCTGGAAGCTACACATTGCTTTATCTTTCCCAGAATGCCACTGGGGTTATCGGGTGTTGAAGACCACTCTGAGGGGATGACAGGCCCGTTCCTCGGCATCCTTGTCCACACGCCCGAAACACCACTTTCAGCATGAAACGCTTTTTTCTTTTCCTCAAATTACGCCTTTTTGAATAGCCATCCCGTGTTTACCTGCTAAGCCGGCAGGTGAAAGTAAAGAGCAGAAAGAGAATAGGAGTGTGGGACCACTTTAATTCAACTTACCAGTGCAGTGTTTACAGTTTGTGTCTGTGTTTTGAACCGAGCCATTAACATGGCATGCACTGTCACAAGGATCTAAAAGCGGAGCTGAAGGAATTCGAAAAGATGACAAAGTCCAATTTTGACTGAGCAGGAGTTTGTGGATTCTTTTGTCAGCAATTTTAAATGAGGATTAATTTTAATAAAGTTAATATGAAACAAAACAAATGAAAAGTACCCAGGAAGCAGTTGAGGTTTCTACAGAACATTTTAACCCACAAAATAAATCAAGTGACGTCTGTATTCTTAATGTTTTATTGATGCTACTTCACAGTTTCAGCACACATTTGGTTTCAGCTGTGGTAATGAAATATTATTCTTGTTTACTCCAAAACAGTATAAAGCAGCCCCGGTGTTCTGCATTGGACAGCTGAACGTGGTGTTTGGGAAACGGTGGCGGCAAATCACAAACACGACCGCACACATCCCCGTATCTCAGGCTGGTCTGCGACACCTGTGCTTTAGCGCCGCCGCTCACACAGCATCGTTTTACAGAGTTTAAGTGTTTAAACAGGGAGACCATTCGCTAAGAGAGAACCCGAGACCCACGTTGGCGCCTCGTGCGGGTAAAACAGACTTGTGCTGTTGGACGCGAGACTCGGCACGTCGGCACGAGACAACCTTCTCCAACCCCTGCGTGACTGAAAAGCACTCTCAAAGAAAATGGCCTCCTAAAAATTATATGTCAGTGTCAGATATCTGCTTATAAATTCTATTTAGTGCCTTTAAAATTTAAAACCATTTCATATTTTAACTTGTTTTTATAAGGGAAACTTTAAAGTAGCTGTGTCTAATGGACTGCATGTTTGTTTAGATTGGGACCGTTAGATTTTCTCTGTTTAGCCATGAAATGGCTCAGGACAGCGGGACTTTTGAGTTCACTGACACATAACAGCTGCAGCTGTGTTTGCCGCGTCGCAGAGGAGCAGGTGGTTCGGGTCTGCTGACGCTGGGACTGGAGCACTGTGGGAAACTGGGGGGGGGTGGTGGCTATGGGATGCAAACACATTGAGGTGTTTTCTGGGCTGGGCCAAAATTCTGGGGGACGCAGAAATTCTCCTCCCTTATGGCAGGAGTCCTGATGTGCGGGCAGGTGGCGAGGGGGCAGGCAGACAACCGCCAGGCCTCTGTGCGAAGGTTAACAAACATGCCTATCGGAACTGTCTCCAGAGTCTGGTAAAGCCCATGCGGAGAAGTTCTCCTTACCTATATGCACGTTAAAGGAAACTAAAGGATAGGAATACGGTAAAGTTTTAGGCAAACTCAATGGGCGCCATATGCTCAGGCGTTCGCTCAGGGCTGCCTCACTCGCCCGCACACAACGAGGGAGAATGGCGGAGGTGTCGCATCTCCAAATCTTGCCTGATCCAGGCCCATCTGTTTCAAGCAGAATATCTCCCAGCTTCCCCGGCCCAAGCGCTCCAGTCCCACCGTGAACAGCAGGGCAACTCCTGTCTCCGGACATCAGCCAATCACACGGCCGCACTCCTCCACTAGCTCCGCCCTCAGTCTGGTTACTTACTACGGTGCCGGGCAGACCTGGTTGCCCTGGTTTGCCATCGTTGCCAGGGATACCCTGAAAGAAGGAACTGAGGTTCAACGGCTTTAGCCTGCGGGCACAATGTGGGCACAGCCTTTGCCAGTGCAGCTGCGTGTGGATCCACCTTGGCACCTCTCCTGGTATTTCCCTGGGTCTGCGACAGCCTCAGCTTCAGAGTTTTAGTAACTTTTATACATTTTTTTGCCATTTTACGAATCTTTTACATGTTGAAACAGAATACCAGGTTAAAGACAGAGCAAAGCTCACTGTGTGAGAATTTATTGATGATTCAAATTACAAATCCCATAAGCCTTTGTGACAACATTCAACTCATGAGTAAATGGAAGACTTGAGATCCAGCAATTTTCTTCAAGTTAAATCCTTAAAATCTGACTGCAAAAAAGGAGTAACTACATCAGACCCTCACAGTGAGCTCTGCTTCTTCTTTAAAAGAGAAATCTCTCCCCCAAGGTGGAGTTCTCCGATTTTAGCTTGGATTTTATGTTCTGCTTTTGATGTAAGATTTGGCTTTTACCCTTTTAAGTCAATGAATTTTCAAATTTGAGTGATAAACAGATCTTTATTATCTGAGCTATACAGACAACACATTTTCATTAATTTATCTATTTATTTTTAATTTATTTGCAGGACATTTAGCTGCGGTGCCGCTGGAGTAAAGCTAAGCCCCTCTGACGGCCGTTTCCATACCTGCCTGGCGGCAGCAGCCCCCAGGGGGCAGGGCAACACGGGAGAGACTTCCGGGTCGAAAACACGCCAAGGCAAAGCAGGAAGCGGTCCAGGCCCATCCGGCTCGGACGAAGCGGCACCGACATGCAAGAGCTCCTCTGATCAGAGCTTGCCGCCACGGTGATGACATCACCACGTTCCCCGCATCAGCACCGGGTGCCGTCGACCCTCCCAAGCGCTCGCAAGCGTTAGTGGCAACAAGGGTTTTAACAGGATTTACTTGCGCATGTTAAATAAGCAAAAAATAACTGAGCAATAAATCTTTTGTGTTACATTAAATGAGCACCTAGTTAAATTTACTTTAAAAAATACATTACTTCACATCTGTGTTACATTACAGTTTAAAGTCACACAGTATTTTTGCTTCGCTGCATTAATTATTTCTGCTGTGTTGACCTTTATGTGACAATAAAATGTTTTTTATTTTCATTGCGGAAGTTGGTTGCAGCAAAGACCCACATTTGCCCAAGCACCCTGAATGAAGCCAGACAGGGAAGAAGCGGAGGAGGGTGGGGGCAGCAGGGGGCAGGAAGGGGTGGGAGGGGGTCAGGTGAAGGGGAGGCACTAGGTGTGCTGCATCCCATCTGCACAGCCTTACCTGACGTCCTGGAATACCCGTGAACCCCTGGGGCCCAGGGGGTCCAGGGGGGCCAGGAGGTCCTGGGGGTCCCTGTGAAACAAACCACATCCAGTTAAAGCCAGTGCAACTCAGACAACCCAAGCCAGCAAGAGAGACTCAAACCACCCTGATGAGAAATGGGAAGACAGATGGTAGTGAAGGAACACAGAGAACAGACATACGACTCCTAACACGCATTTTTACAGTCAAACAATATGGTGATTTTTCACAAATTTTTCATATAAATAATAAGAGATAGGACCTGCGGACCAGGCTGCCATGTACTCGCACCCACGGCACCAGGGGCGCCCTGTAAGGGGAGACAAATTGAACTCAGAGCAGCTCAACATTGTACTGTATCGTGTGTGTGTGCGCGCGCGCGTGTGTGTTTTACTTACAGGTCCTCCCGTGTTCGTAAAACTTGATGGGAGACAGTTGCATTCCCCTGGTTCACCCTGAAAAGCAGAGAGTAACGTCACACCAGCGCCCCCATTCTGTCAGGAGCAGGAGTATCTGGCTGTCTCTGGCTGCATCCTGGAGCAGCCCTATGTCTCTCAGCAGCCTCTCGCAGGCCTCCATCTGTTCCCATTCATTTCCTCGCTTCATTGGGACCCCTACCTTGTCCCCCTTGGCTCCACTTGTCCCCTGAAACACAGATCACATAGTGTGTGAGCATCGTTGTGGAGACAGGAAGCAGGCTCAACAAGCCCAGAGCGGAGACAGAGATGAAGGCAGACAGGGTGTCGGAGTTGTGAGTTGGGGCGATTGTCACCTCCCAGACAAAGTTGTTAAGTTGCACACATGCTACCCAGATTAACTTCTGAACCAGTAATACTAATGAAATCCATTTTTTAACCTCAGAAAGTAAAAGACAATGTAACGGAGTTTTTATTGACACGTCTTGCTGACGACATCGGTATGACATCAGCAGTAAACAGAAGCGGCAGCTGAGAGCGACAGAGAGGAAGGGGAGGAGCCTGAGTGCGGTCACTCACTGGCAGTCCGTCCTGGCCGGGGGCACCGGGTGATCCGGGCTGTCCAGGCCTTCCCTGCAGTGTACACAGCAAGCCATCAGTGCTAACACACATGCACACACACAAAAACATACTGACACCTCTATGCTCCAGCTTACTGGGGTTCCAGGCGCTCCTACACCCTGGGGTCCTTGGGGTCCCGGAGAACCCCTGTCTCCCTGTGGGCCCTGAGGAGGTACGCAGAAAGGCCAGAACGGTATTATGCAGTCCACTAATCCAGGTGCGCACAGAATGGCTTCACCGAGAGCAACCATCATAAAAATTCACCTCCACCTACCTTTGGTCCTTTGGGTCCCACTGGCCCACGAGTACCATCCTTTCCTGGGGGTCCCTATAAAAGGGAAGTCAGTCAACCAATCATAAAGGGCTCTTATTTGAGCTGCCATGTTGCATCATGTGGTTAAATAAACGATGAGCATTTTGTTTTCTCAGAAAAGTCTTTCAAAATATGATCCCAGCATGAATAAATGTGCGGTGCAACGTCCAGTCAGAAGGCTCTAAGCTAAACCATTGGTGCTTTACTGTTTATAGAGTGCGTCATGGAGAATACTAGGAGAGAAGTTGGTTGTATCTGCAGGGCTTACAGCAACTCCAGGTAATCCCATTGGACCTTTGTCTCCCTGGACAAGAAAAAAAGAGTGTGAGCATGAGTCATTCTCTAGCACACCCAGACACACATTTACACACCAGGCTACTAGTATCTCCACAGAGAAAACCCTCAGAGTACAGAAGGAGATCTTGGATATTTTAAGCTTTGTGTTTAATGCTTGGTTTCTCTCTCAAAGGCCACAGGCCAAGCAGCAACAGGACTCACTCGTTTTTTTTACAACGTGCTAAAAGCCTGGTACTCTTGCAACACCTTTCTCTTCCTTGTGTAACACCAGAGTTCTGACCATTATCACCCATTTTGGAAGGTCAGAATTTTCTAAAAACAAGCACAACAAAGTCCTCCGACATATGGAAGGGGCATTCTTTGGGACCATCATTGCAGGGTGAACGCTGCTAAAAGGCAGAGGAGCCAAGGTGGTGTTTTCAGCTGAGGAGAGTATTCTCCTGCTATGACTTTCAAGGGCCTGCAGTGGAAACATGTTTCATAGGCCATCCAATACCTCATGCCAAAAATGCTATGGGTTCAAGTCCCAGGGGGAGCCCCGCTACTCACTCTGATGTCAGGAGTGGTCAAACGGACCATCTCCATTCAAATTGTCTTATCCATGTTTAGTAAATGAATAATTTTAAAGGTTTGCGAGGCTGATGTTTACCTGAGGTCCTTGGTCTCCTACTCCTGGAGGTCCTGGTTCACCCTGCCAGGTACACAGAATGCCAGGTCAACCTTGTATGCTCCACAATGGGCTATGGTTTCCCGTGGACTCTTCACTTCTCACTCCGTGCCCCTATTGTAAGCCTTAATGCATCACGGTCACGGATAGATGCCACAAACATTGTATGGTGCCATTCATATGCATCTAATAAATATTTACCATTAATATCCATATTTAACAGAGTTCTAACCCATCATCACAGCCATTGTTTAGCTATTAATATCTACAGGACATATTTGTGCTTCTTTACAGACTCTTTTTTTGCTGCCATCTTTACCCAACTATCTTCTGGCAGATTCACCCAAACCATAATGTCCTGGTTTGCTCACCTGCTTTCCTTTAGGTCCTGGAGGTCCTCGGGGGCCCTGCAGACCAGGTTTACCCTGGGAGGAAAAGATGGTAAAATCAAAAAACCCTCTTCTTAAGCAGTAAAATAACACACAGTGACAGAAAGAGGGGAGCTGACTTTCAAGTCCATTGAGTCCTTCCAGAAGAACACTCTTTAGTACCTAACAGGCATGGACAGCCCATCCAGAAGCCCATTCAGAAGGACCCTGTGAACTGTGACCATCTGAGAATGGCAGAGGATGCTCTGGGTACCAGCAAAACTCACGTGCTTCCCAGGGGTCCCGACACCAGGTTGTCCAGAATCACCCTTCTCGCCCTTTGGTCCTGGAAAACTCGCCACACCTGTCAGTCCCTCTGGCAGAGATGGACAGCTGTCACAGGCATCTCCCTTCAGACACACAGACACAAGAAACTCAATAATGATGGAACAGCAAGACAGGGAAACACACAGAGACACACAGGAACAGCAGGAGTGCCACACCTTTTCTCCTTTGAGTCCGACTTGGCCATCCCTCCCTGGCTCTCCAGAAAGCCCTGGGATCCCAGGATCCCCCTGCATACCTTGGTCTCCCTGTAGACACACACCTGTTACTCAGAAGCCCTGCACTCACATCCTGACTCACTGATAAGAATGAGCTCATTTTGCAGGAGACAAAAAGATTCATGTTGACCTTATTAGTCTGGACATGGAAGGAACCCACCTTGTCCCCTTTAGTACCGGGTGCCCCTGGTTTGCCCTGTACAGCCAGAGAGACAATGTGAGAGACCAAATGACATGCAGGTAAAGAACAGCTTACTGCCAGGTTCATTCCCACCAAAGTACCTGTGCACAGGTCAAGAATAGACTCAGACAGCTGTGTTTATGCCCAGAGAGTAATGCAGCTATAAATGTTCCCACACACTATGTGTAAATAAACCACAACTCATAATGAAGACTCACTGAGCATAACTGATAAATGTTTGCAATGCATGATGGGATTTTTTTTGCATAAACATTAATCCTTAAATTCACTGGAATAAGCACCACAAACGGTACAAGACGATGAACCTGAACAAACATGAATTTATAATACCTCACCTCTTTCCCCTTCACACCCACACCTGGGGGGCCTTGAGGCCCAGGGGGTCCCTGGGGTCCCGAGGGACCATAGCCACCAGGCATCTTGATGACAAATGGGGCTTCCACTTCAGCAAACTCAGGCAGGCAAGGACCACAGGGCTCTCCCTGAGAAGGACTCACCATCAGAGAGTGTGGAGAAGGACACAAACAAAACACACACACACACACACACACACACACACACACACACACACACACACATAGGCAGGCGATTGACTGCAGTAATGCCCTTCCTACCTTCTCTCCCTTGAGCCCTGGGAACCCCACACCAGAATCTCCCTAAAAAAACCAGGAAAACCAAATGAGCAGGTTCTCATACAGCACCCCACCATCTCAGCTTTGAAGAGGGGAAAACAGCATAAACCCATTATATCTTCAATTAGTTCTGCCCCCTCAGCACCTTCCAGCCTGCTGTTCAAGTACAACTCTTGAAAAATTAATTCATTCATATTTTGCTCATTCATATTAATTATTCGCTTCTTAGCCACTTTTTCATCTGTAGATTTTCTAGTGAGACTTGCACTAGAAGAAAAGAACCTTGATTTACCCTCAGGTGATAAGTCAACAAATGCAACCCTTGTTCATGAGTACAGGAACCCTAACCCTAAGAGTTTGAGCAAGAGCCTGGATTTAATCTACATCTGAAATCTGAATGTTATTTTTAAAAAATGAGTTTTCCTGGCAGTGGGGTTGTATGACACCCTGACCTCACCTTAGAGCCTTTGGGCCCCTCATGACCAGGTGGCCCCCTTAGACCCTGCTCGCCCTGTAGGAAAGATAATTCAGTTCAACCAGGATGTGACAATCGGGAATCCAGCTGTAAGGGGATGCACAAACTAGTGCATTTCTTTGTGCCGGTCCCAAGCCCGGAAATGGAGAGGGTTGCGTCAGGAAGGGCATCCGGCGTAAAGGATCGGTCGAGGCCCGGGTTAACAATGACCGCCACCGGCACTGCTAGCCGACAGGGTGCTGGAGGAAATTGGGCTACTGCTGGCCGAAGAAGGAGGAAGAGAGGAGGAAGGCATGTCCGGAGGAAGGAGGAGAGGAGGAAGGTTAAGAGAGTGGACGTGAGGGTAGGAACTTTGAATGTTGGTAGTATGACTGGTAAAGGGAGAGAGCTTGCTGATATGATGGAGAGAAGGAAGGTTGATATATTGTGTGTGCAACAGACCGAATGGAAGGGGAATAAGGCTAGGTGCTTTGGAGGGGGGTTTAAACTGTTTTACCATGGTGTGGATGGGAGGAGAAACGGGGTAGGGATTATCCTGAAGGAACAGTATGTCAAGAGTGTCTTGGAGGTGAAGAGAGTGTCTGACAGAGTGATGGTTATGAAACTGGAAATTGATGGTGTGATGATGAATGTTGTTAGTGCATATGCCCCGCAAGTTGGGTGTGAGATGGATGAGAAAGAAGAATTCTGGAGTGATATGGATGAAGTGGTGAAGAGTGTACCTGAGGGAGAGAGAGTGGTGATTGGAGCGGATTTCAGTGGGCATGTTGGTGAAGGGAACAGAGGAGATGAGGAGGTGATGGGTAGGTATGGTGTCAAGGAGAGGAATGCAGAAGGTCAGATGGTTGTGGATTTTGCAAAAATGATGGACATGGCTGTGATAAACACATATTTTAAGAAGAGGGATGAACACAAGGTGACCTACAAGAGTGGAGGAAGATCCACACAGGTGGATTATATCTTATGCAGGAGGGCCAGACTGAAGAAGATTATAGACTGCAAAGTGGTGGCAGAGGAAAGCGTAGTTAGGCAGTATAGGATGGTGGTTTGTAGGATGACATTGGAGATCAAAATGAGAAGGAGAGTGAGGGCAGAACCAAGGATCAAATGGTGGAAGTTGAAAAAGGAAAACTATAAGGTGGAGTTCAGGGAGGAATTAAGACAGGCATTGGGTGACAGTGAAAAGTTACCAGTGAGCCGGGCATCTACAGCAGAAATGGTAAGGGAGACAGCTAGAAAGGTGCTTGGTGTGACATCTGGACAGAGAAAGGAGGACAAGGAAACCTGGTGGTGGAATGAGGAAGTACAGGAGAGTATACAGAGGAAGAGGCTGGCGAAGAAGAAGTGGGATAGATAGAGAGATGAAGAATGTAGACAGGAGCACAAGGAGATGAGGCGTAGAGCGAAGTGAGAGGTGGCAAAGGTTGGATGATGTTGGGATTATGAATAGGGGAGTGCAATGGATTAACAAGGAGGAAGTTAGGACAGCTATGAAGAAGATGAAGAATGGAAAGGCTGTTGGCCCAGATGAAATACTTGTGGAAGCACGGAAGTGTTTAGGAGAGATGGCAGTGGAGTTTTTAACCAGATTGGAGTGGAGAAGTGGAGAGTGGAGAAGAAGTGTACTGGTACCAATTTTTAAGAATAAGGGTGATGTGCAGAGCTGTAGTAACTACAGAGGGATAAAATTGATCAGCCATAGCATGAAGTTATGGGAAAGAGTAGTGGAAGCTAGGTTAAGAAGGGAGGTGACGATTAGTGAGCAGCAGTATGGCTTCATGCCGAGAAGGAGTACTACAGATGCGATGTTTGCTCTGAGGGTGTTGATGGAGAAGTACCAAGAAGGTAAGAAGGAGTTCCATTGTGTCTTCGTGGACTTAGAGAAAGCATATGACAGGGTACCTAGAGAGGAGTTGTGGTATTGTATGAGGAAGTCGGGTGTGCCAGAAAAGTATGTAAGAGTGGTACAGGATATGTACAAGGACAGTGTGACAGTGGTGAGGTCTGCGGTAGGAGTGACGGATGCTTTCAAGGTGGGGGTAGGATTACATCAAGGATCAGCTTTGAGTCCTTTCTTGTTTGCAATGGTAATGGACAGGTTGACAGATGAGATCAGACAGGAGTCACCGTGGACTATGATGTTTGTGGATGACATTGTGATATGTAGTGAGAGTAGAGAGCAGGTTGAGGAGATCCTGGAGAGGTGGAGATATGCTCTAGAGAGAAGAGGAATGAAGGTCAGTAGGACTAAGACAGAATACATGTGCATAAATGAGAGGGAGGACAGAGGAATGGTGAGGATGCAGGGAATAGAGTTAGCGAAGGTGGATGAATTTAAATACTTGGTATCAACAGTTCAGAGTAATGGGGAGTGTGGAAGAGAGGTGAAGAAGAGAGTGCAGGCAGGGTGGAATGGGTGGAGAAGAGTGTCAGGAGTGATTTGTGATAGAAGGATACCAGCAAGAGTGAAAGGGAAGGTCTG
Source organism: Heterotis niloticus (assembly GCA_018136845.1). Lineage (NCBI taxonomy): Eukaryota > Metazoa > Chordata > Actinopteri > Osteoglossiformes > Osteoglossidae > Heterotis > Heterotis niloticus. Next base: position 1,865,958 of record CM030892.1, read on the forward strand.
TAAGTGAGACCAGCTATGCTTTATGGGTTGGAGATGGTGGCACTGACCAAAAGACAGGAGGCAGAGTTAGCAGAGCTAAAGATGTTAAGATTTGCATTGGGTGTGACGAGGATGGACAGGATTAGAAATGAGTATATTAGAGGGGCAGCACAGGTTAGACGGTTTGGAGACAAAGTCAGAGAGGCGAGATTGCGTTGGTTTGGACATGTGCAGAGGAGAGATTCGGGATATATCGGGAGAAGGATGCTAGGGATGGAGCTGCCAGGCAAGAGGAAGAGAGGAAGGCCTAAGAGGAGATTTATGGATGTGGTGAAGGAAGACATGCAAGTGGTGGGGGTGACGGAGAAAGATGCAGAGGACAGGAAGAAGTGGAAGCAATTGATCCGCTGTGGCGACCCCTAATGGGAGCAGCCGAAAGATAGAGAAGAAGAAGAAGGATGTGACAATCGGGCTTCTGTACAGGTTATCATGCTGGGCCGTCATGTTCCTAAAAAGTTTACGCACCGTCTGCCCGTCCGAGTCCTTATTGCCGGGGCTACCCTGGGAAGTGAGACAGAAACCCTGGATGTCAGCAAGGTGGTCCATGGGCCAAACCCACCTCCATCAAACCCTGCCCCCAACTCAGCAGGCTAAACAGTAGGGTTGGGTAACACATAGGAAATGCACACACATACAGCTTCCTGTCCGCTCACAAAAACATGCAGAGATGCTGCACGCTGCCACCTGGGGTTCACCTTTCCTGACATTTTATCCCTTCATCCCTTTTACTATATTAGTTCTGGAGCTAAAACTATAACCAACCCACCACTAACCGCACAATAAGAAGGAATTTCTGCTCAGGTGATCTCTAAGGAACTAGAAAGTTCATCAAGCCTGTCTTACCAAACATGGTCAATGCATCTAAAACTTAAGCTGCGACTCACCTTCACTCCTTTGACCCCAGTCAGTTCCATGGCACCAGGTTCACCCTGCGTACGTACCAATTAGAGATGTTTCAGTCTTAGACTCAAGTGATGACCTTCTTCCATGGAAGTCTTTGTTGAGCTTGGGGCAGTGCAGTAACATGTGCATCCCTCACCTTCTCGCCTTTGGAGCCCACTGCTTCCTCATCCTTTTTTCCCTTCTGTGCCTTCCTGAGGTAGGACTCCATGACCGAGTTGAGTCCGGCGGGGATCTCCCCCAAAATAGGGCATGCAGCACACGGCTCGCCCTGTGAGTTGCAACAGGGTTGCACCCACATGCAAAGTGTTGGGTGTAGCAAACAGTCATTATTGTGAAGACCAACGTCTATTAATTACTATAATGCAAATTTTTATCACCACCCCAAACAAACAGCTAGTAAATTTCACACAGGCATAGTTTGGATAGTTCCAATAATCAAACTCACTTTCTCACCCTTGACCCCTGTTGACCCGGGTTCTCCCTGTGGGAGTTACAAGAAAGACCAACGTTCAGCAAGAACCAACGGATCACTGCAGCATCACCCATTCTGTGCCCCCAGGTAGCCTCCTTTCTGACTCTGAGAGAGTCGGTACCTGGAGACACTGAGCATCAAAGACTCGCACACAGACTAGTGCTTGCATCATGATTCCAGATGATTCTACATGACCCAAAGAAACAAAGACCAAGGAACCGTGCAAAGTAAAGACCCCACCTTCTCGCCTGATTTCCCATCCAGGCCTGCTGATCCCTGCAGGAGAGAGAGGAGCCACAGCATTACGGCATTCAGTCTTTGCGTTTAGGACAGATTAATGCTCCAGGGATGCATTCTTCTTCTTGTGCATCCCCTGGTCTACAAAACTAGGTATGATGGATGGAGTCTGGCATTATTGGAAATCGTTACGAGAGAAAAGCACACAAGGTTTTATGGAGTGCGTTTAACTGTCTCACTCCACAGAATTTATTCCCCTTGTGTGATGCGAGGTGAGGCGAAGCAAGGCGAGGGGAGCTTGGGCAAATGGGTGGAATGACAGCGGAGCAAAATGCGTGGATTATGCTGTGAAGATTTCATTTGGGCCTTTTGAGAAACTGCTGATTGTGACAGAGGAAGAAGAAAATGGCCCCCCGCTTAACAACGGAAATCTTCCAGCTCATTTCGTTCCCCCTCCGAGGGATGAGAGCGGCCCTTTTAGCTGCAGGGCTGGGGAATGGAAGCAGACAGCTTTGCTTGGAGGGAACGCGGAGCAACATTAGTTCATTGTTCTCAGCGGAGGCTGTGCCGCACAGTGCAACTGTTGTGTTTAGGGGTTTCTAAAGAACAAACAGCTGCGGAAATCCTGAGAAACTTCCATTTTCGGGCCCTAAAGTGGCATCTGATTATAGCTACAAAGCCTGAGATATTGTGCAGTGGCTTTGATGTGATGTGTGGCTGCTGGCAGCAGTGCAGTCTGGGAAATCCACAATGATGGTGACTGGATGTGAACTCACCTGTGGTCCTGGTTCCCCTAAGCCTGGGGCTCCAGGTTCTCCTTTGGGGCCCTGCTTGCCTTGGAGGACCATAGGATTTCCCAGGTCAACAGGCAACGTGGGGCAAACCTCACAGGGCTCCCCCTAGAGGAATAAAGCACACACAGCCATACAATGCTATGCTGTACAATTTATCCTATAAAAGGTGGTGGAACATGATGCTGGTTGGTGGAAACAGTGAGCAAAACATGCAGTGATGGAGAGGAGGGAGAAGCCTCCATCTTCATTTCCTATGGGGTCCAGCTGCCCTTCGGCTGGTGCCATTGCCAGGGCTAGGGAAGCCTGTAAGTCAGGCCCTAAACACCTATTGGAGGGAAAACCAATCAGTGCTGGCTTCTGGGTGGTGCTGCTGTCTGACATACCTTGTTTCCCTTGGGCCCCCCCGGTCCCCTTGGACCCTGCGAAAATACAAACCAAGAGAAGAAGATCTCATCAGCACAATGCCTTAACCACCATCACTTACTGACAGGAGACCTGTTTGGCCATATTGCTTTTCAGGCCAGGAAAGAGATAACAGTGTTTTTTTTGCCACTTGATCGATGACGCTTGCTTTAAGATGACACCAAATATCTTCTTTGAACGTAGAGAGAGTCGCTGTTAAGATCAAAGAAGCAAAATGAGTTTATAAACAAGGTTTGCAAACTTACAGGGTCGCCGGGTTTGCCGTCTTTTCCAGGCATCCCAGAATCCCCCTGGAAAAAAAAATGGGATCAGACAATAGCAACCTCTGTCAGCTTCAAAGAATTTCAGCGGTGCTTTATCTTACAGAACATGACAGTTGTATTAAAATCTCTTATTTTTACATGTTGTGTGTGGAGCAACTGTTTTTTTGGTACAGGTTACACACTTGAGCTTCCACACCAAAAGCTGCCAGGCCCACCTCCTCTCACCTTATCACCCTTCGATCCAGGAGGTCCTCCCGGGTTTCCCTGAAAACAGGAAGCTGTGTTATTAAAACATCCCCCTTACGCACAGACATGAGGAGCGCTCTCTTGACTCTCCCAAAGCCAACCCCCAACTCCCTGCTGACATTTAGCCAGCATTCTCCCAGCTTCACTAAGAAGAGCAAAGGATAAATAAACAAGAAACTGAGCCTTTAAAGGCTTTGGCTAACATTTGCCAAACCACACCCATTAAAGCAGCATTGGCAGCGGATTCCATGTACAGTAACCGGGCCTGAAGGAGAGCAAGGATTTACTTCCTCTTATGACTACAAAAAGACATCATCTGAACCATTAAGTATGGGCCAGATGTGTGTAAGGGAGCAACACATCGTAGACAAATGTTCTCTAAAAGGAAGCAATGAACATATGACTTCATTTTTTGATGGAAGGGATAAGAATGCTCATTATTCCAGTGGAAGTGGGCATTGCCTACCAAGGCTGCAGAGAGCTATCTCTATGGTACCAGGGACCATGGCTTAGTCACAAGGACCTACTGTATTCATAGGGACACAGGACCACAGCTGCTCACAGGTAGATGTAACCGGCTTCCTCACTAACTCATACGCGCCCGGCTAACCTTTGGCCCATTCCTGTTGCACAACTATTCTTGCTTGTTATGAAAAGTTTTCTTCCTTTCTGATTCTGCACTGAACCTTGCAGCTTCTGCTATTGTAATTGTGCTCCTCTCATTCATGGCTCTTACTTCTTCACATTGCTCACGTAAATAAAAAAGGATGTTGGAGTACAGCTGATATGCCAAGCTCCATACTCACAGGTGGTCCCGGTTTCCCAATGCCTGGCAACCCTGGTGGCCCCGGGGGGCCCGGTTCCCCTGCCAGTCCTTCCGGTCCAACCTTTCCTGGGGTGCCCTGCAGGTAAAAGAAGTGCCATGATTGACTGGACTCCATCACTCTACGATTTAAGTCAGACAGCAGCCTTGGAATAAGACCTTGTGCTCTCTACATTGCTGCTTTCTGTTATTCTTACAAAGCTAAAGGCTGGTGAAGACAGACTGTTACAGATGTATGGAGATGTGTAAATTCACCTTCTGTCCCTTGGGTCCCACCACGCATATGGGACCAGCTCGGCCCTGTAGGCAGTTAGGGAGAGACAAAAATAGGCTGTCATGCTCTGGCTACCTGGCCCGTCCAGTCCGATATGGTACCTGCCTGAAGCCCTCTGGCATTTGGCAGAACTACATCATTTCTGACAGAAAGGTCTCCAGCAAGATCACCGGGACAACCAAAGCAGCTCTGCTTAATGGATGATAACAGTCTGGTATGAACTGCCAGCCACTTCATAACACTGTTGATCCTAACAGTTGGCACCGAGCAAAGGAGTCTATGAAAGTTTATTAAAAAAATGAAGTGAATGTAACAATGACCCAAGCTTGAGCATTAAGAGAACACAAACTGACTGAATTTCTTTATCTCTGCCATTCAAAGTCCTCCAAGCGTTTGCATAATCTTGGGCTGAGAGTGGAGATTAAAGCATTTAAATCTGCTTTAATAACATATCTTCTTTCCATTTAGGCCGATCAGCACTGCAGTATCGATTGCCTCCGCTTTGTTAGCCTCCTGTAATCTATATGGCATTAGGCGGCTCAGCACCCAGAGATAACCAGAAGAAGAGCTGGCAGGGGCACTTATCGGGCTCACGGACTAATTCTTTATCATTTATTTAAATGGCACCCGTGGGCTGAGATATCGACAGCAGCTGGGTTTGCTACTGTATTGCCATATTGGATCTCACACTTACGTCTTTCCCAGGGACGCCAGGGATGCCCTGAAGGCCAGGTTCTCCCTTCTGCCCCTTCAGACCCTATGGTTTACATGGACAGGAGATGAGAGAGAGAGAAATAAGCGAACAGAAAAGCTAAGGTGGTCAAATTCAACTGGAAATCACTGGACCCACTTGCAAGTTTGTCATTCCCATGTAAATCCAATGACAGAGGAATGGAAACAAAGTGGTCTGCAGTCTTTACCTTCTGTCCGATTCCGTCCCCCCAATTCCCTGGCAGTCCCTGAAACAAAAACCGTATGGGAAGGGCCAATAGATGAGTCAGAATCCGATAAAGATTCGCTGCCCAAGCGTGTTGAACCAGTACATTCATCACAGAGAGGAGTCCATGGCGGTCGATGAGACTGTGTGTTTGGGACGCTCACTCACCGGCTCGCCTTTCTCCCCCTTCTCTCCTTTGGGCCCCTCGGCACACTGAAACACAGGACACTTGTCAGGACGGGATCCCTCTGGATGGTGCAGTGCACTAACACCCAGTAAGCTCCCCCTCACATATAGCAAAGCTTCTTTCTGGACTTCCCAAGTTGTAAACATTTAGTTTGCAATGGCTTTAGCCTTCCAGTCTCAATGGGCCACTATGGCCAGCCGTAGTAAGCGTAGCTGCGGCCTTCCAAGTTGCCTTAATAAAACGTTTAGACATTGAGCCACTGTCACTAGTTCCCACGCAAATGAGGTACTAAAGGCACCGAGGCTGAACACCCGCCTACTGGGCCATCATTTCTGAAAATTAACCAATTTCTGTCAGATAAAGGAAGACCACAGAGAGTTACTTACAGAGCCAGGGGTTCCGCTGCCAGTGCAGTCCATTCCCTGAAATACAAACAAGTGATCAGCAACAGCTTATTGCTGGGTCTCTGGTTTTGCTCTTTCACAATTCACTTTAAAGGCACAATCAATAGAAGGAGCCTGGAGCCCAACAGAGGAACTAACCTAGTTCTAGCAGAAAGTATGGATCTAATCTCTGGGTATTGGAAGAGGAACTAACGCGACGACTAAAGATCTATGACTTTCATCAGAAAAAAGAGCCACGTTTCACGATAAGTTTGAATCTCTGGGCCTCAGTAGATGAAAAAGCCCGGTTCTCATGATAAGTGCGGCTATCTGGATCTAAATAGAACAATGAGGCAAATTCTGCTGATTATCACAAATCTCTGGGTTTTGGAGGAGGAATTAACCGAGTTCCCCTTTGTTTGGTCTCTGTATTTTGTTGTGCAAAGTAAAGCCCCAGGTTCTCTGTTTCTGCTGTAAGCATTCACCCTACTCAGTAGCTACGGCTATGTTTCTATGTGTAGGTTAAAAAATTTTAAAATAAAAAAAAAAAAATGTCTGTTGGATTAAATGGGTAAAGTGCATCATCCAATCAAATGCAACCAATAATTTGGTTATTAAAAGGGGTACCAACCCACTGACAAGGCTCACCCCCTTTACCGTTAAATAGCATGTTGGGACAGAACAACGGGAATGTTTACCAAGGTGGGGGTATGGCTTGGTCAGGCACACGCATTCCTGAAGGATTTGAACAATTGGGCCACTTCCTACTTAGGGTGCCACACTCATAAACAGTCCATCTCACCCTAGCATGCCTTACCCGATCTCCCTTCTCCCCCTTGATGCCAGGTTGCGCTGTGGATCTGAGCTCTCCTCGTTCAGTCTGGAACACAAGCACATACGCAACATTAGCTGGAAGCCATCAGCTATAAAACTAAGGCTATAAACACACACACACACACACACACACACACACACACACACACACACACACACTCAGACACACAAACTGGTTTAACAAGAGCCACCCAATAATGTGGTACAGAATATAACAAAAACTGCAGGCTCATGTTTGATTTATAGGTCATATATAACTGCTGAAGGAGACCCATAAAGATCTGCCCTGTTTGGATCACAAGGACGTCCCTGATGTTCAGGGAGCACAACATTTTATTCAGGAAAAACATGAACATTTAATGCAGAAACTTGGTTTGTGCAAATCTCAGCCTGTCCACAGTACAGTGTTGATCTGAGTTTGGAGGAGTGCTGTTTTTCATGCTCGACAACCCTGGAGCGGACCTCTGGGTTTGAAAAATCGACTTCTGCCGATTCCGTTTGCCTGAACAACTGCCATTTCCCTCCTATGGATAACAGCTTCGTGAAGGCAGGTTACATTGAAGACACCTGCTCTCCGTGCCCCCATTGTGCCCATCTCAGAGGTACCCAAAAATCCTTATCGTCTCCAACACCAACGATGGCCTCCTCGCCTTCGCGTTTTTATTGCTTCCTGGACACTGCGTTTGCGCAAAGTAAATCATCCGTGGCATCGACATAGCCGATGGGAATGTTCTGACATCAAAACGTGGGCAATAATAAATGCTAAGCTAACGCCCCATGAGCAACACCGCGGTAATCATTGGTACATGAAATTACTACTTCAAAACTCATCTGCATCTCCTCAGACCTAATGGCTACCGATTCCTCCAATGTGCGAGAGGACCGGCCCTCAAAACTGTAAGCGACTTACTGAGCACTTCCAGACAAACAACTAACAAATGCAGATTTCGAAGGAAGTGCAGTTTTTTAAAAATATGGTTCATCCTCAGATGACCGGACTTCAGGTTACCGGATGCCGGAATGGCCGGACAGTCAAGGTATTGTACATTAAATATATTCACCAGAAGGGAAAAAAATTGTGTGACACAAATGACTTTATTTCAATATTTCAAGTGATTTACTTCCATAAGTAGTTTCATTCATTTTACTTTATTATAGGCACAGATTTGGTAAGGCAACCATCTTCCAACTTGGCATGAGCAATGTTTAGTCCTTTTTTTGTAATGTTGTGCTGTGTTCCCTTAAAATGTAAAATTTATCCATTACAGGATTACTGTTGTGTCAGAATAATTTAAAAAATTCTCACACGCGATGCGTTGTCCTGACCAGAACCCCCTCCTTCCCTATTAGACCGGGCATACGAGGATGAACTACAGCCGCTCCGCATGCAAAGCCAGACTGTGGACTGTGCGTACGTTAAACTAAGACAGCGGGTCTCCGTTTAGGCCGCTGCAGTGTGTTCATCACCAAAGTGCGAGGTCAGACAGATTTCAAATCTAAACATCAAAAGGAGGAAACAAATGGAAGGAGCCTACTCACAAGTGGTTCCTCATTGAGCAGGACACAGCCAGTACACTGGCGGGGGTGGAGGGCAGGCAATGAGAGGGGAAAAAAATAATCACATAGTGTATTAGTCCCCACAATGGAATGCAGAGCAGCTGTGGTCGAGGTCCTCATAAAAATGAGCTCATTCATCTACATGGGATGCTGACACCAGTGCATGTAGCGCTGCGGGCTGAATAGAGCAGGGCAGAAAGCTGGAGTTGGAAGAACACACTGTAGGGAGCAGGGAGATATTTCACTCGATGCCCCCCTGCAGACCTAAGGACACTTATTTTGTGTGGACTGGAACCGCTGGGGCCAATAATATAAAAGGTCCATAAGAGGTGGCAACCGAAAGTTTTCACACTGTCAGGGAACCAGGTGCCTCTCGGAAAAATAATAATGAAAATAATAAAACCACTTTGCTACCTGGGAGCCGCTGCCTTTTGTTGCTGAAGGTCCCAGGTTTCCTGCTGCACTACCCTGAACTGCTGTGGTAAAAATGACCCTGCTGTGTTAGACTGGTAGATGTCTGTAAGGAGACTGAAGAAATTGTCAAATAAAGAAACAAACTGCTAAATAGCTACATTATAAAAACAAAGTCTGCGATACGTTTGTAGAAATTCATAGCGGTGCCTCGTGTTGCCATTGCACCAAACAACCAGGGGGTGGCAGCAATACTCAAGGGCGAGGAGATCCAGGTTGCCCAGCATGCGTGGCGAGGGTCGGGGTATCTTGGGGAAAGTACAGGTGGATGTGAGGGTTGCACCCATGCTGCCACAACTTCAAGGAGCCACCTGCCCACCTGAGTATGAGACGCGCGGTTCAACAGGAGACGCTGCGTCCCCAGGGCAGGGCACACTAGCCAAACGCAGTTATGTGGGTGGCTTCAGCATCTCCCGATTCAAAATAACTTACAAACAGCCAACACGTTGGAGGAGAAGGGTAATTAAAACACAATCTACCACCCGGTGTGTCAGAAAGTCTGCTTCAGCCTTAGCGTAGTGTTGCTGCGAGCAAAGGGAGGGGAAAAAACGAAAAGAAATGAAAAACTGCTTGGTTCTAGATCTCACGTCAGCAGTTGGCTCACAAATGCTGCTGTTTTTCCCCCCACTCTTTCCTACGGCTCATACTACTTTTCTACCCTTTTTCTTTCAGGCTAGCTGTAGCTAATTACCCAATCCGTGTTTCCACCTCATAGCCCATGATGACCAAGCCAGCTACAGGAGGGCGAACGCAAACACATGCCTTCTCCTTTGCGAGTTTACCAAGCCACCGACTTCCTTTGGCTGGAGAGGCTGCAGGTGCTACCGGACAACCGGACCGCCAAGTCGGTTCCACCTATGCCGTGACTGTGGGTATCGCTTTGAACAGTGAGAGGAGTGGGCACCAACCGTTTGACCCGCCCAATGGAAAGCATGCCAGCGATTGTTCAGTGAGCCTCCTTGCCGCAGATGCTTGAGCCACACACTATGAACCTGAGATTCTTTAAACTGCGGGCACCGAGGAAAACATACGGCATCGCCAATGAATATGCAAACCCTGCTGCCCTTAGTGCCATAGCCCTCTTGGCACGGTCTCCCGCTTTGTCTAGCCATTTCTGTAGACTGCAGAGAACATGGCCTTTCAAACAGCACCACGCAAAAGCTCGGTGAACATGGCCTTTCACAAACAGCACCACGCAAAGGCTCAGTATCCAACCTTCTTTATCCTTCTCCTTTATTTTTCATATCTATACATCAGAGAGCAATTTACATTCCTAGGTGGCGCTGGGATTTTTGAGAGATATCGTAAACAATCCCTCTTTTGATTATTTAAGGTCACGATCCCGACGTTAGGAAAATACCGGTCCAGTCCAAACATTTCCGTTTCAAAAAGGAGAAGAAAAGTCAAGCGATGCGGTTCCAGGTTCAGATACATTTAAGTAAGACAGAAATCATCATGTCTCTGGCATGCGAGTACAACACTTCCAAATGCAGAACTGCAGTGAGCTGTGCGTTTAAACATTACATAGCAAACATGTCTTAGTGAGCCACAAGCTGTTTAGGTTCCAGTGCCACCAACCGCTGTTGTAACATCTATTGAGCCAGTTGTGATGCAGTAAAATAAGTTATATAAATGGGTAAATCACTGTAAGTTACTTTGAGAAAAGTGCAAAAGGGCAAACAATAAACACTGTCATAAGATTTGAACAACACCTTGACAAACCTGAGAAAAACACAAGATGGATCACTATACAGGCAGAGACCCGTGCAGCGTACGGGTAAACCCCAAGGAAGTCTCAGCTTCTTAGGCAACAATCTCAAGGCAGAAGAATGAAGGAGCTGGCGGATCACAAGATAAGCGGAAGGTAGCAGGGTTATATCCCAGCAAAGCTACTGACCCTGTACCCTTGGGCAAGGAAGATCCTGGATCACCTTCGTAAAAGCCCATTTATATGAATAGAAGAGATATGCCTTTCCAGCATTGTTAAGTCACCCTGATGAATTATACAGTTAAAGGTCAGACACCTTCTATACGTCCCTCTGGTCCAATTAGGCGCACTTTGCCTAAAAAAAGCAGCCGTTCGCTTTGAACCGGCGGGCTGACGGAAGGCCCGTTTACTCGGAAAGCTTGAAAGCGTCTGGATCCTTGATGGGGTACAAGGGAGAAGCACCTTGCACAAGTGTTCGCTTTCTGATTTAGATCAAGGTGAGCAGCATTTATAATTTAAGTCTAACACACAGGAGGGTTCCAGCACCTAAAATAGACCTTAAAAGCAAAGTTAGCAGAAAAAAAAAAAAAAAAAAAAAAAGTTACGCACATGCTGCCGTAATTCGGCTGCGTGTCATTACGGAGGCAGCGGGGTTTAGAGGGCGCTCGAGACGGACTCGTGCTGTTACTTACTTTGTCCGACAGAGGTCCAAAAATCCCCTGGGAGAGAACAGAGAGAAAACAGAGATGGGATGTGATTATTATTAGTGTGAATTATTTATGTGGCCCTGCAAGATTCAGAGAGTCGCAAGCAAGCAGCTCCACGCCCACAGTGCTTCTGAGACGGAAACGCTTGACTCAGCAGTTTCAGAGCCGAAATGCGGTGGATCGCTCGCGCTAATGCTCGGCACAGAGGATTCTGGGTAATTATTAGACAAACCGAACACCCCTTCGCCGCATTCCTTGCCTTTAACACATGTGCTATCACACAGCAGGCGGCCAAAAACAAACACGTGGCACGCACGGCTCCCGCCACTCGCTCTGCATCTAATTTAAGTGCGGCGGCTGGGTTGGTGGGGGGACACAGCGGCGTACGGTTGGGACAGCTGCACCCAAACACCCCCACCGCCCCCGAGCGGGGGCCACGAACAAACTCCACAGCTCCTCTTTCACATCCATGAAACCGCCGCGTTTGCAGAGCGTTGCGTCACCTTGGACAAGAGGGTGCTCACCGGGGAGCCAAAAAAAAAAAAAAAATCAGGTAGGTGGTGTGTGAGGGGGAGGACAGGGCCTCTGGGACAAGCGCTGCTGGACAGGGAATAGGGTCAAAGAAAGGGAGAAGTGAGAGTGAGTGAGAAGAAGAGAAAAAGAATTTTGTCATTTCGCATGGTGAGAGGAAAGAGATGTCCTGTCCAGACATGGGGGAGACAGAAAAAAACACAGGCGTTGGAGAAAGCGAGAGAAAAAGACTGCGGGGCAGAAGATAGACAGGTTAAACACAGCATGCCGGGACTGGAAGAAGGACAGAAAAAGCAGAGAGGGAGCGTTTTAGTATATGACTGTAGGAAGGGAAAGATAGACAATACAATCTATACAATAACATTTATTCTTTGACATTCGTTCATTCATATTGCACCCTGTACTGAAGACTGACTCAGATAGGATAAATGACATGATGTCTTATAAGGTGAATTTGCAGAAGACATTACTTTTTAAAGTAGAAACAACTGAGCTGCAGAAAATAAAAAGCTGGGATAAGTTATAGGGACAGGACAAGTGAGGTGGATGAGGGAGGAAAAAGGCGCGGACATACCCAATTTCCATTTGCACCCTGAGGTCCAGGTTTTGGACAGGTCTGGGATGGACACACGCACACGCGCGCACACACAGGGCAGAGCACTTGAATAGGAAGCAATGTTCACGTTTGCACATGCCCACAACTACACACTTGTCCAAATAGCCAAAGGTGCCATAACTGTGCCTTTACCGTAGTAAAGTACTCAGCTACCTCCATACGGTAACTGGGAATACAGCATTAAAAGGCACTGCGACAGACTGCAGGGGAGACTATGGAAATATTCTTTTCAGGAGGAACAACTGACACTTTAAATTGTCTACGAAGCTACCGTCCTGGTTAACCACATCATCCATTAAGAAAGTCACCGTCGTCTTGGCTGTCAATAAAAACTTCATTAATATTACCAGTGCTCCCGCTCATTTGAATTTGGAGTCTCGGAAAGATCCTCACACGCACGCAGCCGCAAATACACACGCTCGTAGCCCTCCTTAAACTTATTAAGCTGTTATGTGGCATTAATAGTCTAACATCTGTGGGCTGTGAAATAATTCTGGCTGCCCAAAAACAAACAGTAGAGTAGCGGGAACTTTAAAACGGATTCAGTTGGGATAAATCATTTGCAACTGTGCATATATATTCTCCCAAGTTAATGGGAGTGCGTGACGCCTCAATGTGGCCGTGATCTGGTGACTCAGCGGTGATAAAAACCGAGAGCAGCACACGCTGCCGTCAGGGTGGGACATTCATCAAAACACTGTTGACATTTTTCTCTGCAATGTTTAACCTGGCGATTGTCAAGGGCCTACATTTCCATTTATAAATGAGCCTTCATCGCCAGCGATTCAGCAGGGAGGGGAATGTATGGGAGGGGATTCGAGGCCACGTATCGACACTCGACTCCGGGGTGCGATGCCCAACCCCCCTGCTTCTGGAAGATGTTAGGCTGCGGCGGTTGCGACTGTATTTACAGAGGATTCGCTGTAGACAACAACCAACGTGGCATCTAATAGAGCAAGCAGGAGGGAGGAGGTGGAATCACCAAAGCTGCTCCAAAGGGGGCGGCGTATGAACAGCCCACGCAAATGTTATTAATCTACGCGGAGATCAGCTTGTGCTCATTATACATGCAGCGGTGAACCAAGTGAACCCCAGCTTACCTAGCAGTATGAGCACGGTGTAATGTTGAGGGAACAAAGGGTTCAGAGGAGAAGGAGGAGCAGGGCCCTGCTTCTCTCGGTAAATTCACTACTAAAGATTTAGGAAGACATTAGCTTGCCTGGACAGAAGGACAAGTAAGATGTGGGGGGTGGGGAGGGGGGCAAAGTTCATCCATGTGGTTGGGGGCCAAGAAAGAGATCTTGATAGCTTCCACTCGACGTGTCTCATTGGGAAGGCAAAGCAGGGGAGAAGCTAAAACTTCTCAGAAACCTGGAAGCGACAGAGACAAAGAGCCCCGGAGATGTGGAAAAGACATCATCCGCTTCCCGTGGACCCTTAGGTGCCGCCTGCAGCTGCTGAAACCATTACCAGCAGCTTACAATGACCTGCAGAGGGTGCTGCCTGCACACTACCCAGGGAACCCAGGTCCCCCTTGGCACTAGGGGGCGCTGGCAGGGCTGACAAATCACAGCATGGCGGCGAGCCAGCTCTGATGAAGCGATCCTACAGACCCACCCCGAACCGATGATGGTGCCGTTTCCCAACCCGACGCGCGGAGAAGAAGCGGAAGTACCAGCTCGACTCCCATCGCGCTCCTAATTTTCGCTCCAGCTGCGACCGTCTGCGGCTTCACAATTAGCACAAAGTCGGAACGCATCAATTAAACTCCGCCACGCAGATGCCGCTGTGCAGCAGGTAACTTTAATCTCACATCTCCCACTGTTTAGATTAGCGGATCGCATCAATCTGACGATTATCGGTGTTTAACAAGGCACGGCGACAAAAATCGAGTGTAAAATTGTTGCTCGGACCCCTGCAAAGGGAGAAGCGCTCAGCTGGGGGGGGGGGGCAGAGCCTACAGCCAGTTAATAAACTGTTGTGCCTCGAACACGGGTCCGAGTTAAGCCAACAGAGAGATCGGAGGAGGTGCGTTGTCTTTCTGTCCGTTTCCTGTGGGGATGGAGGGAGGATTTCACCCGGATGTGAGCGCTTCTGAAACATCTGGACATGCCAGCGTGGAGGGCTGCTTGAGGCTCAGTTCCCTCCTCGCTCTTTCCTCCCCATTTCCTGTCTCGGTAGGAATCCCTTTGTTTGCCTCCTTCACCTGTTTGTGGAACTTTACTTTCTGGCTCTCTGACTGTTGCACCCATCGTGCGCAGGTGTTCCCACAGATCCAGATTAACTCTTCTTTGCAGACAAGCGAGCTTGAGTAAGTGGGGAGTGGGAGTGACGGCGCTCAGATTACCTGACCGTCAGATGGTGAGATGAGCTCTACCAGGTTGCCTCGGGAGCTCGTCTCTGCAGCACGGCGGATCTTGGGGGCATCGGGTGGGCACTGTGAAGGGTGGCAGAGGTGTATCAGTGCATCACATGACCGCCTCATCATCATCGTCATCATCATCATCATCTCATGGCACAGAAAGTGGGAATCATGGGAAACCATCGAGGACATTGCCATTATTTTACTACTTGCTGAAAGTGGTTCTTCTTTCCTTAGGCTGGCACACATAAGCCCTTCTTCCTAAATGAAGCCAGAATCACGGTGGAGCGGGGAGCAGACGTGCGAGACCAGATCTGCCTTCTCTCCTTGTTAATGTCCCCCAGTGACTTTCATACCGCACGTGTAGGAACTTTTTATATTTCGCTGCCTCTCTGTCTACCTTTCGCTCTCCTGTGTAACCTTCCTCTCCACCCTCACTCCCAGTGTCTCTCAATGTCTTTCACACAAACGCACAGCCTCATCTCTTCCATCATCCCCACCCCAACCAGATCCCTCCATCCTTCACCCATATGTCTTCTTTCATTCTGCTCTCTTCCCACTCCCTCTTTCTGTCACTTTCAGATTCTCTCTCCCACACAGACACACGCGCACACCTGAGATCAAAAGCGTTTTGGTGGTGAGGTCTGACACCAGCCAGCAGTGCTTTAAGGTGAGGAATACATTTGGCTCTGTTGCTGGAGACAGCGTTGCACCAAACCCGAGAGCCATACTACAATACAACCGTCTCCCAGCCCTGCCTTTTCGTTTGTACCCCTTGTTCAATTTTTCCCTGTAGCTCCTCCCAGTTTTAGCCGTTTATGACAGTAGAGGCAGCTTTCGCATTCTCGCGCTACGTCATTCTTTTACGAAACCCGCGTTTAAACACTGCTTGCAAACAGTTTACTGTGGCCAGCAGCCCACGCGGTTGTCACTGGCAGACGCAAAGCCTTACTTGTTGGTCCAACGTCTGCGTCTGCCCTTCACTGCACCTTCATTATTCACGTAAACACAGCCTGTCCAAGAAGTACTCATCGCTCCAGAAGCCACCGCTGAAACTAACAGCAATACTACGGTAAACGACAGACCCGCGAGAGATTACTATGGTCAAAGACACGTTGGACGACTCCCGAGAAGACGGGAATCTCATCGGCGATGATGCTTGGAAAGGTTGGAGGAAAAAGAAGAAACGACAAACACCGAGCAGAAGGAGGGACTGAATCCCTGCGACAATGTACACATCCTTTCAGCACAAGTGGAGGACAGTACTTTCTGGAAGGACTCAGTTTATTACATTAATGGTGGTACCAGTTGCCTCGACATTGCTTTACATCTGTCTCCACAGGTGAGATTCAGTAAAGCTGAGCTGTGTTAATGCGGTGTTGCAGACGGCGTGACTCACACGGGCCCCTGGGATCTCGCAGCAGGCCTCCTGGATGGCCAGGAAAGGGTTGCAGTACACCATCACCTGCTGGATGTCCATCTGTGGGCGGGACGGCGGGAAAAATGAGAGACACTCCTTCAGTTTGGCAGTAAAACATTGCATCTGACCCCAGCTGTTTTCCAGAGTTTCTGTCTTATTCCCTGGCCACACCCACAGCTCATATCCCCTTCCCAACCACAACGACATCCATTTCCCTGACCACGCCTACGACTTCTACTCCCGACCACACACGCAGTACTCTCGTCCTTCTGACCGTGCCCACAACCCTACCTCCACAGCAGCCCCGTCTGAGGCCCGGATGCCCAGCAGCGTGTGTCCGTGAGGGGTAACCTCTGCCCGAGACCCCAGGGGTTTGGTTTCGATGGAGCTGCAGTCCACATGTAAGGAGGCAACATCCTCCCGCATGCTCAGTGCCACCTTGTGCCAGTGGAAATCAAGCAAGGACTCCACTCCCTCTCCATCAAATGTGCAGCCTACAAGGCTGTTGGCACCCTCAGTACCAGCGCTCCGAGCCTGCAGGACTAGGCTCCGCTCTGGCCCGTTCAAGTCAAGGGAGAACTAGAGGGATGGGAACGAGTGGAGGAGAACAAAGGGGATGCATGAGACACCAAGCAAAGTTTAAACTGGTCCCACGCCAGTTTCTACTTGAAGCCTTGTATTCCTAGGTCATTAACCAGGCACGAACTCTGGTTTAAAAAGAGCGAGATGGAAAGAAAATAGTGCGAGTGGGGGTACCTGGGGATATCCTTGGTCGTCAGAGATTTGCAGGAGGTACACATTATTTTTGATGGTCTTTTTCTTCAGCTGCAGGGTGAAGACCAGCGTGAACTGCTCAGGAAGTCCCCGAGGGAACACCTGACTAGATGGGAAAAAATGAGAGGCCCAGTGTTATTAACCTTCTCCACCACTGGGGGCACTCACACTCACCAGCTGCTTCATTTAGCAGATTCTTTTCTTCAAAGCAACTATTAAGTATACAAATGGCAGTTGAGAGTTACCTGTTCCCCTTAAACACATGTCTACGAACTGTGGGAGGAAAGACATAAACACAGGAAGAACATGCCAACTTCACAATGACTGAGCTGGATCTGAACCCATGGTTGGCCAGCCACTGTGAGACTCCAGGGTCACCCACTGTGCCACTGAGCCACAACATAAACAAAGAGGAGCCACTGTGTGACTGCAGATGCGAGACAAAGGGTCCAAATTGGAGATATGTAGACAACCAACTTCAGATGGACATTATTACAGGCTCTGCACACACTCGCAGACACATACACACACACACACAATCTTGTACACAGCATTCAGGTATAATCTATCCACATCTGTTTTCTCTCTCAGTGCAAAGTGGGGGACAATGATTCATGGCGGGGGGGGACACGGCGGAAACAGCAACCCAGCTGCTGACCTCCATCCCACATGCAAAGGCCTCCCAGAACCCCAGACCCACTGCACAGAGATAAGGAGTGTGTGTGAGAGATTGTGTATGTATGTGTTTCTTCCCACCAACACTTCTCCAGGTCTCATGCCAGAGAAGGCTGTTTGAGTGTTTATAAATTACATCAGGGAGAGAGAGAGAGAGTGTGTGTGTCTGCCGTTGGGGGACCGACAACTAGAGCAGCACAGACAAGAAGGAAGTAGATCTACGAGTGAATCACTCCGACATTCAGCTCCAAATCCTCCATTGTCCCTTCACACACACACACACACACACACACACACACACACACACACACACACACACACACACACACACCATTTGCTGCTGCCATCTTGAGCTCCGTGGAGCGAAGCCCTTCCCACTAAAAGGCTGTCCCTCTCAGACGGGTGCCCCCCTCTGTGTCTCACGGGCCGCATTAACATTTACATCCTGACCCTGCTGTCAACACGCTGCTCGACAAACAGCTCGGCCCCCAGGTTTCATCCTACATTTGCATAGTATAGATCGGTCGCAGCGCTCCTTTTTGGCTAAGGCTTCTCCCCTGCCGCAACTCTGGGACCCGATTGGCTAAAATCTGTGACGGACAGCCGTCACCGAAGCATGGGATGCTGGCGGCTCTATGGGACGAGAGGGCACAGCTGGAGGTGCATGCCAAAGACACACCTGGGTCTGGGAAACAACGAACGGCGCCCCCCCATGGGATACCAGAGTCATCACTGTGTCATTAGCAACATTAGCACATGTACATTGAAATGTGAAACTAGCACTCACACAGCATGTGTTCCTGGACAGTGGTGCTCACACACACACACACACACACACACACACACACACACACACACACACACACACACACACACACACTTACTTGTGCACCTAAACTTGCCTGCTCCAGGCAAATGACACGATCAGCTTACTGTGTGTTATTTAGGCCCATTTTCTGTTCAATTATTTTTTTGCATTTGTAAAGATATGCTTTAGCTTTTAAAAATGTTTCCCTTTCTTTTAGCTTTATAAATCTAATGCACAGTTTGATTTGATTTAAAACATGCTAACATAGCAGCTGTTTCTCATTTTAGAAGTTAAAATTACAACGAATCAATTTCGCAGCAGGTGAAAATTGCGGCGAATTATATGAAATATAGAATAAAAAGCACGACATTTTGCACATTTGACTTATTAGTGTTTTCACTTGGATTCTCAAACATGCATTTTAATACTGTAATACATTATGTCTGTATAATGTGTGTTAGTCTATCTATCTGACAACAGTGCCAGGTGAGACACACACACACACACACACTACAGTCCTACTCCAGTTGCCTGAATGGTTCCATTCCTGCTGGGGTTTGGACCTCCGGGTCACTGAATTGACCAGACCATTTCAACACAGCCTGTGGTGTCAGATTAAGAAGAAACCTTAACTATACCTCCACAGTTAGGGGGGGCTCAAATGGAAGGTTTTAGCCTCAAGTTTGTGTCTCTGTGCATACCTGACCACAGGTTCATATTTAGGTGTCCAAAAAGTTTCACTTTGGGGGTTTTTTTTCCAGCCTTTATCTCAATACCTGTGTACAAAGTGAGCTTTTTTTTTAATGTACACCGGTTTAACCATTTAAACAGCTGAGTAATTTTTACTGTATCCATTCAATGTACCCTGACTAAGGGTCCCACAGTGGGAGTCAATCTGCAGCCTTACTGACTTGATGCCACCTGCTGCCCTCCGACTAATGTTTACTCCGCTTCAGCGGAACTAAGGAATAAAACTGCTGGAGGAACATTTCCATCCCGCCTGCCTGGATACGCAGCTGACAGTCAGGGATGGATTGGATGGTTGATTCTCAGTCTACAAAACAGCTCCCGACAAAAAGCGATTTGGCGACCCATGGTAACCATCTCCAGTATCTTTTCTCTCCTGAAAAAGTGATTTCCTGGATGGGGCCCTGGGCTTTTCTCCAACTGCCCTCAAAGAAAAACCCAAAATTGGTCAGAAAAGAGGGGTGACAGAGAAATGCATGGTTTAAAGGAGCCGCAAACTGGGTGCTGAGAGCCCGAGAGTCATGTGACAAACCCTCTTGTTCGTGTGGTGAGGAGACCACACAAACTGAGTGGTGCACATGCTCTGGAGGCATTGAACATGTTTGAGGAGAACTCTGCTAAGCCTATGGTCAGTGATCTTTACTCAGTTGGCATCGTGGGAGCAGAGTTGCAGTCAGCTAGTGACAATATGCCTGAATTTAAAAAGCAGACAGCGATCATACAATCACGTGTGCTGCGGAAGATCCAGAAGGAGAAGCCAAGAAGGAGGTTAAAACAGGTGACCGGCATCCCTGGCTGCCAAGTTTACAGCATCGAACATCTATAGCAACATCGCAAACAGGTTTATTTAGCTTATTTTTCTCCTTCAACTTATTGTCGGAAGTTTTTTGTTTTCCTCTCCTCAGTTGCCAGCTTGCTTATAATGTAACCAGTATACTATAACTAGTGCAATTATTACACCCATTGTGTGTGTAACTAACATTTTATCCATAGGCTCAGTTCAGTTATATCTCCTGCTCAGGGCTCCTGATGCTTCGTTCACTGTGAGAGGGGGTCCCTATTAAAATAAACTAAATCGAATTAAAGGGCACAGCTAACCACGCTGTGGACAGTTTGCTCACAACAGCCAGGGGGCGGCGTCTTACTCTGTGGGTCGGATCAAAGGCACCTTCCCCAGCCTCAGGATGATGGGGCCGTGCTCATTTCGGATCTTCTTCACTTCCGCCATCTTTAGCAGGGAGAAGCGCCGCACCACATTGAAACCTGCCGGTGCAGCACACGTCAAACCAATCACTTGTTATCTTCAGGCATATTTATATATTTGGGGCACTACGGTTAAGGAACGAACACTGACGTAAACTTTACAGTAGCTTCCCTGTTTACTATTCATTTTTATTACACCTGCTTACTTCTTTTTACTACATCACTTTAGTAGTATTTCTCATATGCTGACCAAAGATACTAAAGCAGTACTGGAAGTAGCAATATCTTTTACATACATTTTATATGTGCACATTTAATATTCATATGTATACAGATCGATCACATTGATATATGTTACTATAAAATGGCTCAGCTAAACAGATAAGACAACAAAGACGAAAAGATACAAGTGAAAAGCAGTAATGTAGCTGAGTTGAATAGTATTGGCTTAAATGTGACATCAACCCACACAAGAATACCACTGGCTGGGAAATTATACTTTGGTTAATTTAAATAAATTCTCCATGAAATACAGAAGATGTGATGTATGTCCATACCTGCTGAAATATAAGTATTTTTTTCCACTTGTCAGCTAAAGTCAGTCTGCTTGAGGCATCAAATAAGCTCTGCCCAGTCAACACAGTGTCCTGTCCTTGGTAACGCCATACCTGTGATGTTGTGCCGCGCCGTCTGGGGAAACTTCCAGTCCTCCACCTGTAGGGCAGGGCATCTGATCCCTGCACATTGAACAGATGCACACAGCAATCATACACTAATATGCTGCCCGGCCAAAAAAAAAGTCACACACTCTAATATTTGGTTGGACCGTCTTTAGCTTCGATAGCTACGGGACGCATTTGCCATGGCAACGTTTCGATAAGCTTATGCAATGTCACAACATTTATTTCCATCCAGAGTTGCATTCATTTTTTGCCAAGATCTTGTATGGGATGGGAGAGTCTGACCACTGTGTAAAGTCTTCTCCAGCACTTCCCAAAGATTCTCAATGGGGTTAAGGTCTGGACTCTGTGGTGGCCAAACCATGTGTGAAAATGATGTCTCGCTCATGCTCCCTGAAGCACTCTTTCACAATTTGAGCCCCATGAATCCTGGCATTGTCATCTCGGAGTAAAAAATCCATTGATGGAAAAACCTGTTCATTCAGTATATTCAGGTAGTCAGCTCACCTCATTTTTTGGGCACACAATGTTGCTGAACCTAGACCTGACCAACTGAAGCGACCCCACAGCATAACACCAAGTTAAATCCAGATGGTTACTTTTTTTGGCTGCGCAGTATATGTTCATTTTTTTCCTTATAATACAGGACTTGCACTCTAAACCGTTTACACTAATTTACCTGCTTACACAGCTGGTATTTTACTGGTAAAACTCAAGAGTTGTCAAAGGTACTATGATGGGAGCAGAGAGGTAAACCCGGGTTACCTGAGGTTCTAACTAGTACATCAGGGGCTGCTCCCTATTCATACAATATTTTTCTTCTAGAGAAGATGCACCGTTGCTCAGGTTCCACAGAGCAGCAGGACTTTGAGGAAGCAACTGAGATACCGTTCGAGGCTCTGAAGAAAAGAACTTTCCTCAAGACCATGAAGAGGACGTTCCATAACAGAAGTGAAGACACAAGTATCGACCCTCTTATCACAGCCTACTCACAGCTCAGTGTGGCAGCTAACAACAAATTCAAAAGTACACTTCATGGTCGGATATAAAACATACTGGACAGACACAGCCATATCAAAACAGTAGAAACAAGAATCTGGGAGATCAGCAGATGAAGAGCAAACTAACTCCATGCAAGGAAAGAGTAAGACCCAATCACCAATACTAGAGGGGCAACGTCACTGCGCAATGACAGTGACAACACATGGCACACGGTCAGAAAGGGCCTACATGGAACCACCACAAAGTGTGTGTATGATACGCAAGTGTCAGAAGAACCACACTGTATGGGGGGGGCAGGTAACCCCATATCACCACCCAGACTGGCACGTATACAATATAAAGCAAAAACCCACAAACATACAAACAGATACACAGGGACGCATTTTCTCAAACTGTCTTAGAAGCCCTAGAGGTCACAGGAATGGACTCCAGCCCAGAAGAAAGGAAACAGAATGGATTTGCAGACTTAACACAAAACATACATTTAGTCTAAACCAGCTCTACCTCCCAGTTAAACCAAGAAAAAGAGACATGGGGGGGGGGGGGTCCTACTGGGTGTCCAGTGCAACGTTTCCTTCTGTAAAGTATGGGGACAAAACTAACCTAACCCTGACCTGAACCCCCACTGCCAAGTCGAACAGCACTAAATTCTTAACTAAAAGAGCAAACTGGGGGGCTCCTACTAGATGGCCTGGGAAACGTTTTCTCCTCAGAAGTATGGGGTGGTGAAGGTTTACCGTAGCCTAACCCAGCCTGTTGAGCCTCTGACAAAGGAACAACTAGACTCTGCAGACCCAGCGGTGAAGAAAAACTGCAAACAACGAAGCGAAGCACCACAGCACGCTGACATACACCCCTGAGCACCGTTTAACACAGATAAAGCAGCAGACATCAAACACCCTTCCTCCTAATAGAGAAATAATACGTCGACACTGCGGGGCGCGGGCGGAGCTCTCGGAAGCCGAGCTGTTGAAGCGATCGGCAGGTCCACGCGGATGAGGTGCACGCGCGTCTTGGGCAGCACGGTGGCCACCTCGGGCTCGCTTGGTGGCGATCTCCCCCAGCGAGGGAAGGCTCTTGGCAGAAGCGTTTACACTCGGCTTCTGCTCTTAATCTCTCTCCTTTCTGTCAAGCTGAGGGGTGTGCGTTACACATTCGCCAAAGCTAGGGGAGTCTGACCTTCCGCGAACCCATCAAGGCTGGGTTTGGGCTGCCGACAGGTCACACGCTGGACTCAAGACCCCACGCAACCAGCATCGCCGGAGGAACACCTCTCCTTGCTTGTTATTAATAATTCATTCATAATTAATGTACAAATTATTCATTAACTCATAAATTATTTGTGCATGAATCCTTGTTCCCGCGGACTGATAGTAACTCATATTCCACACATAAGCTCGCGTGTAAAATGTGCATCACATGCAACTTGGAAGAATAAACAGATCAGGCAGATTAGCATACTCATGAGCATCGAGGACGCGAAGTGTGCGGAGGGGTTAAATAAAGTGTCGAATTTACAGACTGAGGAGTGTGTTAGCGGTACCATGGGAGGAGGTGCGTCCACAGAATGCAACGCTGGCATCGCTCCTGGATGACTTTCCCCTCTAAAGCTCCCCTCCCTTGCTTCCGGCGATGTCTGTGGCCCAAGTCTCCCGTCCTTCCGCGCAGTCAATTCCCAGAGCGAAGTCTTTTGAAGTGGGCCGATTTCCTCAAAATTCGCTCAGTCTCCTCAGACTTCCCTTTTCAATGGTTGAGGGACTTAGAAGTAACAGTAAGGTGAGCTGTCAAAGCTGATGGGGAGAGTGGGTGCGGTGGGGTGTCGAAAAGCGCCGAAGTCGGGTCGGCCCGAAGCCGTCAAAAAAGCGGCATGCCTCAGAGGCTGTCTGGAGCCCATCAGACTTCAACACAAAGCTTTCAGTGGCTTTGAAGACGAGATACTCGGTGGCGAACCCTGCAAATCTCGCTCCGGAGCGCCTGGACCGGCCTTGGCCGATTACGGCACAGAGAAGTGCTCAGACAGTCAGGGAGGCCTCAGCGCTTCAACCCCCAATGAAAACAAAGCGGATCCCTGCTCCAAGTCCACGCTAGACTCAGTGTCTGCACTCTTGGAAACTGTCGGTCTCTCCTGGCAACTCTGCGGGCCAAAACGGACCTGAAAGTACGGGCGTACCACACCGAGGGTCGAGCGGGAGAGCGAGGGAGGGAGTGCGGTCCCGTTTTCCTGCCGAATCGGGATTATAGGACAGCATTCCAGGGTAATTGGACCAGGCTGTTTGAGATGAGCGGCTTCGGCTGCCAGAGGCTTCGTTGCAGGACCCGATCGGGCATCGATAAGACGCCTCACTGCTAAAAATGATCTTCAAGTGGACACAATCTTCTAAAATTCATACATTTAACAACTTTACTCTGCAACTGTAAAGGGATACAAGCTTTTCCTGCTTTTGCAGCAATGTATGTGTTTGTTGTCACTCGCTGTCTGACTACATTGTCGTGACCCAGTGCTGTTGTCAGTGATCCATAAAAAACAAGCATTTTTAAGTGCTGGTCGAGATATCTTGTGCCCAGCCTCTGGGTCACCAAAGGAACGGCTCTTGTCTCATGTTCAGTAGCCCAGCGCGGCAAAGCGAGATGGAGAAGCTCCGCGATTCCTGACCTCAGTCTTGAGGTTGGAGTTGTTTGAGGCTGCAGTTCATTTTCTCTGAACTCATCCAGACTGGCATTCTGCAAGGAGCAGTTGCAGCCGGACACATAGCAGGACGAAATGAACCCTCGGAAAAAGAGCACGGCACTGACAGCCCCAGGCTGAGTAGTCCACATTTCACTATTGACTTCTGCTCAGAGGATCAGAGAAGAATTCCACCTGGGAGGAGTTACTGAGGGGTTTCCCTAAAGGACTGTGGGATGGCCTCACAGAGCACGTTGGGACTTGCTGGCAGACCTGAACCACAGACCGCTAACTGGCAGCACAAAGCTTCACCACACTCTTAAATGCACCACAGTCTCTCTGTGGGGCAGAACATCCTCACACAGAATGGACTGGGGTGAGATGTTTCAGATCCCACACAAAATGTCACCTGAGCGCTCCCCCCCTCTAAGCAAAAAGGGGCCTCGCTGTCCAAGAGCCATATCGGAGCTGTAAACCCACCTGACCTAAATCAGACCACAGAGCTAACATAGTAAACAGGGTGACAAAACTGGCAGAACCTGGGACAGAACCTGAGCCAACATGAGGAGAACTTGGATTTGATTCTTGCAACGGTAGCATGGACACAGATATATCGAACGTGAAGGTCACAAGCGATAATATGGAAATCATGGGGAGTGGTATGGAGCCGACTGGCTACTGCAACCCAAAGCGTTGATACAGTGGCGCCCCTTGTGGTCAAACCTCACAATGTGGATCTGTTCAGAAAATGAGAAGCTTCTTACCTCCAGCTGACGGATGTGGACCTCCGCTACTGGGGGGAACATTCAGCCATACGAAGAAGAGCAATGCGGAGACCCTGGGGGTCAGCATGTCTGCCTCTGCAGGCGAGGGGCTTAGATCTCAGCTGGAGGAAACAGGGAAGCACAACAGTTGAAGGAGGAAAACATGACATCATTCTCTCTCTGGGATCTGATCAGTTAACCAACGTTTCTTCCTTTAGAAGGATGTTCTCCTGAGATGGAATCAGAGGAGAAGAAAACCACTTCAAATGAAAGAAAGACGTTGCCTGAATCTGCAAGGTAGTTTTATAATAAAGCGTGGTAAAAAGCTGCTGCAAGACAGGCACCACATCTTCTCCAGGAAGGACGGCAGTTGTGGAGGTTAAGACCAGGTTGCTGAGATCCATTGACCTCAGTTTGACCGTGAGCTGCACACACAGGCCAGAGGTGATTCAACCACATGGATGAACCTGACTGTTTGTTTGTTCACCTTTTTTCAGGTTGCTTTACTTATGTTACTTACTGTTTACACTGATTTACCCATTTGGGTAATTTTTCCTGTATCAGTTCAGGGTTGGTACCAGGCAGGAGGTGGGATTTGAACCCAGGTGCAGATTGTACACAGCCTACCTAGGATTTCCTGGGTTATTTCACTGCTCATGTCTACACATGCAAACAGGTTTACAAACCAACCATAGAACTGAATCACATGATGTTTAGGGCTTGTCTCAGCTGGAAACCCTGAGTGGGGTCCAGTCCCACTGAGGCTATAGTAATAATGATAGTAAAAGCAGTTTGGCTATAAAGCAGGTGTCCTTATTTAAGCTCCTGTTCCAGTGAAGCTTCAGCATCGCCACTGAACAAGACCAAACCCGGCTGTTCCACGTTGCCACGTCAACCGATGGCGACCACCCAGCATAACCCTACGTTGGCCCGCCGCCCTTCAATCTGCAATTCAACTGTATGTTCTTGAAAAAGGCGCGCTTCTTCTCTCAGTGCCGGAATTCCTCCCGGACAGGGGTCCCGGGGTCGGTAGCTCACGGAAATTACATTGCTTTTCCTTTGAAGCTCTTATTCCCAAACGGCAAGGTTAATCGCTTTGAAACGTGGCCCGGATTTACCGCAGACGCGGTCACGGGTTAAACAACGGTTTTGCGCGTAGGAAAATGCTGGAAGCTCCGAGAAGCACCGGCAGAAGCTCCTCCAGGCTGACCGACACTGTTTCACAAAACTTCTGTTCCTTTGGTTCCTCAAAGAGCTTCTCAGCCTCCCGTACCACCAAGTCGAGGACTGTAGTCCCTCAGCAGATGGTGCGGTGCTTAGACCTGCCGCCCTGTAACCCGAAGGTTGTTAATTCAAAGCCCACCTCCTGCTGTAGTGCTCTCAGGCAAGGTCCTTACCCAAAACACTCCGTGTAAACAGGTAAATCACTGTAAATAGACTGAGGTATAAAAGCCAGTAGAAACCCCCTGCTGCATCAGTAAGTGAATTTGAGGATGTAACTTTTATAAGACACCTCGGGCAAATTAATAACAGTAAAAGTTTCACAAACAATACTGGTAGTTGAAGGTTATTATAAATAAATACACATACAAACAGCTAATGCAATAAAATATAACAAGTCTTAAAATAAATGAAAAATTAAAGTTATGACAACCACTTTGGAAGCTCCTGTGTGCAGGTATTCTAATAACAGGAAGCTTTTTTTATGGACTCCGAGGGAATGCTGGGAAAAGCGGACACCTGGACGGACCCCGCGGATGCTGCGCCGCGCGTCGCCACTGGGGGCGCGACTGCGCGCCCCACGGCCGAGGAGGCTTTCTTTTGCGCCGAAGACCGAGTTTCGCGCAATAAAAAGTCATAACGGAGATTTTATGCAAAAAGAGCGAAGAAAGCTCGAAACATCCCTGCGCTTCAGCGTCGCTCACAGATGACAAGACGTGAAAAAAACTATTAAAAGTGTTTTAAAAAGTTTGAAAAGAGCTCGTTTTCGTTCCAGTTCGGAAGCCCCGCGTCACTTTTAATGTTCCAAGAGAAAGGCTCGCCTTTAACGGCAAACGTTCGTTTTTTCCACGAATGAAAAACGCAAAAAGCCCGAACATAAATTACAAAAAAAATTAAAAAATAAAATAAAATCGGCAATCTGACTTCTTTATGGTGGCTCCTGTTCTCTGCATTGAAATAAGAACAACGTGAAAGGAGCCGTGAGAGGAAGGAGAACTTCTGGAGAACATCCATAGGCTCCTCACTTGGTCACCACTGGCACAGCTGTGCAATGTGCTCTGCACACACATGCACTCTCATCCACTCGCCCGTACCTTATCGGAAGGGTGAGTCCAGGCGCGCTCTGTCCACATTAATCCACAAGTCTGCTGTCCCACCAGCCAGGAAGGTGTCTGCTCAAACCCCACTTCAGGGACCTTCATCCAGTGAATCTTTTTAGAGGCGAATTTGAATCCAGAGTCCAACCCCTTCTCCCTCTCGCTCTCTCTCTCTCTCTCTACTTCTTTTTTCTTCTCCCCTCTTTTTGGGGGCGATCCAGAGGGACGCGTGGTGACATCACCTGGTCCGCCAGTGGAAAGTGCCCTGCAGGAGATGTTTTCTTCCCTCTTTCCTCCACTCTCCAACAAGTTCTGTTTCGTCTGCTGTGCTTTTCAGCAACTCCGGGGTTGACGGCCTCACATTTTTTCTGCCTGAAAAAAAAAAAAAAACATCTAAGCAAAGGCTCTGGTTTAACTGCAGTCTGGTCTAACTGGAGATTGGGTTTAAGTGCAGACCGGATCTAAATGTAGGCGCGATTTAACCGTAGAACTTGTCCACAGGCCGAATCCCAGTTCAAGTCTAACTTTGGTGCCCATCAGGCACTGCACAAGGGCCAGCCACTCCCGTAGACTCAGGTTTGTGTCAGAACTCCTAGTTGCTCAGTAGTCGCTTCAGGCTTGGTCGTCTTCAGATTGGGTTTAAAGTTCATCCAGCCTCCTGATGGAAAGAAATGGAACTGAACGGCACGGTAATAAATCCTCTTACAATTAAACTAACTGCCATGTGGAACAACTGCAAAACCCAGCAGCGCCCACATGAGGCGCAGGAACGAAACAAACGCATTAATCCCTGAGTACTGCGCTGTCACAATACTGCAGTACACTTCATTTCAGGTATTTCTGGATATTTCTCTGAATTGCGTTTGAACGGTCATCATTTCTGTGCTGCTGCCTCATGCCAGAGAAACGTTTCTGTTTAATGAACATTTGGGGCAGCTAGATGGACCAAACAGGTTCTCTCTCTCTCTCACTCACACACACACACACACCCTTCACTATTCATTATAGATGATAACCTTGGCTTCACCTCACAGCATCTGGCCTGAGAGAGGCCCTAAATTGCCCTGATCTAGCCTGTGTTCAGCAACATGACCTTTTTACCACACTGGGACCTGCTTACCTCCAGCCTGAGAAGGACACTGGAGTCTTGCTTGTCGCTGGTGGACAGTTGTATGAATGACCTCAAAGTGAATGAAATAAATGTAAATGGAGATAAAGTTAATCCTGTTAATATTAAACATAATCATAAACATCTGCTATGCACAGTTTTGGGAAGGGGGGGGTCACACTAACTGTCACCCTCTTGCTCCCTGTTAGTGTGACTCTTTTCCTTCTGTACAACTCATCCAACTTTTCGGGTGTAAGCGCAACACTCCCATCCCCCCAGCGTCAAGCTCCGTTGGGTTTGGGACATTAAGGCTGATGCATTAGTACGGTGATAATAAGGGGGTGGTTGCCATGGATGCATACAAGATGGGAAACTCATCCCGGTGGGTGTGGGGACGTGGCCCAGTGTTGTGTGTCTGCACCACTTCATCCACCATACAAAGAAATACAGTGTAAAGGTGCATTAACCACTCCCCCTTTTGGTCTAGCCATGCCCCCATAACAATGACACACCCCCTTACAGAACACCATGGCTCTCCTACTCCTTTCCTGCTTGAGTTTGTGAGAAGTTGTCAGGAGTCCTGGTCTCTGGGCTGCTCGTGTATGTGTCGGGGGGCAAACCTGCTGGTGGGCAGGTGTGTTCTCAGGTAAGTCACCTAACCTCACAGGGCCAAGAAGCACCTGGGTTATCCCAACCACCATCTTCAGCTACGACTATGGACACCCAACCATGAGAGGTTGGCATCCAGAAGTGGGTTTCCATTCCTGCTCCACCTCAGCTGAGTCATGGAATCCCACAACCACGCAGTCAGGGAACAGTGGGATCGAAGTTGACCAATCAATGGAAAGAAAAGGATCCTGAGCTACAGGACACATGTGCATCCGATCATCTCCCATGAACTGCAGGGCCATGCGTGGTGGCGCAGCGCAGACAGGCTGCCGTCACAGCGAAGCTGTGTGGTTAAGTGGCCAGCGGGGGGAGCCAGTGGCGCGAGGCTCACCACCAGCCTGTCGGAGCCAATGAAAACAGGCGCGCTAATGGGAAACAGCAGTGCCCCCCCCCGCACAGCACAGTGGAAAATGGGGAGGCGGCCAGCAGGGAGACAGAGCTGCGTCCAAGAAAACGCTTGCATTTGGGGCATTGGGCCGAGACCCCCGGCATCACCGGGAGGATCAGCTGGTGATGGCATGGCGATTATGGCAACTGTTGCTGTGACGACAGAGGGCATGATCCCATGATACTAGCGGGCAGGTGAATGGGTGTTAAATATTTAGAACATGTGATGACTGAAACTCGTTCCTGCACTAAAGTCATCACAGTCATCTTCTTTTTTCCAGAAACAAGCAAAAGGTCAGACAAGATTTTGGCTGAAATCATTTTCCAAAAGCAGAAGTTCAACAGAACGGCAGCTTTCCACTCGGGGCCTCTTTTTCCGACCCCCGTGTTTCAGCTCTTCCTCCACACGCTTGTTTGAGAACAAGGGGTTTAAACCACGGAAAATTTTGCCTGGCGAACCACACACACACACACACACACACACACACACACACACACACACACACACACACACACGCCTGCACTCTCCAATACAAAACTGGTGCAGTTCCAAGATGAAAAACGGCACTTTTGCTGACCTGCAGCGTACATCTGGATCACAGGGCTGTGCTACAACCAAATGCAGAATAAAAATCTGGATCTGTGTGGTTTTAATAATGGGGATCATAATTTTAAATTTTTCATCCTGCTTTGTGAAGCACCCCCCCATTCAGCTTTATCCTGTAGCTTCCCCTCAACTATGGTGGGTGGGTCTCCATCACATCCTCTTTACCTTTTTAGGTGCCAGGAAGCCATTAATGTCCCGCTTGTCCCCATCCCCGATGTGTATACAGCACCCCTTAGTGACCTGTGCTATTGATTTACTTATCTTTGTGTAAGAGGGTTTCTGACTGAGAAACCTTCTTACCATCACTGCACCCCCACAGCTCAGCAGGTGGTCATCGGGGGATCTGCTATTCACTTGGCACCTGACTGTGACTGTGAAGTCATCTCCCCCCGAGTGATTGTGCAATTCACATCTTCGATGTGAAGAAACCTGGAAAACAGAAGAGGATTTATGGTTCTGGTCTAGCTGGACTGCTCTCTCTGTCTTAAACTCACACTAACAACTGCATGTCAGATCAGCAGTTAGAAGGTTCTGGGTGACGGCCAGTTACCTTGCTGACAGCACGACGTGCTCTGGGTCAACCAATGTGACTCTCTCTGATTCACACTTACTGACCTCCCCCTCACTTACCACCACATGTGCGCGCACACACACACACACACACACACACACACACACACACACACACACACACACACACCCCATTACTTTTAATGCAAAACGCCCTCTGGTGGAAAAATACAGAGTAACATTTACACAGCTTACATCCACTCCTTACATTACTTCAGATGAGACAATATTACTATGAATAAAAAATAATAATAAGAACAATATTTTTCAACTCATTTGAAGTTTGTGGGTCTGGTTGAACTGGGTCAGTTATGGCTCAACAGCAGAGGTAGTGCTACTGTACTCAATAGTCTGCTATGGTCAGACAGCACCAAGTACTCCGTGGTAACTGCAAGTTGCTGAGGAACAGACGTGGTGAAACGCAGTACTAAACTGGGCGACGGTTTGAAACCCAGAGACCTGGGATGTGCACTCCTTAAGCTGTTGAACTGCCTTGCTTTAAAATGTCATATAGTTTCATCAGTGGCTTCAAATTACACCCCCCCCGCACACACACATATATGTGCGGGCACACACACACACGCAGGAACTGAGAGAGGACTGTGTTCTTTCTCTGTATGACACAGCCTTTCAAACCCATGTTGTTTTAACATCAAAGAAAGATGGGAGAATTTAAGAAAAAAAAAATCAGTGAGACTTCATACATTGCCGGGCCTTTTCGCAGTCTATTTTCTCTCTCTTTTTCCCATCATCCCTTTTGGCTGGGTGATCACATCTGTCCCCAGGCACCGTCCTCATTCCGTGTGGAGGGAATTGATCTCGGCTCTGTGGCCAAACCCATCAGAGACAATTTTCTTCTAAGACCTGAAGTAGTTAAGAACCCGTGGCTGTGAACACAAGACTGCCACCCCTAGGCCACCTTGGGGTCTGCAGCTGAACCTGTGACCCAATCCTGCATTCATGCTGCTTCATACTTCCCTTCAGAGTGAGGAAACTAACAGGGAACAGCAGGTGCCGTGGTGGTTACAGACGGTGCCTCGCACTCGCAGGACATTAGTTCGATTCCCCATCCAAAAAGGGAAAAAATCTCATCAACTGTCCGAATCCAGCAAATAGCTCCTTAGCTCAAAGAAAAACAAGCGAATATGTGGCCATAAAACAGACTGCGTGTCATTTTCTGTAATAAAAATGAAAACTTAATTACTCTCATAAATTAGACAACTATGATGACTTTAATATCGACACTGAAGTCAGCATTTCGCAACATTTTTGGAGGGGCTCTGCCTTCTTGGAGACAAGCAAAATAAATCAAGGTGAATATTGACCATGTGACAGAACGACATTAAGAGGAGCCGCTGGGGGGGGGCACAGGTAGTAAAAGGGGGTGATACACCCCCCCCCCCACCCCCACATATCTGTGCCCGAGTCCCTCCTGATCAAATCGCCCGCGTCTCAGTACCGAATCAGCCCGCTGATTTATGGAGGTGCTGTTCTCAGGCTGGCGCTTTGGGACCATGGAACATTCCGGAAAGAGGGCAGGAGGCTGGGACAAGGCTTACAGAAGCCTCTGTGTTTCTCCAGATTAAATACATTTCTCAACAAATTTTTCTTTCATGCAGCAAGGTAATTTTTACCGTAGCAATGGAAAGTAAAGACGCCACTTAAAGGTTCTGCAGCAGGAAGCGGGATTCAAACCCATGGTGACACCTTCAGCCTGCAAAGCAACAGCCCTAACCCTGTGAGAGCAGTAAGCGAGGACACTGCATGTTATGCTTAGTGATGAAGTTGTTATAAACAATTTAAAAAAGCAGCAGAACTTACTAGAACTTTCTTTGTTATGCAGATTTCTAGAACTGTCATCTGTTATGAGTGATGATCCCAGGTGGAAACATGATCAGGAGAGGTGAACCTCAGCCAACCTGCAGAGGAGAAACACATAGAATGTGAAAACACACACACACACACACACACACACACACACACACACACACACACACACCTTCGCTGGCTCCTTGAGGCTTCACTTCCCTCCCCTGCACCAGCAGGGGGTCCACGTTCATGGAGCTTCTTCTGGAGTATAATCTGACATCTCAGTGTGTGGCACCAACAGACTCAGGAAGAGCCTCCAGCAAAGCCCGGGATGAACCTGTGTTCATGGACAGCGACCCAGGTGGTCCGGGGAGGGGTGCGGATGTGGAGGAATCTCAAAAAACACTGGCTGCTATGAAAAAATAGAACAGCAGGGGGCATGGTGGTTAAACCCACTGCCTTAGCAAATAAAGATCCAAGTTCTGAATATCACCGCCTGCTACTGTACCCTTGATCAACACCCTGAAGAGTAAATCAGGGTAAAAACTACCCCTTTTCTGGTGTAAAAAGCTTCTAAAAGTGGGCCAAACTCCGCCAGAATTCATCTGGATTGTGACTCTCATCTAGCGACACTTGAACCGACCGTATGCTTGTGGAGCATCGTTTCCTGCCGAATGCTGTGAGCATCGCGATCCTGTGTGAAACAATGCAACATATTTTGTTTCTCATCAAGTTGAGATAAATTCAGATCGGGATAGATTTAAAAATTTATTTTCACATTTATGTTACCGATCTTTTTAGTGAACCCTGTTGCGGCTCAGCTTCATTTTTTTGCAGGAGTTCCCTTTAAAAACTAAATTAAACCTCGTGTACTTTTGCTGTGTGTCATCATGCTACACTGACAATCTCACACACACACACACACATTTTTGCCAGAAGGAACCCCTCAGGGCAGAACATGCCAGCAGTCTGGGGGCAACTGGAGAATCTGGGGTAGAATAAGACATTCAGGCCCACATGTTGTGCTATTACCTTATGTGTGCATGTGTTATGGCAGACCAGAGACCCTGAGAGACAAACAGGTGTGGCGTAAGGGGTACGACAGGACCGGAGACCCCCTTCTAGAGACTTCCGGCTGCTCCAGAATGAGGCCAACATCATCCCACAGTTCGCTGCTGACTGCTGACACACTCATAAATCAGCGACCCGGTGCGTGTTTACCTGGAGGGTGAATATCGCTGCTCGCCATGATGGATTGGGAACCCTGAATAGGTGTTCCTGAACGGCATCATCAGACAGGGGTGGGGGGAGATGTAGAGACCACCCTGTCATGGGGGGGTTTTGATGGTGCGCTGCAGCGGCAGGGGGCGGAGACAACTTTGTTTCCCTTTTTCTATGGGACAGTTGCGCAGTCAGTCCGATACACACACACACAGGTATCTGTGTTTTGAATCGACTCCTGGGGAACAGAGGGGCACTTTCCAGTATCCATGAGGACCGAGCTGATGCTGCACCCCTCACCCAGGGACCCCACTAGCAATGAACGGGCCATTTTCCGGCGACATAAAGGTCGCTCCTACCATCTCCACAGGCTGCTCAGTTGTTGACCGTCCGACTCCCTCACCGCGTTTCGACGGACCGCCCTTTTCTCTGCTCAACTCCTTCTTCCCCTCCACCTCGGTTTCTCTCACTATTTTCCTCTCTCGTCCTCCATCTCATTTGAATTCATTCCATTTTAGGCACTGTTTACCAAAGCGGCTTACACCGATTTACCCATTTATACAACTGGGTCATTTTCACTGTATCAGTTCGGGCTCAGTGGTACGGCGGGAGGTGGGATTCGAACCTGGGTGCTTTGAGTGCCAGTTGCTGGCTAACCACTATGCCCCCTGCTGCCACCTCTCCAGACCGCAAATCTTTTGCTTTCAGAGCCACTTTACCTCTCTCGTTCACAGCGTCGCGTGTGCTGGACGCAGATTTACATGTTTCCTGCCTCTGGAAACTATGGTGAGCACTGGAGGAAAGCAAAGTCAGAGCAGGGGGAGATGCTCGGATGACACACGGCTACAGCGCCCCCCAGAGGAGTTGCCAGTTACTGTGCATTCATTCGGCTCGCACACGGAGGACGGCCAAATCGGCTTAGCCGGCTTAGCGACGGCACCCATCCTTTAATGTTCTGCTTAATTGGGATGATCAGAGCGGCCCTCGGTATCCTGGTTCGGCCCAGCGAGCGATCGCCGTGGTGACCAGAGGCCGAACCCTGAGGGGGCGGCGGGACTGAAAACCCTTTAATCGAAAAGAGCTCCTCATTTTGTTTTCCCTTTTCATTTGGCCCACAAGCCGCCTCCAACACATACACAGGCCACAGATTCAAATCTGAATCAAACCTGCTATGCAAGAAGAGCTGCTGCTGCAGGTAGTGGACCGGCAGCCAGAGGATCTCGAACAAGCATGCAGCGGAAGGCACTTCAGCCAGACAAAAGTTAAACATCCCCCGGAAACCCGGTGCTGTAGCGCAGTCGTCTGCTCCATCCTGCTCGCCGAAAATAACGCGCATCACAAACACACGAATAGAGAGAAAGCGACAGCAGTCAGGGAGAACGACCCCCCTCGGATGACGCTGCCTCATCTCCGCAGGGTTCAGAAGGAGGTTGGCTTCGTATCTCATCCATGGGCAGGAAACACGATAACAAACACTGAAGAAGCGCAAGTCTGAGGACGAAATGGTTGTCAGGGAAGATTTACATCAGTTTCTGTGGAAACAAATAATATGGATAAGCAGGTAGATAGATAGATAACCTATAACTGGCTGACAGATAAACAGACACGAAAGTGATAAATAGATAAATAATCTATTCAGTGCAAACAGGCAATGGTCATGGTGGAAATGTAGGGGAGGTGCCAGTGGTGGTGGTAGTGATCGGGTCATCTATGCTGTTTGGAATTCAGCAGTCCGATAGCCTGAAGAAATGCAGTTTAAGCTCCAACAGGCACCATACTGGAACTTAGCTTGAAACAGTTGTTCAAATCCAGGCAGTCAGCCACTGTGCCACCTGCCGGCACTGTTGGTGCTGCTGTCAGCTCATCCCCCCTCCATAAGGATACTTGAGGTTGTTCCTCACTGGTGTGGCAACCCTGCCTGGAAAGGGCACTGCGTGTTGTGTTTTTTTTTTTTTTAACAAAAGCTCGGCATTGACAGAAGGAAGAAGAAGTAAAACACACATGTATAATGGAGAAATCCAGCGGCGGCGCTGTCTGCTTCTTCAGGGAAAGAAAAAACAAAAAGTATTCCAAAACCATCTGGCTCCTTGAATGATTTAAGAAACAAAAATCATATTTTATAGAACGCTTTCCACTTTGTCAGAGAAACATGAAGCAATGTGCTCAGTCTGGCGTGGGAACCGGAGGTTGAATTAATGGCGTTAATTGTGACTTTTTTTAACCATTAACCATCTTACGGCTTTTATTTGCTTGCAGTTTTATTCTATTTGCATCTTATCATTGGTTAATACAGCCACATTCCCAAATGTACCTAAACTATATTCCCAAAAGTTGCCCAAATTGTATTCCCACGGTAACCCGGTCTACATTCCTGCTATTTTTTCTAGAAACACGACATTGTTGTTTGTGTGACTCGGCCCGACTGGCAAACCCTCCGAAGCTGTGAGCGTGGAGCGAGACGGGGAGGAAGATACAGCGAGGAGGAGGAGGAAGAGAGATGCGGACAGAAGGAGGGGTGCGGCGGAGTCACGGAGGACTTTATCTGCGGGGGGGAGGGCAGTTTTTGGCCATCCTCCCAGCCTGTTACTGCCTTACATTATTCATCATTGTCCCCCAAACCCCCCAAACCTTCCGCCCACAGGCCCATGGGCTACATGTCACTCCAACTCGAGCTTTAATTAACTGCAGCCGCAGACACTGAAATGGGAAAAATATGGTCTATTTTTCGGGTTCTGTTTCCGAGGGCGATGTGTTCCAGGCGCTCTTTGTCAGCAATTTCCCTTATGCTCCAGGCACTCTGTGTGTGTGTGTGTGTGTGTGTGTGTGTGTGTGTGTTGGTATGGGGGGGGATTTTTGTAACCGCTACCCATCAGAACTTCTTACCTTTGTGCCCTGCGATTAGACCAAATATCTACATTTTCTCATGCAGCAGACACTTTTTCTCCGAAGCAGCGCTAGATACACCACCTACAGTGAGCCCATTTGAACAGCATTGTAATAACAAACACAAAGACAGAGCAATTTATAGTTCACCTGAACCACAGATCTTTGGACTGTGGGAGGAAACATACAACACAGGAAGGACATGTAAGCGCCACGCCGGCTAAGCTGGACACCAGACACCACAATCTGCAGGCTGCTCTCTACAGTAACGTTCGTACAGTCTGAGGCGAGCAAGGTGTGGCTCTACCCGATAACCGAGACTGTAGCTAAGCTGCGACAGGGTCCCGTAGGGTCACAAGATCTCTGATGGTCTCACCTTTAATGGAGCACCCACGTTGACTTCTCCAGTGTGAGGTCATGGGCCAAAGTCAAACCCCTGACAATCGCGTCTCATTGGAAGCAAAGATATTTGGAGGAGACAATAAGCCAGCTGGTGTTTTACCTGCTTTGGAGACACAAAGTGCAAAATTTAGCAGCTTTTTCTGAATTGATAAAACATCCATTCATCCACCCATATGCACAAAGGAAGGACATGGACTACTATGAACCAAAATCCCACTATATGTCCCCTACCTATTTCTTGTGTCCAACACTGAGCTTCAGGGCCACTTGTTGCTCTGTGGCCAGATCCCAAGAGAAGGGATGAACAAAACACATTAGCCTGGGGAAGTGGAAATGGGTGGAGGGGTGGGACTGAAGAGTGTGTGGGAGCAGTAAACATCTGCTGTGTTCACCTTTACCTGAGGCAAGGAAGCCAAGCATCTGTTAGATGTCATTCTAAGCTATCAGACCGAATCCATGATGTCAAACTTTCCAGAGAGCGAGAGAGAGAGTGTGTGCACCTGAGAAACCTCCACCATTTCTTCAGGTTTTACTTGCAACGCTAAGACATCATGTCTGGATTAGGAGTTAAACCGGCTGATTCACTGCGTCTGAATGAGTTGGCCAGTTGTGGACGTGTCCCTCCGCCAACTGTGAGTTCCTGTGAGATTGTCAGAGCAACGGCGAGAGAATCTCGCCTGTCATGGCTGCCCTAGAAGACACCTTGAATCACCCCAGTCGTCGCCTGCGGGTCCTTCCGCGGGAGAACAGTGCGGCCGTAAAAGACAAAGGCGACACTTTGAGATCCCCATAACCTTTGTGATGGTCATATAAAATGTTTATGAATCTTTAATGACAAATACGAATCAATTCATAAACCATTCATTACCTCGTGGGAGACGTTCAAAGGGCTGCGGAGCTTTACGAATCGTCGAACAGGGCCCAGCTGACCTTCGTGGAGCAGCGCAGGTTTCCGGGTCTTCATCATGAACCGTAGCACCGACGTTCTCCATGCAGTGTACTAAAACGCATAAATCGCACCACGAGTGAGAGTTACATGTCGATAAGGCAGTGGAGACCCCTCGTAGACCCCTCGCAGACTGTCACTTTCTGCAGTTACTAAACCGGTTGTGGGCCTTGCATTCAAAATCAAACCATCACGTAGAATGAAACCGCTCATTTTCCAGAGTGACCGATCCCGGCGAAGAAAGATTTTGAAAACATCTAAATATTTCAAAACACCTTCAGCTACACCTTCATACACACGACAAGACCCCTTATGTTACAAATGGTGAGGTGCAGCCCAGTCCTGTCTGTTTTGCTCAATCCCACCCAGCCTCACTCGACCCCACCCATTCCCGCCTCCTCCACCGAGTTCTGGAACAGTCCGTGGGGCAGTTTCGGGGTTTAGCTTTCTCTCCGGAACATAGTGAGCGAAAAGGAGATAAAGCACACAGCGCTCATCACCTTCAGCTGCTCAGCATCGCCCCTCACAGGTAGGCTGGGATGAATTATTATTACTGCAGAACACCAGAAGTTGGTGATGGACTGAAAAGACGAACATCAAGTTTTCTCCACTTCAGATGCTTTCTAGCCTGTGTCCAGCTCAGATAAATACATCTGTTCATGTCTCAGCTGATGGTCTTTTGTTAGTCTTCCGAGCCACTTTCTCTAGCATGAAATTAACTAAACCAAGGCGTAAATCTGCTGATATTGAATTTGTAAATAAATATACGTATTTTTCATTTGGATAAACTTCGCCTCTCCTGCGACACACAGAGACTCTCGGATTCAAACAGCTTCACTGGACTCAGACGTGTGGAGGGGGGGGGGTCCGCAGGTTCTCATCCTTTTTGCTCACCATTTGAGTTCTTGCAAGACATTTAAACCGCAAATGTCTTGGCTGCCATAAAGGAAGTATTTGTTGTGTTACAAATGATAAAACACAAGTGGCTCATTTGGATTCACTTCTGAACAAAAATCTCATCTACCAGCCAGTCAGCTTTCCTACTTTTCTACACTTAAGACATTTTTATATTGGTTTTCAGACTAAAGCACAACAAAACACTGTCAAAGTTATCAGTATATCTACATAAATTTATATGTGCAGTACGGGTGGCGATGTGTAATATTTCAAAAGTAATGAAAACGGTTGCAAATGTAAAAAGGAGTAAAAGTAATTTGCGTGCACAAATGCGCTTGAGTGAAAGAAGCATCGATGTAAAAATGTACTCTGAAAAGTACAAATGTTCTAGAATACAGGTATGTGCTTAATGCAATTCTCCAGAACCTTCCTCTGCAACTGTTTCTCGTGGGCAAGGGATACGCCCACAGAATGAGATATGAAAGGCATTAAAGGAAAAGCCACCAAATTCTACTTAGGATGAAAGTCCTTGGTCATTAACGCCCAAACATTGTCCGTCGTGCATTTGACTGACATCGCAAAGGGCCCCCGTGCTGTTTTGCCTGTTTTTACCAACAGGTGGGGCTGCAGTTCAAAACCCCTGTCTTTTGCTACTCTGGGGAGCAGCCGAGGGAGACGATAAATAAAGTTCATAAACATCTGACATTTCAAGCCCAAATCCTGATACGGGGACAAAATGTCACATTTTCCAACCCGAGGTGCCTGTCGGAAGATGTCCGACCGAGCCATGTACCTGTCTTCTGTCGCCACGTCGCCGGGCTCGTCCGTTGACTCTCGCACGGCGGCGTCGAGCTGCTTCTGTTCTGCTCAACAAGCCTCGCATAGTCAGGGTGACATTTACTGTGTTTGCGCTGGAGATTACAAGCGAGCCGCTCTGACAGTATCTCGGCGGGACGTGCGCAGGTATGGGCCTCCACGGCCATTGTGTGGTAGCTCTTCAGCTCCGATTCTTTGCTTATCGCAGCGTAGATTAGCCGGGAGACGCCGCTGCTTGAGCGAAGATGAAACACAACTGCTTTGCTTTCACTGCCGGTCAGATAGAGCAGCCACAGCCAAACGGCACAAATTCAGTTTCCTGTTCAAAGTGTGAAGGATGAGGAAGCAGGAGTGACACCGCAATTTTACGGTTTTTGACAAGAACGTGAACACGCGCAGGTCGGCCTATTACGGAAATGATAACGGAGTTCTATAAAAGCAGCCGCGATCATCCATCCATTACCGCTGGATGCATTGTGCGGTGCAAGCGAGAGTAAACAAAAGCGCATTTCACAACTGACAAAGAGATTCGGGGGAAGACAAAGCAAAGTCCGGACTTTGCCCGCCTAAGTTATGCAGGTAGTTGCGGGTAGAAAGGGCAGGAAATGCAGAGCTGATCAAGAGAGACTGGATGATGAACACTTTTTTGGTAGTTAGGAGATCAGGAGAGAAGTGGGGCCAGAAGAGAATGGGTTGAGATCCTTCCGGAACGCTGGGAGGAGTCAGCGGGACCACCACGCATCCAGAAGGTTAGGGTTAGTCTCTTCCTGGGGAGGTGGGGACGATCGTGCCCTTCGACAATACCGACAATTAGCCGAACAGCTCTCGTGAACAGGGTGGAGGGATTGCAGAGGTGCAAAAAGGCTGCCCGGTCACAGCGGGTGGGAACCGCGAGACCCCTCTTCCGAAATCCTACCCAACAGCACTGCCGGGAGACCGCAAATCCCCCTTAGCTCAATTAACTAAAGCATTAGCTCAGTCAAGTGGTTGGATTGGAACCCCTCACTCACTCGGGGCCCCTTTGGGAACAGGACAGGGGTTGCCCTCCGACACTTCCCCCGATGCGCGGAGCTCAATAAGTTAAGCGCTGGTGGGCCCCGCAGCGATCGATCCGTTTAGCTCCTGCGCTTATTAGCGTTTCGATCGCGTGCGCGATTCTCCTGTGCCAACACTCTCAGGCACGGTACAGTCCCGTGGATGCGCGGTTGGACCGCAGTTGAGCGGAACACCTGGACAGCGGGGCACCGGACAGAGCCCTACGGGTGCCGTCTTCCCCGCTATGCAAGAAATCCACCACAAATGGTCCTAAACAGGGCCGCCCTGAGCAGGCAGGGAATAACGTGGCCTCCTGTGCAAAGATTATTAGCACAATATTACGTATTCAGCAGATGCTTTCTTTATCTTAAGTGACATCAAAAGAACACGACTGTACAATTTCACGTTGCTGGATATTCAGCCGAAGCAGCTCTGACAAATACTAATGCCAGGCTCCTTCACTGCCGCGTCTGCCGTTCTTTAATTAAAATGGGCTTTCGGCCTAAACTGCCGGACTCCACCAACAATGAAACCAGGCCTGCTGGCACTTCGGTTGCGTCCTCGTGAAAACTCTGATCTGAAAGCAACACTCTCATCCCCCTTTATTGGGTTTCCCGTTGTCCCGGTTTCACCAATCCAATCTGCAGTTAATTCCAGTCATCCTTATTTGGCCTGGATTTTTATTTATCCTGTCTGGGACATCCGGTCCATTTAAAAACTGGCCATTAGAGAGACCGTGACAAGAACTGCATTGTGGGAACCGTGTACCCACGCTCTCGTCTTATTTTATATCTAATGTAATTAACCGATATTCAATCTTTTTCAGACTGTTGCAGAAGAACTTTTTATTATGAAATTAGACACAAATTTATGTAATTTTGGGGTGAATTTTGCTTGACTTTAAACAAATATGAATTATTGCCCAGAACAGCGGAACAAGATTTAGCATTTTTCATAATCCGGTTTTTCCATACTCAAAATAAGTTCGGTTGTCGGGGGACACGTGTCCTGCCCTGTCAAGTCCTCCTCTGAAAAATGATGACTGAAGTGAGGTCAGCTTGGGAGTCCCACAGGATGGGGTTTCCAGGACAACCCAACCCAAGCCACACCACAGTGGTGCTTTTGCTTGACCCGCATCCTTTCTTCTACAATAAAGGGTTTGTTTTCCCCTCTCTGTGGGCTCCATGAACCTATTTGTAATCTGCGAGCATCAACACCAGTCGGCACCACGCCTTCCATAAATCTCCGCACTGGCTGCATGGATAAGAAGGAAAGCTCTTTCTCTGTTCATTGTCTTTCGATCCTGGTCGCCCGTGTGCAGTTAAGATGTTTACGATTTAACTGATCTGTGACCGGTTTATTTTTTAACACATTGCTGCATCAGGTGGCATCCGAAGCTTTACAATATCGCACGCATCTGGCTTCATCTAGCTCCTAGGAACTTCTTCACTTTGTAAAGAAGCGCAAACACGCTAACACCAATAAATAAATAAATGGATAAATAAATAAATAAACACGGTCACTGTTCATCCTCTATGAGACGGGAATCCTGTTTTTAGCCCAACATTGTGTGCGCTTTCGCACTGTGCTGATGTACAGATGAGGCCCCTGTTTTCAGCATGGCTGCATCCCCATCACGAACGCTCAGTGTGGTCTCTGAAGAGGTGGACTTCACTGAAGAATTGGGGCGAAGGACCTAAAAGTTGAAAATTCGAAGCCCTTGCGTTTTAGCAAGATATTTAATCCATTAAATATCTAAAAGGGTAAAGAGGAACGATTTACAACAGAATGAAGGAAGGGCTGTTTAACCCAGAATAAATATGACGGCAGGTCCAGTCGCATCCCCTTGTCAAAGACGTACCCACCCGGCTTGCATCGGTTGTAAGGAGCGATGCAGTTCTCATTATGGCCAGTTGGTGGGGCTATGTGGTAGGAATGAGCCAAGTGCAGATGGGCATGGGTTCTGTGTTTGTGTCACCGCGTGTGTGTGTGTGTGTGTGTGTGTGTGTGCTGTGAATGTTGGTGTTAAATGATGCATTTTTGTATCCATTTATGAAAGGGTGTCAATGAATGTCAAATCTGTGCCAGTCCCGGTCTTGGGAGTGTGAGCGACTAAAGGTGAAAGTCTACGTGTGCAGATGTGAATTGTGTGCAAGTGTGAATGTCTGTGAATCAAAGGGCCATTGCAGCATCTGTACGGTTGTGTGTGTCTGTGTGTGTGTGTGTGTGCGCACAGAGCTTTCAGTGAATGAGAAGGGCAATGTGTCTTTGTATGCTTGAATGCCATAGTTTCTGGTTCACTTCAATTTGAGAAATGCTTTTAGGAGGCATATTGCTACCTCCTCACCCACCTGCAAGTTGACGTTCACCCGAAATCCCTCAAGGAAAAAAAAAAAAAAAAACTACAAAAAATACAACTCGGGGCATTGTGATCGAGTATCTCTCCCCGAGCCCAAAGCTTTTGAAAGCGGCAAGTGCTACGGAAGAAGAGAGA
Source organism: Heterotis niloticus (assembly GCA_018136845.1). Classification (NCBI taxonomy): domain Eukaryota; kingdom Metazoa; phylum Chordata; class Actinopteri; order Osteoglossiformes; family Osteoglossidae; genus Heterotis; species Heterotis niloticus. The sequence goes on from CM030892.1 coordinate 1,909,625, forward strand.
TGGGGGAAATTGGGGGTTCCCGAGAATAACAGGATGAGCGAGGGTAGTACTGTGACACCAGGGCAGAGAGTCAGCGGAGACCCCCGGATCTTAACCACCATCTCCCCGAAACGGCAGAGTCGGCGGCCTCAACCGAAAGCGAGGCGGCCATTTTGGCGGCCGTGCCGAAAAGCAGACTTCATCCCCGCTTCCCCAGACAATGACGCACAACCGGGCCATGAATAATGCCCGCCGTGTTTGCCGTCAATTACACCTCGGATAACCTGACAAACTGCAGAACCTCGCGGCCGTAGCTTGCGAGCAGCGGATCGAAGCGGCCTGCCACAAATCATAGCTCCGGTAAACAGGAGATCAATCCCCGCTGCCCCGCGAGCAACAAGCACCTTTCCTCTGCGCCACGTAACAGATCGCGAAAATAAGGAGGAATAAAGCTCACTTCATTTCTTCCTTTTTATATGGCACCCGTACAGCTCGGACGCCCAGCGCGTCATCTGTCACGATCATGCAAAATTACAAAGGAAAATTTAAACAAAAACTGCCATCGGCGAGTGTCAGGCCGAAGAGAAGAACGAAAACGAACGGGCGATGCGTTTTTTACGTCTTCTGGCTCCCCTTTCTCACATTTCACCGTTGCGTTTCGGTTTAAAGTCAGGCTGCTCGAAGGGCCACTGTATGGCGAGGGCGCTGCACTTTGGCACGGACCTCACAACCCATCGCTTTCCCGGGTCGCTGAGGAGTCAGCTCTTTGTAGTCGTCATCAATATAAGTTATCCTGACACGACGCTGCTTAAAAATTGATCGCGGACCATTCCGCCTGCCGGACTTTGCGCCGAATTCGACCCAAAAGGGGAAAAAAAGATTACAGAGGGGGAAATGGAAGCATACTTTACAAGGTATTTATTTATTTATTCACGTCTGTGAAGCATTGCTAGCTTTGCGGGAAATTAAATATTCATTCTGGAGAAAATAGCCTCTTTGAGCTCTAAGAGCTTCTAATGGGCTCTTTCCGCCGCTGTATATTCAAAATGGCCACTCTAACGCGGAAGTTCGGACTGCCATGAAATATGAATGAAAAAGCCGCGCTTGTTTACGACCCGGCGTCGCCGCCAAGGTGGCCTGGGGAGCCTGCGACTTGCAGGTCTAGACAGCTTCATTAGCGTCGGTGACGGATTTGGCCCCGTGCTCGCGACCGACGCCGGTGTCGGAAACGGGGTCGGCAGCGGCGCGGCTCTCGCGGGACCTAGCGGGCTTTTTGTTTACACTGCGAGGAACCCAGCGCAAGGAACATTTGTATTTCAGGAGAGAATTACGGTGGCGGCTGGCGCGAGGGTATGGAAAGCACCGAGCCTCGCATTCATTCGTGAACGCCGGGCATCTCTCCGCTCCTTGTTCCGCGTGCCGAACGCAGCCTCTCCTCGGAAGGTCTTTGAGCGTATTGAAATGAGTCTATTTTTGTCCTGCTGCGGATTGCATTTTGCTTTGAGCTGGATGAAAAAGAGCCGTCCCAAAAGGCGCCGAGTCCCAAACCGCAGGTTCTTTTATCTCCCACTGTCCTCGGGGCCACCGGCAGGGAAGCGTCTTGTTAAAGCCAGGATTAAATGCTAGAACATGAAACGTACACTTTCTACACACGTTGGAACTAACTGTTTTGCCGCTGGGGTTCGAAAGGCTGGGGAGGGAAACAGTTTCTGCGAGCGCGAGAAGACGAAACGGGATCAAAATTCGGTGCTGCTGGTGCTCGGCCGGGTTTCTTTTTCTGCTGACCTTTGACCGTGCCGCTCCTTATGCGCAGCCGTAGCAACGTTTTTTTTCGTGGGGCGGTACGGTCGCGTAGCCGATGCAAAGCGAGCACAGCGTTGGTTGTACTTCGGTTTAGGCGCGATGACAAACGCCCTCCATCAAACCCATTTGCATGCGGTGCTCACTGAACCGCCGTAGCTCTCGAACTGGATGAGACAAGAGATGGAGCGAAAAAAACGCAGGCGACTTGTCACGCTCGGGTTCATAAGGCATCCGAACTAATGAGGTTTAGTTACTGCTTTTTAACATCATTTGCTTGTTTGCACGTTCTGTTTATTATAAATGCCGAACTGTGTTTTTGTATCAGCCGATCAAGTAAAACAGAATTTAAAAAATTCCAGCAGCAACACACAGAGAGGTAACCAAAAACTGGGCTGTGATGGAGGGTGAGGAGCGCCAGGTTTTAAAGCAAGGAGGACACGATTCTCCTTGGACGGTGGAGGTTGAATTCATACCCACCTGACTTTGGACAACAAGCAGCAGCACAGCGCCTCTCTCTTTGGGTCTTGCTAAGCTGCGGCCTTTCTCGCCAGCAGGAGTCGAATTCTGTTCACGAACGGCACAACCCTCCGGGGGTCCATGTGTGCTGAAGCAGAGTGCAAAATCTCAACCAAGCACAGACAGAGGCCCTGGGGACACAGCCAAGCGGTCTTAGTCCAGTTAGGGCGCTAAAAGCAAAAGCCAAGGAGCTTACAGACAGCTGGAGAGGAAACACCGAGGAGGACCAGCCAAGGAGCAGAGAGACCAACTTTGATTAAGGATTGAGAATCAGTGGTTCGGAAACATCTATGAACGCCGCATCTGTGACCGCTTCTTCCACTAAGACTCAGCCTTACCTCCCTCCGTGCACCTTTCCCGTTGTATGCTGGAAATCCTCTGGGACCGAGAGGGTGGGGGGATACAAACAGACAAACGTGACTCTTACATCAGCCCGATGCATCATTTGTGTTTCACTCTTGCTGCCCCTCTTCCTGCCCCTTTTACCCCTCAGACTTCAGAATTTTTTCGGCAAACTGCCCTTAAGCATCTGGAAGTTGCACCAGATACATTCTATAAGGAATTGTAAGAGGGGAAATGTCTAAAAATGGACACTACAAACTATCCATGGGGTCAATGTGGGATGCAAAGGTTAGAGCTGCCGCCTTTACACTTGGACCACATAGATTTGAGTCCCACCTCCTGCAAGGTGCTCACTCCAGTACAAAAAAACCCCCCAGCTGTATAGGCAGGTAAATAACTAAGTCGCTTTTAGAAAACTGCCAGCAAAATAAGTATAAATTTACCTTGAATAAGAAGGTACAGGACACCTTTTGCATGGTTGGCTGAGGGTTTCTGCAGACTTGCTGAGAAGCGGTCTCATGACCACCTGGCCCGGATGCAGGTGCCAGAAACAACACAGAACTTGTGCTTGACTCAGTCTGACAGTTTATTTCCTTATAAAATGTACTGTATCAAAAAGTACAGCTTCAGAGAACATTTTTATAGCTTTAGATGTAAAAATGGAAATTGGCGAAAAGATCTCAGAAGGAACTAGCAGCTTTTATTATGCCCACCGGGGACATGCTGGTTTGGCAAAGACCCACCATGGAAAAGGCAACGAGAAGAGGCTTTCAGGTTGTACTGCTTGATCGTCCCAGTGCATTAACAATGCGTCCGGATAAAACCTGGTAGGTGAGTATCTCTTCCCAAGCCACTCGTGTCTTCGCTCTCACTACCGTGTCCCCGCAGCACCAACAAAATTGTTGAATGTCCTGCAGCTCTTCCCTTCCGGAAGCTTTTCGAGTGACACATCTTGTTAAGCAACTGCTGAGTTTTATGCAGAAGGAATCGAAAAAGTCTGATGAAAACATCAGTGAACTTCCGCATGTCCGGCGCTGCTCTTTGGAGACCCGGTCTTCGGTTACCCAACCTTAGAGTGACAGGTGGAAGAGGCCAAGGCGAAGGTCAGAGGGGTTCCAGGTGGACATCGATGTAGGCGCCCACATTATTGCCGCTCCTTCAGGGCACCTACAGGGATCTACCAGAGACTGAGGAGCCATAGCCCTGCTGTCCATCACAGCGAGAAGAGTGACATGCGTTAATGACCCCTGTAGACTCTAAGCACAATGACCTTCCCTCGAGCGCCCAACCGTACCTTAGTTTCATTGACTTGCAAGGCCAATGGGGACTTCAAGAGAAACAGAGAGCAAAACGACATCCTGGGAAAAATGAGCGATTTGTAATGCTGGAGCAAATTTAGGCAATAGCACAAACTGGCAAACACCACACTAGGTGCTCAAAGACTCGTTGGCTGCATTAGAGAGAAACGAAGGTGGAAAACTCATACTTACCTGTTCCCTCAACTCGAACTAAAGCAGACAGGAACCGGGGAGATGGTTATGCTAAAGTTCTGGAAGTACCGGCTGACATCAATCACCCTACTTGAACTGGTGGCTGCTATAAGAAAGCAGTACAGTGGCTACTAGGCTAATCTGTCTGGAGTCTGGGGATGTTCAGCCTTCGGGTCGGATTTATGGGTTCATAACCCTTCACCCAGTCCTCACAAGCAAATCATCTCAGGGCAGAGACGTTCCGCAAGGAGAAGGAAATCCCTTCTCTTTCTGGAACGAGGAGTCATTCACCCTTGTGCACAGGTCTGGGACATGAAGATCCATGGCAGGTTCCTGTGTGAGAACCTTGACCTTAACATGCTGAGAACTTTGAAATTGGGCAACCGGGAACAAAAATGTCCAGTCCTTAAATATTAAGGGAAGAAGCATTTCCAGTGACACGGAAGTAAAAGTTAAGAACGAAACTTTCAAAACCTGGGGGCTCTTACAGGTGACAGAGAAGGACACACTCTTCTACACATCTAGATAAACAAAAAATGGCTACTCAGACAACAGACAACTTCTGTCTGATACAAGAAGCTCCGACTAATAGAAAGATGCTTTGGATGCTGAGGCTTCATTCATCACAACACACACTCCCACACACTTGACACCAAAATCCCATTGATAGAAAGTATCAGTCCAGTGCATCTGGGTCCTGGATTCATACCGGTCACTGACTCAGCATTTAGAAACCACTTTAATTTGAAGCTTTAGAGCAGCACACCGTGCATCTCTGTAGGACACGGAAGTGAAATAGTGCTTCAGATGTAAATGCACCTGAACACAGGGCTTTAGGTTTCAATTCCATTGGGGACGGCCCTCCATCGCCAAGACCTTTATAACCAAACTAATGACGGGGGTGGGTCCTGTCATACAACTGACTGGTGATGCGCGCAGTGCTCTAAAATCATTTTCACGTGACTGTAATCTTGTTATATGTAAATAAAATGTTTAATACAATAAAATAAAACAACAAAATAGACATTTGCATAGGCAGTGTTCCTTCATTCATATTCTTCGCCATTTATGGCATTTCCTTACATACATATTAAAATACTTTTGTTAAAGTTTTCTGCAAATAACTCACCGTAATTATGGAACTGTAGTGATTTTTCTAATTTCTTTTAAATTATTGAAAATATATATATATAAAAAAAAAATAACGCTGTCGTGTAGACTGCCTGGTCATTCCAACATCCAGTCACGTGCAAACAGGCCAAAGGGACTTACCGAGTGTGTGCACCATGAGCAGTGGACTGTAGACCTTGTAAATAACCTTGGATGAGTGTGTTTGCTTAACAAACATCTTGGATGAACTGAGACCATTGGACACTAACTCACACCTTTAGGTATCTGCTGTGCCTGCTAGGTGCTCTCTATCTGTGGAGGTTTCAGGTGTTGGCACAGCCACATTTGTTCTGTTCCCAGGAGCAGTACATTTTGAACCTAAAGCCCTCTCTGGGTGTTTCCTCCGCGGCTCGCAATGGCAGTGCTGGTTTGAGGACAGCAGAGCAAAACTGAATGAGTTTTCAGCCAAAGAGTCGTGTGCAAACCTGCTCCCCCCAGGGGAGTGAGATGAGGTCGGAGCGCAGGCTGGGTGACGGACCGCAATTGATCGGTGTTTTCGCCACATTTGCGCTCATCCTTTGGGGGACAGGGTGAGAGATTGGGGAGAATGACCAGTTTTGGTTAAATGATCAAGATTTTTCCACCGTACACCATGGCGGTTCGTGCAGCTAACTACAAAAACTCACCATATGGACTACAGGTATCCCCCAGGTATGAATTGTTGCATGTACAAGTGGAATTGTTCAATTCCCTTCACCAAATTACCATCAAATATGGGGCAAATTTTTCACTCTTATGAGTTACAAAAAGGGCAGCAGCGGGGGGGGGGGGGCGCTCAGCACCCAAAATGGCTGACAGCCCCATCTCTGAAATGGACTCAGTTCCCATAATGCCCCACTCTCTTAAAGCAACACTTTCACAGCATGGTTGTCTGCAAGATTTCACCTTCCGAGCTGAAGTTTAAGGCTGCGTTGTGCTCGTAAGTAGAGGGACACCTGCGCAAACGTTTCTACGTCATACTTACAAAGAACCCCGCCATAGGCAGCGCCATGTAAACACTTTCGAAAGGGGACCCCTGAAGAGCAGGACAGAGTTAAACATCCAAAAGCGTTCCCAACAGAGACGGACCATGGCACACCTCAAGTTTTGTTCAAAGTTTTTTTTCCTCTTTTTTTTTTTGCAAAAACTAAACCAAAACAGAAGAAAGGAACTAAAAAAAAATATCCAAAAAGAAACACAACAGCACAGACATGATGAGAGTGGACCATTGTCTTCGATGCTAAAAAAAGCAGTGGACGGCATTTATTAATGACCCGCCACCCCCATCCCCACCCACCACCCTCCCTTACCCCACCCCCATCCCCACCTCATTGTCATCCGTGAGAGAAAGCCTGAATCATCCATCGAGGAAACAAAGGTGTAGAGGAAGGAAAACATGTCTAAAGGGCTCGGTCATGGGCAAAAATCTGTGAGAAATCAGTTTCTATAAAAGAAGGGTGCAGAAATACTCGTTTTCATCATCAAATCAGTGAAAGAGAATCCTTTCTGAAGAAAAATCAAGACATTTCAGAAACAGTTTTTTTGTAGTTTTTTTTTTTTTTTAAAAATTCTCCATGTCCTACCCCTGTTCCTTTAAAGTGTCTGGGTGAAAATAGAGTCTTCTTTTCCTTGCTTGTCCTTTCTGCAGTAAACGTGTGTGTGTGTATGATTGTGTGTTTAATGAGAGTCTTGGTATGGCATACAAACTGCTGTTTGTTAGTGCAGTATGCTTGACAGTATGATGCATCTCTGTGTTTTTATGAGTTTGGATGTTTCTTTGTGTGTGTGTGTGTGTGTGTGTGTGTGTGTGTGTATTGCGCTTGCTGGCCTCAGACTTCGGTCTGGAAGTCCCCCTCAGATGTGTCGGGGGTGATGGCTGAGGGTGTTTCCCAGGTCTTGTTGTGCAGCTCCAGTTTGTCCTTCTGCTCGCTGGGGCTGGATGAAGAGCCAAGCGTCATAGTCTTGAAACTGTCCCAGGAGCGCTGGTCATCCGGGGTGGACTTGTCCTGCCGGGCCAGAACACACACAAGAGGAAGGAGCTGTTAGATTTCTCGCAGCAAGTCCACCTCAGCACTCAATCGCAAGGCCGGATGCTCGGCAGCTACGTCTCATTGCGAAACAATCCATCAGGGATCATTTGAGCCTCCTCATTTGCCTCTGCTATTGTAGTCTTGGCAGGACAATTGGGTTTTGGGGACTTTGCAGTGGAATGCTTGACATATGACTGATGAAACTGAACTCTGATTGGGGCTTCCTTTGCTGACACAGGTTTGAAAATCTACAGCAAATGTCTTGGTGAAGATGCAGGGCAGCCGATCAGCCGATCAGACTCAGTCCAACGAATCAATCGCCCTGAGCATCTGCAACCGATTAAACTTTCGCCCACTGTCTGATCCATTTCGAAACATCTTGGTTGGATAAAATTTATGGAAGGGACGTGACTCTTGCGCTGCCTGGGTCTCAGCAGGGGGCAAGGAGGAGGTGAACTCGCTCTCTGTGACCCTTATTCCTTTTCCCAAAATCAGTATGGGAATGAAAGTAAAAAGCCATTTATATGTCATTTTCATAAGAATAAACACACTCCAGCTCCTATTTTTTTAAATTTTGCTTGCAAATTCAAAGCAGCTTTTACCCAATAATGGAGACATCTCTCAGTTTATTTGTTAGTTGAGTTCTGTAAAAGCCTCAGATATAGCTATAAAAACTAAAAAAAAAAAGGATTGAAAGCTGAAAAGACTTCTATTAAATTTTTTATCACCTGATCTACATTAAAATGGCTAAAAATAAAATACCTACACAAAAATACTGAAGGGTTTCATCCCATAAACAGGGGCAGCCTTCCTGATCACCCGCTCAGGAACACCAAACATGAGCTGTGTTTAAGGTGTCTCCCCTACCCCCTTATATTTTTGGGTGCTCTTTACTATCATCTATAGTCCAAACAGGTGTTTGCTTTGCAACCGACAAATTTTTACAAAAATAAAATTTAAAAAATCAATATAAAATAAAATGGAAAAGTCCATAATTGGACTGTGCGCATAACAAGGAGCCAGTGCATATACACTCCTTCAAAATTTCCCTGTTGAGGGAAACCTGGTTTATTTTCACATTGACTAGACATCTGAATAAAATTGAGTGGCTAAGAAAAATGAGCAATATTGAGTGTTGTGGTATGTGATACCTTCCAGTGGCCAATCTTCCACTTCTCTGTGTGCTCACAACAGGCTAAGTCCCAAAGAGCTCCATCCCCTCAATCAAAAAGCAGCTTCAGACTTTTGATCTCTTAGTAATATCTGTATGACCTCGGCGTCCCCTCTTAAATCCAACACCCACAATCCCGTCCGATTCACCCCAGCCTACCCTGCCTGTCAGCCAGTAGGACCCTTTGAAAAACTTCATCCTTATTTGCCAGGCCACATGTTGGACTGAGAGGTCACCACACCTCAGGTAGGTGTCCATTCCCGCGACAAAGGCTGGGCAAGTTATGTTCAATAAACAGATGTGGTGTTAATATGAAAACGGAGGCTGATGCTATTTGAGAGGCGATTCCTACCCAGCCCCAGCCCCACCCCCATGGCATCAGAGTCTGTCCCCGTCTACTTACACTCGAGGAGTTCTTTTCACCTCCAGCAGACGAAATGCTCCATCTCTTCTCCCTCTGTGGCAGTGAAAACGAACAGAGAGAAAGGGAAGGGGAGGGAGGGTGTGTGGGAGGGGGGGGTCACAGTCATTCACTGGTCTGGGAGGTGCAGTCGCTGCTCCCCCTAGAGAGCGCATGTGCCATCTCATTCGGTTCTGTCTGCCACGCTGCCGAGTGGAAAAACGCTCCCTGCATGCCTGGATGGGATGTGACACAATGATCAAGGTGGAAAAGGGACCGAAAGGTTTAAGGTCGACCTCCTTTCAAAGAGGCAAAGGACTCTGCACACGCGTTCCCTCTGAAGTCCAACATTTTATCTGCTCACTTTTACGAGTTAAGGTCCAGAGCAGGGTGCTGGACATTTGCATAGTGCTCAGGCAGGGCAAAGGAACGAGATGGCACTGCTGCTTGAGGAAGGACTTTGCGACCTGCCACTGTCCCCCGGTGGGACGCATGGCTGTGGAGGACCCTGTAGTGTGGGACGTCCTGCAAGCAACAGTCAAACTGCGGCATCCTGGTTGGACCGATTTCAGGTCCACCCTTCTCCATTCTAACATTGTTATCCCAGCCTATCAGGACAGTCCCAGAGAGTCGGCGCCAGTCATCCGCAACGCTGATGACTAACGGATCCCCACGAGGCCAGGTACTCGCTCCAAACACTCTGCGTGAGTGAATGACGGCAGGGGTTAGTGAATGACTGTGAATTCTACACTGCGATCAGAAGAAGTGGCCAGGTGATGATGCAATGCAGGTGGAGCTATTTGAATGAGCCTCAACCAGAAAGGGGCCAGATCCCTGCCATTACAGGGTGGACCGTGTATCATCGCCTCCATTCACATTCTGCTGGGTTTTGTGGTCACTGTTGAGGAAGTGGGCGCAACACAAGCCTATATCTAGGGTTCGACCCTGGCTTGGGTGCGAGGGCGCTTGCCATGGCCTGTGAACATCTTCCCCAAGATCATATGACATCTCCAAACTAACGGTGTTTCCCCACGGAGAACATGTAGTTCTGAAACTACGCTAATGAACAAAACCCCACAACCGGTTGACAAAGATGGGGATGTTGAAGAAGCTACAGCAGCATCAAGGTCACAGGTCAAAGAGAACAACTGTACACACAGAGTACACGTTGAGGAACACTGAGAGGACACCTCATACACACGGCACAGTTAGGATGGTGAAATTAGGAGGGAAGAGGCTGAAAAAAAGGTTCTATTCCACTAGCGCTAAACCTACAGGGTAGATTGGAGACAACAGCCTAGAAGGTTCTGCTCTATGTTCTAGCTTGGATGGACATCTCCACGTTCATAGTACGTCTTGCTCTTTACCTTTTCCGCGTTTCTTGCCCTTGGTTCTGCTGACTGCCTGGCTACAGTCAAACTATGGCAGAAAACATGCAGTGTGAAAGAAATTGTCAAATGAAAAAAGCGAGACACACACACACACACACACACACACACACAGCATTTATGCAGAGTAAGACACACTCACATGGAGATGAATAATGTCCAAAGGCACAGGCCAAGCAAGCCAGCAACCAGAGATGGGCCCAGAAGTTGGGGAAAAGTCCCACAATGACACAAATCCTCTCCGGATCAGTTCTACCCACTCCTATCATTATATACCTTTGTTAACACATTTATCTTGATGGGACGATAAAGGTCGCCCAAGCTTTCCCACCTTCACCTTTCCGATGCAGCGAGGAACAGGTAGAACACCTACAGATGTTTGCTTCTGAAACCTCTCCCAGTTTTCCCTACTACCAATGTGGCAGAACAAAAAGTGGGGGAAAAAAGCAAATAATGCCACATCATTTAAATCACACACAGCTGAAGGATAAAGCGGGTTGGACAACCTCAGAGGGTTCCCCATCCCTGCGGCGAGAGTTGCCCACAAACGGACGCGCACCCCTTCATCTCAGCTGGATGACGGGATGAATTGACAACCGGGTTTCCCTGCTAAACAACCCAGATGTCCGCTCATTACGCCAATGACAAAGCTAACCTTCCCGGATGGCGCTCAGGCAACCCGCTGTTGCGCTGACAATTTAACGGGCGATCAAAAAAAAGAGAGAGAGCGAGCGAGCGAGAGAGAGAAAGAGAGAGAGAGACATATGAGCTCATTTATGCAGAAGGCATGAAAATAATTAAAAAGCCGTAATGAGACAAATTAATTATTCTATTAAGGGTTCGATTAGGCGACCGAAAGAAAAGAAAAGGGAGGCGAATGAAACTGATGCTATGAGCTGCAGCCAGAGACAGAAAAATATGCGACCGCGCGCAACGCAACATGGCGGAGCCGTTCGCGTTTAAAACAATCATAATTCTGCAGCCAAATTCCACATTTATTCATCCCGATGACAATTTTCCGCAGAGGAGTTTACACGGCCGTCTCCAACAATTCAGCCGTTTGTTTAGCTTAAGGGTGCTGCGGGAGGAAGTGGGATTCAGACCTGGCTCAGTCGCCAACCGCTAGGTCACGTGCTTCCCCGCTAATAGTCGCAATGTGAGGGAGTGATGAGATTCAAACACCTCCTCAGCAGGGCTCACCTGCCTCTCTCTTAGCTCGCTGGCTAACATACTAACCAGCTGTGCGATGGCATTCAGTTTTAGCTTACATGCTAATGAAGGGAGAAAGAAACCAAGTCAGAGGGGAAATTGAAGAAACTGCAAAGGCTGGGTGGTTGGAGCAGACCGAACGAGACGTTCTCTTTCTGGGAAAAGCACCTTTCCGGGAGTTCCCGCAAACTCCCGCTGCTGACGTGCTGCTGTTCTCATCAAGCGGCAAATTGAGGAAATCTAAGTCAAATGGGATAAAAATGGGACCGAGCCCAATGTGGCTGTAAGAAATTGCGTTTGATTTCTCTCCGGTACATGCACCAGGATGACGGTGAACTCGCCGATGCACCTCGCACTGCAGGATTGGCTCCCCTTCACTTTTGACTACTTTCCCTTAACAGCTCGCTTCAGGAGGAGAGATTGCCCATTGCTGACCGGTCGTTGGGCCGTCCCAACACACACAAGGCAGTGCTTCGTGCGTCATGCGGCCTGCTTCTAGCACTGCTGGGAAATTTTTAAGCTTCACTACCCCCCGGATACGACTGTCCTCGGGCCCGTGGGGATGGGCGATGCCCTTTTTTCCCTGGTTTACTGGCTTGGCTGATCTTCAGCAACACAATCTGACACACACCCACACACACACACACACACAGGAAAACGATGCACTGTACACCACAGGGGGAAAAAAAAAACCCCACACCATTCCTCTCGGAAACCCATGGCCCCAAGAACATCCTAAACACGGACTGGCATGTCACAGTGGGTTTGGGGGCAGGGTTGGCATGCTTACGTTGGCTCTCTTTGTAAACGAAGCTCATTTTCCGCGCTAACTGTGGCTCTGTTTGTCTCGGTGGTGGAACAGGAGGGACCTGCGTGAGTGAATATCGAGCCAGAGAAAGGTCTTTGACAGGCAGGTCAGTCGGGGGGAGATCAAGGTGTTCAGCAGCGGAGGATTGGGATCTCGCAGACAGGGGGTTCATAACAGCTTTTGGAGGAGCTTTTGGGGATCTGCGGGGAAGGAAAGGCTGTCTGCATGTTAGAGGACACTACAGCTCTGCGCCGTGAAAGTTTGGCCTCCGGAAGTTTTTCGGCGTGGGCTTTTCAAGGGTGCCCTTGAGGTACTTGGAGAAAAAAAAAATTCTTAGAAATTCCAAAAACAGCAGGCTCTCAGACAAAGAGATTCCTGTACCTTCTGGGTTCGTAGGACACGCGGACCCTTGATGTCAAATGTTACGTCTCTGCTATGTGAAAGCAGAACAGAACGGCATAATACAAGTCCAACTGCCTTTTCAGCTCAGTAATGGACTGTTTTTACTTAATAATCTGACTTTTTCAAAACAAATTTCAAGCACCACCACTGTAGCTCTTCATCGTTTGATTTCTTTTCATCCCATCAAGCTTTTCATCCCCATATTAAAGTCCATGAGACCCAACTGGCTGGCCATTTCAGAGCAAATTTTACTCAGCAGAAGCCTGAATTGGGATTTCGCAGAGGCCGTATCACACATAAATTAACGGTTAAGAAGATGCATGCCATCTCTATGGACCATAAGAACTATACGATTCTCCACTTGAAGCCCGCGATCTATACATGCATCAGATCACAATATGCTTTCCGCTGAACGGAGGAAACCACGCGATCTGCAGCTCGGCATCAAATTGGATATGAAATTACAAGCAGCGCTTGCCACAGGGAGTTACACCTATTGTGGAGCGATAAGTCATAAAGGGAGACTTAGTGCTGCAGTGGAAACACATTTTTAAATGTTAATGAAATTACCCGCTGGATACGAATGAGTAGGAACTCCATGTTTCCTTCCTAACAGAGTGTAAAAACACAAAAGGGATCTGAATCACACCCATTTGCTTCCAGCAGGAGATATGCTAATCTCATCGCTGGAGCTCAGTCACACTGCTTCAAAATATGTCTGCAAACAAAACTGCCGGACAATTCGAGGCGGCAGGTCATTTTCTGGTAGGAGAATGAGGAGTGAGTCGGTGAGATGATGAACTATGCGGAGGACACCGTGCCAGTCAACTACGGGTCCCGTCTTCCTTTTTGTGAAGGGTGAAAAGATCTGAGTGGAAAGAAAGAAGGCGCCAACTCCATGATTTGTTTTTGCTACTTCTGAACAAATATGGCTGCAAAATAGTAATGCAAAAATCAAACGTATCCCTATCCCAAATATCAGGCGTCCGTACATCCGTGGTGGTTCTCTTGCGGGCACGTGACCAATGAACGCCGCTGTTGGCAAATGGCCTTCATGCACGTTGTCCTCATTCTTGAATAAGTGCGTACTCTTTATTCATAGCTACACACTCAAAATCCTTAAAAAGAGCAAAAACAACAACATGGAATCTATGTACATGGCCATGCACCTAAACATTGGAAGTGCCAGCATTCGCCCAACAAACTCAAGTAAGGGTGATGCTTCATAACGCCATGGATGTTATTATGACTTGGAACCAGATGCAAAAAAACAAAATAAAAAAGTCACACCAACAGCCAAACAGAAAAGCTCTCATTTCGGGATAATAGGCACGCAGTCTAATGACATAGGGTCTGGTGAGTTCACGTGTTGTGCAAGGCGATTCCTGAGCGGGAATATCTGCCAATGGGGGAACAGGCCGCATCACAGCAAGTCAGTCCTTGACGGCAGAGGATGAAGCGAGGATCAAAGCCCAAAGTCATTGGTTTGATTCATCTCAGATCTCAGAGAATGAGGACCCATTGAGGCGGTACCAGTGTGGAAAGATAGCGAGAAGCCATCGGGCACTATGGTGGCTCATACATCTGAAGGAGCAACCAGACACTGGACGCAGAGCTTGTTACGCCTGGAGCAATGCTGAAATGAAGCAAACCTCTGTCTTGTCAGACGCCGAGAGGTTTGTTGTGGTGATGGTGACTATCGGGCAGGGGTGGGGAGTGGGAAGGGCAAGTGGAGAGCAGCGCAAACAAGTTCCCTAATGCTCCTACACAGGCTGAGTGTCCCCCGCAGAACAAAAGCTTACCTTGAAGGTAGACATGGCAGGGTCCCTGCTATACCTGTCTATGGTGTGGAACTTGTTGGAGTGGTTGAGTTCATGGTAGAGCTCTGAGTGTCTTTTGCGAGTGTGCATCACTTTCTGTAAGGAAGGCAAACAATGAAGAAATAAAAAGAAGAAAAAGGACAGAAGGGCGACTGGAGGTTTTTTGGGGGACAGTGAAGGACAAGGGTGGGAGGAAGCGTAGTGCAGTGATGTGGAGATGAGGCCTAAGATGTTGCGTTCTCATTTCGATTTCAGACCTGTAGCGGAGTCTAGCGCACAGCTTGCCCTGCGGTGCTGACAGACGCCATGCTTCTTCTCCACTGTTTTGATTTATCGCTAGCTGTTGCGGCTCGGCCCGGCTGTCTAATCATCTCAGCTGCTTCTTGCGCAGGAATGACAGGTCTCGTACACTGTAACTGCTTATCACGGGCCAATCCATTTACCAAAACCACGGAGTCGCCTAGTTTTGTACGGCCTCTCTCTGGGTCAGTAAAGCAGCGCTTTAGCTTTTCGAAAAACGAAGCCCGGCAGTCAACACCTTGCGTTCTACGCGCTCTAAACAAAGAAAGATTAATTACAGCCTTGCTGTGAGCTAGTCATCCAGCAGTCAGGCGTACCTTCTAGGATGGTGCAGCAACAATGGATCACAAATCTCCAGTCAATGAGCCTCTTCTACTTGGCTGACTGTGGCTGCATCAGCAAGGAGTCAATGTGTTTGGATGAGGAATTAGGTTGTTGTAAGCGTGACCTGGGTTGAAAATGGCTCTGGTCTGGAGATTTGCAGAATCCCCGGCTCAGTCGTTCGACAGACACCACCGAGTCCCCCGTTCCCATTCACTCTTTGTGCGACCAGGCACTTAACATCCAGAGCTCGCTATGCTAGACGCGGATGGGAGAAAATTACAGAAAGCTTATCCTAACTTAAACTTAGGGTGCACGGACAGGGCCGCGAACTGTATCCTTTACCCATTTTCTCCGGACTTGGTCCTGCCCTGATTCCACCCTTGCACCACCACCCACCCACCCAAAACCCGAAGCAAACCTAAAGCAAACAGAAACACGGTCAGCAGCTCTAGATGTAAACGAGAGGTTGTGTGCGAACAAGGGGCAGGCTCTTACCTCAAAGTCCAGCTCAGAGTATCGTACTCTTTTCCTCTGGAGGGAGAGAAGACATTGTCAATGACAGGGGTTCACTAGTGGCCACAGGCCACCATCAACATAAGCAACGCCAGAGATCTCCCTAAAGAACCCAGCTCAGAACAGCAGATCCGAGAGGACAACCTGCTGCATCCACCGGAACCCAACCTGTCCTGATGGTTAGGACAGACACGTTCCACCCAGATAACAAGCCTTCCGGTAAAGCTATGGCGAGCTAGCCTCGATGACCCTCGAGATCCCACTGTTGCAGTTAAAATTTCATGGCGATGGAGACAATGCAAGCTAAGAGCTGTGGTGGGAGGATGTGAACATAGGAAAATCCTGGTGATGACCTGGGCCACTGCCAGCGTGTTCCCAACATGTTTTTGGGATTGGGGTTGTTCTGGTGTAACATGGAATTAAGACGAGCAAAAAGCAGAAACCATCTCCTGTTACTTTCACTTGAATGTCACCGTGTTCATGGATTCATCTGCACAGCTGCTGGTCACTGATGCAATTTCATAGCTGCTCTACCGAGTGCCGTGGCTGGTGTCTGCTGATCTGCGGCGCGCCTCTTAGCCATGAGCAAACAGCACGCAGCATTTGAAGCGTCTGGGCTTTCTGGACAGATATGTCTGTAGACCACTTAGCCACAAAAGCCGACGGTGGGCTGCATTTCGAAAGTCTGAGCTTTCTGGGCCGATGCTGGTGTAGACTACTTAGCCAGAAGCTAACAGTAAGCTGCATTTCAAAATGCTGGGATTCCTGAATTGACAATTCTGCAGACTCCTTGGCTGCAAGCTAACAGTAAGCCGCATGTCAAAATGCTGGTATTTCTGTGCCAACAGGTCTGCAAACTATTTTGCTACAAGCGAATGATAAGCTGCGTTTCCTCAAGCGCTGCTGTCTTGACCACAGATTCCTTCTAGACTAGGAAATCGGATAGCGTGAGAAACTCCTTGCAGTGGCTTTCGTTACCCTAGCTCTGCGCTGCGCTAAGTGAACGTAAAATGAAAGAGAAACATGGCCTTTACCTACATGTAGATGATCTACAGATGCCCTTATCAGTCCCTTATTCCTACCCCTTTCAACTGTGCAGTGAGAAGATATGAAGGAAGGTTCTCTTACCTTCAGAAAGGTCTTTCTGATTCACGGAATCTGAGACATACACATAAACATGCATGCTAGCAACCACCGGAGGTGCGGTTTAAATCGTCAGTCCAAACTGACGTCTGTTTGAATGCCATGGTGAAAAGGGGACTTTGAGGGTTTGCACAATAGAGAACGCTGTCATCTGAAGCAACACACAAGAGGTGGAAATAATAACGGGACATGCATGTGCCTGGCAGAAGGACTGGATACTGCGAGCCATCCTTGCCATGGTGGCCTGCACCGAAGCGCACCAGTAGAAAAGTCTGCATCGTCAGTGGTGTACCTGCTCTGCATAAGAAGAAAATGTCATCATCTCCATTAGTGCGGTTGAAAAGCAGACAACCTTGAACTGGGCCTTGACCTCGGTGCAACCTTCCCTTGTCAGACCTACCTTCCCAGAGTCCCAGGCATGCTGGGGCTTTAGCCAAAATTCCAGCAACCTTCTCTTCAACTCAGAGGACATATTCTGCCTACCTCATGATCTTAAAGGATCACGCCAGTCCTCCGCCCACCCCCCATGCCATTTTTTGCTCCCGCTGGCCTCGCCTAACTGCCCCTCGTCTTGCCCAAATTGCAGCAGAAGTTTCCTGGTGGGTGCTCACACAGCGATGGACTTGTGCAACGGGTGAGAGTGCTACCGGTGGCATGGATCAAAAGGCAGGACGGCCGATGGCGGGGACCAACATTCGTACAAGGTTTCTCAAAATTTAATTTAATGCCACCACCGTTTCTTCCCATTAGTGCCACCTCACAGATTCAACAGCTAGTGTAAACTTGAGAGCTCTTTGAGAACGAAAGACCCTGGAAGTTGCTCCGAGATGTTTTTCCTGCTACTGGCCTAGACGTCTCTGATTGCTAGCCATGTAAATTTGCAAGTGGCCATTAGTGAGGAAGGAATTTTTGGGGGTGTGAGGGAGGGAGGGAAGGTGGGAGCGAAACAGAGTGCCTTGACAAAGTGTCTGATGGTCTGTCAGAGCTCTCCGAGAGCACATTTTGTAGCGGAGGAGGGACCCCTTATACTATCAAAGTGCAGGGCAAATGTCGGCTAAGCTGTATCCGGACTTGATCTTCACAGTCAACCCTTCCATGTGGCGTCGGTACCAGTGAACCTGAGGAGAAGACAGCCACCCATCGCAGCTCTGCAGAGCTCTCTATACCCACACCGTGAAAGACATTGGAGTCAAGGAAGTAGTGTGTGACATGCCAGCGTGGCTTTAGAGCCTTTCGAGGGTTCGGACAGCTAGAGTGCGGTTGTCTGGAGGAGCCACGCATGAGACAGAAACAAAGTGGATGCTCACTGTAAGCAAAGTAGAAGCTGTGGTGTAGCTGAGTCTGGGACGGCAGAAGGTAAGACTAAGCGTACGATGGTAATGCCAAGGGAGAGCTGAAGGCTCACTGACAGGGAAAAGATGCTTCTAGCCTGGGTGGGAAGGAGGATTGGCGTGACGCTTTAAGCCCCTCGCTACTTACTTCCAGGGAGCCCACGGATAGGCTGGTGCTGGTGCTGGTGCTGCCCAGGTTTCGGGGCAGGGTTCTGGTCCGCTCCACCGTGCCAGAGGCTAGGATCTGCCGGACAGAGGGGCGCTGCTGGAACTGAAGCGGATGGGCGTGTGCGGGCAGCTGCTTGAGCGTTCCATAGGAGCGGTTGAGACCCACGCCGATGTGGTCAACCGTGGCCAAGTCCGGATAGGCCTCGCTCTCGGCTGGGTGCAGCGTCAGGGGCGAGGGTGGCGGGGGGAAGGGCGGGTCATCCACGGCGATGTTCAGTGGCTTGCCCTCGTCCTTTGGGGGTGGGGGCTTGAGGCTGACGGTCCTGCGGGGAAGGACCATGTAGTCCCCCTCTGTGGCCCCACCATCCGCTGGCTTGGCCCAACCCAAACCGCTCTCTGTGCAGAGGTACACCGGCGCCGCCCTCTGGTGCTGCTGCTCCACATTCACCTCCTTCTTCACCGGCTGCTCGCTCAGTTCGTTGAGGCCACCCAGTGGCGGGACCTGCACCAGCAGGTTGGGGGGCGGGATGTTGCCCGGGAGGCTGCTGAAGTTCACTCCGCCCTCTTGGTGGGCCGTCAGCTTGGGGTCGTCCTCATCGTCCAGCGAGATGCGGGACAGGGTGCCCGTGATGGTGGCTGGGTTGCAAGTGTTCACCTCCTTGAAAATGACTGGGGGACAGAGAGGGGGAAGAGAGGGAGCAAAGCAGAGGGCGAGGGAGGAGGGGGAGATGTGGACAGATGCGGTGATGGGGAGCGAGATGGAGGCACCGACATGAAAGTGGAAGGAATTTTGATGAGAGGAGCGGGAACAAGTGTGCAGAAAGAGAGACACGGGAAAGAGATGAAACATATAAAGTGAGCGAGAGCGCGAGAAAGAAGGTAACGTGTGGTAAAGTTTTGAAGGGAGGCAATGGTGCAGGGAAGCACAGACCAAGATAGCAGGTGTAGCACAGGTATGTGAGGATGCAGGGGTGAGAAAATGTGGGTAAATAGAGGAAGGTGTGCAGGGTCAGGGGGTGTGTGAGGCAGTCGGCGCAGGATTATTGACCATCACACACTGCAGGCACACGTGTTGCTGTTTTTCAGACTTCTCTAGGAGAATAAAACCGCGTCCCAACAGAGCGCGGCTGACAACCCATTCCCAGCTACACTGACGGTTTTATGCCTTTCAGCCAAAGCGCACGTGCGTTTTGCACTGAAAGTGGTGAAACGGCCAACTGTAACGCCACAAACAAGACCCGCGTGCACGAAGCTGCGGCGACACAACGTCACGCGGGTCTCGTCCCCGCTTGCGTGTCTCCCGCTCAGCGTGACGTCACATGACACGCATCTCGCGTGCGAGGGTCAAAGGTCAAAGGACCAACAAAGGGGCTGGATAAGCTGGGAATCGTCTGCATTTAGAGCAGAACTGTAACATCGGGAGACCTGGACCGAAGTGAACAAACAAACAAACAACAGCAACAACGACACAGCAACGCAGCCATAACTTGAGCGTTTCGACAACACAGACAGCGACAGACAGAGCAACGGCAACACAAAGCTGCACCGGCCAGAGTGACTTACATGGGTGTCCTCTTTCTGGAGGTGTGCGGAGAGAGTTTGTTAATATATTAATAGTGAGCAACTCGGACAACGTGTTCGACAGGAGGGGCAAAGACTGAAATATTAGTTTTCGTCCGCATCGAAGCGCACCAGTGTGTAAATAGCAGCCTGGTGAACAGCGCTAAACTGCAATAAAGCTCTGAACTCAACCACATCTTTGAAACCACAGCATTTCCGAACTAAAAAAGAAAACAAATAGCTTTTTAACTGAACCTTTGCCCCCCCCACAGAAAAGTAGGTGCTGGAATATTTTAGAAAGTTTAAAAGCAGTAGAAGGTGGAAAAAAGGACGAGAAGCCTTACCTGTTTGACAGGCGAGGTCCACATCTTTTTCAAAGTCTGTCTGCATGCGGACAGGGGGCAGAGAGGGGCAGGTTAGAGGGGGCAAAGCGGGGGTGACGGTAGGCTGTCGGGGGAGGGGCTTCGGCGGTCGCTCTGGCTCCTGTGCTGTCTGGACCGGCTGGGGGCGGACAGTAAAGCGAGGACGCAGCAAGCAAGACGGTGCGGTGGATCAAGGGATGAGAGCATGCGAGAAGATTTTTTTCGTAACTGAGCATCTGTCAAAACACACACGCACGCACACACAGGCTCTTCCACTTACAAACACGGCTGAGACCATGGTGGCTCTGACTATGCCACTAAGTTACAATCTTTAAGTTAGTACCGATGTCTCTCAGTTTATTTACTGGTGGCATTTGATGAAAATATGATGATATTCAATGCAAATATTTTTGTCGTAATAAAAATCAAAGCCAAAAATTTAAAATCGCTAAAAATGAAACATTTACGAATTCTGATCTACCCCCATAAACCTGGATGACAGTGTATTGTTATTGATCACTGGGGACAGCACACAAGTTGTAAACACTGTGGAAGTGAATTTAAGGTGGTCCCACAGTCCTGGTCTGACTCTATCACCATCTGTTGGTTTGTTGTTTCAACTCAGATCATGTTTGTTCTGCTGCAGGCAGAAATTTTTCGGAAGTGGACAATACAGTACATTTAAAAATGTTCCCTTCTTTGAAAGTGTGCAACCTGACTGTTCATAAAACGAGGAGCCAGCGTGTATGCGGGAAGACGGTCTGGTTGGACGGGGTTGCCCCCCCTGCAGCCACAAGAAGGACCTAGGTGGTACAGGTGGGAATAGGACCCCCTTCCAGACTGGTGCCTGTCACTAACATCGCCGGTCGGGTAGCGCGTCACCACGGAGACGAGGGTAACGACTGGGTTTTTTGCCATGACGATAGAGTCAAGCAAAAGAGTCGCCAGGAGTCTCCGATGCCGCTTTGCTTCAGGAAGTGGGGGTTATCTGCCGCAGACAGCACTACTCTGGAGTGATGAAGAGGGCATTAATCGTGCTCTGACAAAGAACAATGACGGTCAGCTAAAAGCGTGCCAGCGTACGGCCATTTTGCAACCCAGGAACCCGACAGCAGGTGGCGCCGTGCTCGACAAACTTGCCTCGCGGCAGCTAAAGAGCTTTGGCTAGACGACTAGCGTACGTAAATGAGATCTTTCAGCACTTCAGCCTTTAATTCTTATACGCCGAAGGGTTGACCGTTCGCACAGCATGTCCAGTTTGTGTGCTGAAAACTGCGGTTTACACTCCTCGCTTGACCGCATGTTGGAACGACCGCACAGTCCTCTGCAGCACAGTACTATTATTTCAAAATATTTTAAGCAGAAATGAAAGGAAAGCGGCAGCGAGTGGCGTAGTCGGTCGTATGCGGTCGTGCGAGGATGAACCGCGCTAAACTAGTGGCGCCGCTACAGCTACGCAGGAGCTTTGAGCCGCACCTACTCTGACCCCCAGCGACCTACTGGTTGGAAGTTGTTGAGGACAGCATCTGGCCGGCACAAGGGGGGCCACCTAAGGGAACTGCAGCGCTGGCCGGGTACGGCGACGTGGGAGCACTTCTGCCACGACGGTGCCAAAAAGAGGGGGAAAAATACACACAAGGGGACAGAAGAGTGAGGGAAAGCCCTGTGGTGCGCAGGAAGATGTCTCTAAAGAGCTGGGCATCAAACCCAGAAGCCTCCCCTCCGTGTGCATATGTGTGGTGTTGGGTCACCGAACCCAAAAGACCAGAGAATTAAAACACACTAATGCTGGAATAGCAGTAATAGGAGTGCAGCACAAATTTGCATGTTCGCGAGCATTGCAAGCATTGCGACAGGGGGTTTCACACCTCCCCTATTCTCCACCCCCATTGAGCCAACCTCCTTTACAGAATACATCCAGTTGCCCAAGTGTGGGTTGAAAACCTGCAGACTGCAGGGTTTGAGTCCCCTCAGGGTGCAACGCTGCGAAAGACTGCGGATCAGCACCCCTGACGACGCTGGCACAGCACGAGGCCGCGGCTGCAATGAGATGAGATGGAGTGTTATTCACCATGATCTGCACCTGGCCGTTCTTGCAGGAGTCCGGCGAGTTCTCGCTGTCGTCCTTACAGACCCCCATCCTGCACCGAACGGCATCCTGGACCTGCGGGAGGGAAAGCGGAGCAGGCATTTGTACACGTGTGTGTTACTCTGCGTGTGTGTGTGTTATGACACAGTACAGGCATTTGTTTGTGAGCGTGTGTCAGCACCCCTCTCGCCATTCTAATCATCTCTGTCAGACACGCACTTCCAGGACGGCGCCCTCCGGAGGCGCAGCCGCCACTGTCGCTCCATCAGCCTCGTTGCACCAGGGCACAGATATGAAATTTTTAATAAAACAATGATATGAGATGAGACTCGGCTGAACTGCCGGCGCATCTCGCGGTGATGGAGTTTCCAGACGAAAGGGGCGCCGCACTGTTACCTGATGTTTACCTGCCACCCCAACGCGGGAGGCCAGAAGCCACTCACACCTATGTACATGGTTGGGGGGGGGGAGTCACCTACATAAGAATAAGAGCCTGCAAATAATGCAAGAAACCATCTGTAAACAAGATCGTGTGTTCAATGTAAAGCTGCGGCGCGTGCGTGAATGTGTGCGTCTGCGTGTGGAGGCTTTCGGGTTTCAGGTCACCTGAGAATCACTAGGTTTACTACCTCAACCGCTCTCCTGCTTATCATCTCCGGCGCTGACATGTTGCGGTGCCATGCAGTTGTGTTAAAGATACCAGGGATTAGAAAACAACCTATAGCCAGGATTTTCATTTATTTACAAAAATAATTCATGGATTTATTTTTTTCTAATCCCAGACTTCTGCGGTATTGATTTAACATATACAGCTTTAGCTGCTTAACATTTTATTCGAAGCCCCGCTTGCGATTCATCTGAGATGTGCAAGACGGCCAAGGCGGTGCAGGGCAGGGAATTGGATAAAAGGCCCGGTGCACTGTGGGTAGAGACAGTTTAGCCGGCAGAGTAATAAGAATGAAGAGCAGATATCAGGTGAACCGTTTATATATAAATAAGGCACCAAAGTAATCTCATTTCGGGAATTCTTCGTTCCGCTTTGCTGGGAAGATGCCGACCACAGTAAAAAGCAGGTTCTTGGTGAGAATGACAACGACGAGGTGGCGGCCTACTTGGTGGCCGTTGTTGCTCCGTTTGCTGATTTTCAACTGCTGTTTGGAAAAATTTACTTTTTTTATTTTAATGTGATTTTTGTCTGATTTAAGGTGATTTTATCAAGGGTTTTTTTCATAAATGTTGAGAGAATTCCTGTGACTTTTTTTTTTTTTGGGTCGTTAGACTTTTGGGGCAAATAATCCAGCCACAAGGGGATGCACAAACTAGTGTATTTCTTCGTGCTGGTCCCAAGCCCGGATAAATGGAGAGGGTTGCGTCAGGAAGGGCATCCGGTGTAAAAATTTGCCAAACCAAATATGCAGACAAAAATACAAATTTCCATACCGGATCGGTCGAGCCTCGGGTTAACAACGACCGCCACTGGCACTGCTAGCCGACAGGGTGCTGGCAGAAATTGGGCTACTGTTGGCCGAAGAAGAAGAGGCTGAAGGAAAAGAGGAGGATGGCATGTCCGGAGGAAGGAGGAGAGGGGGAAGGTTAAGAGAGTGGACGTGAGGACAGGAAGAAGTGGAAACAACTGATTCGCTGCGGCGACCCCTGACGGGAGCAGCCGAAAGATGAAGAAGAAGAAGGCTTTTGGGACAAATGCCATCGTGAAGTTTCGAAATTTTGTCAACAGCCGCAGCGATGACGGATTTTGCTGATTTGTGAATTTGTAATACACAGGCCTTTGCGCTTTGGCAGACTTTTGAGCTTCTGGTCTTTTGGTGAAGATTCAAATTAATTAAAATCAATATTAATTAATATGTGGACACATTAATATACATGCATGTTAATTACTTGAGGGGCTGCGTCCCGCGGTTTAATATTCTGTCAGATACGAGTTCTGATTTTTATATTTCCAGTTGTGCTTTATTCTGTGTGGATTTTATGTGGGCTCACTATCTGTCATTTTTAATGAGAGTTTATTAATTCTGTTTGATGTGGCTCTGATTCCACTGTGTCTGGAGTTTTGGGTATTTTCGTTCATGCTGCCACTTGTTCATTTAAAGGTGACATTAAGGAATCAGTGCAGGAGCGGAGGCTCAGCTTTTCCCCAACAGGCTGTCAGACTGCAGGATTCTGGAAAGCAGAGGGACTGCTCACTACCACCACCACTGACCACCAACTGTTGCAAATCCTTTCTTTCTTATTTATTACCTGTCATTGATCTTTTTCACTTTAGTCATGAATTCATTGACTTACTTATTCAATTTGTCTCTGTTTTCCTATGCGTTCAGCGTACTGTGCACAGCAGTCCAGGACAAACTGCAATTCATTTCCGGGGGAAGCTGGGGGAATGGGGTGCGCTCACCTCCCGCCGCATGGCGCAGTGCACGGTGACCACGACGAAGCCCTGCACCGAGTCGAAGACGGCGAAGAGCACCTGGAAGAGCGCCGAGCGTCGGTCTGTGATGGCCAACACGGCCGACATCCAGGTGAGGGCCAGCAGGGGGAGCACCACGCAGGAGCTCCACAGCGACGCCCTGCGCGGACAACAGCGAGTGCAGCGCACCTCAGCAGCCAGCCCCTAGGTGGAGCACGGGAGCAGCACTGCCTTCTGGAGCACAGGAGTGAGTGTGTGTGTGTGTGTGTGTGTGTGTGTTAGCGAGAGAGAGTGTACCAATCAGGGCTGTGCTCCAACAGGGGGCGCTGCTTGGTGGGGTTAGGGACTACAGACAAGATGTGCAAGTGCAGGTTATCAGGGAAGAACTGCATTCCTGCACCCAGCAACAACATGTCAATCTGTTACATTCTTCCATGTAAACACACACACACACATACACACACAAACATAGAATACAGCTCATCTGGACATATTGGGGACAAATTTACAAAAGATGTTTGGTGCCATGTAAAAGGCAAAAAAAAAAAAAAAAGGTTGCTACCAATGAAATAACGGATGAAACTGCCACAGAGGCGGGTTCAAACGTTAGCTACTGACCAATGAGACTGGAAAAAGTTCCATAAATGGCCAATGAGGGAGTTGCGTACAAATGCTTGCGATAAAGGAGGAAGCCAAAAAAAAAAAGAAGATGAAATGGTGAAGGAAGGAAGGCACTGAAAAAAAAAAACTGTGCCAAAGGAAAGTGCTGATTTGAAAAGCAGGTTAACAATCCAGAATTTAAAGGAAAGTGCTGAAGTGAAAAACAAAACAATAAAAGGAAACCTGTGGTGTCAATAAAAAAAAACACCTTTTAATTTGCTTATAAGTGTTTCTGTTACCACGTTTATAATTTGTTTATCAATTCACGGATTATTTCTCGATTTACCGTTGCATTGTTTTTTTCCATTTTGTTTTTATGATTAACGGTGCAGTCAATGCTTTTTAGATGGCACTCTTCATCCTCCGCAAAGCACCTTGCGAGACGGTTCCTAAATTGCGTAAAATATTTCTCTGCTGGAGACTTGGAAATCACTGAAAATACCGAAACAAAGTTTTTCGTAAGCAATTGTATTGGAGTTGTGTTCTTCCAGTACACCTTAAGGTTTATTTACTGTTTTATTAATGTATTTATTTATTTACTTATTTATCTATTTGCTGTTTGTTTCCTTTCTTCTTGGTGTTTGGCTGTGTTTGTTTTACTCGTTGTAAATTTTTCTGCACAGTCTCCTATCCTATTGAATCAGAGCACATTTCACTACATGGTATACTCGGTAACCATGTACGTGACAAATAAACTCTTTTGACTTTTTGACTTTTTGAGAGTCTCGATGACCGCAAGGAGGCCAGTGTGTGCAAAAAATTCGATGAGTCCTTCCAGTTTTGTATTTCCCAAAAATTATTTGCATGGCCTGCATGCAGTGCGAGCTGTAGTCGCTTAAGATATTTAACTTAAGTGATTATTTTTCAAAAATTTGTTTCACTTTATTTTATAATAATAATAGTTAAAGTACCTGAGGTTCACTCAACAGGCATATATTATCGTATTAGCTAAGCACCGTGTGCACAGGTCCAAATTTGCTAACAAAAAACCTCTTTTCTCCGCTTTTCTTAAAGGAGCCTGAAAAGCACATAAAAACCATTAATAAGAAGGCTATTAAGACAGTAAGCGGCTGTAATTTGTTCAAGATTTTTGCACAATATTGAAGGCCACTTGAATGATTCCTAAGCTGTTTTGCTTTGTTTCATTTATACTTAATGTGCTATTTATTTATTATTTCATATACACTCCCCGGTTGTTTTATGTTATTGTTCCTGTGCTGTAATTGCTCATTCAGTAAAAAAGCTAAAGAAATTGTTATAAAAAAGTAAAACCTGAGGCAGGGAGGCAGAGGTGGACGGCTCTCGCGCTCAAAATTAGCAAGTTAGCATAGCGACACTGTGAGTGGATGTTAAGACCTGGTGCTAATGCTGACACATGCTGTCAGCATCCGATAAACCTTTAGCGCTTATGGTTCTCCATGCAGAGGGGTTGGTGTGATCGGGACGGTGTGAGCTGGACACGCATCTTCAGACCTGCCACCCCCCACAATTCTTTCTGTGTAATGGAGACCCCCCCCCGGCAGCCCCCGAGTGTGGTTTACCACTAACTTACTGTGCTCACGGTACCCGGAACTCACGGTACCCATATCTACTGGGAGGCCATGTGTTTGACTGATGCAGTGGGAGGCTAATAGTGCAGTCAACAGCTGCATTTCCTTTCTTATAAATATTCACAAATTTACACAGGTTTTAAATAATCTCATACATATATTTTTACCTTGTATTTTAATATATCATTTATGTATTGCTGTATACTATATATTTTACTCTGTGTTTTTATACACAAGAGTGTCCTTCCAATATGAACAGAAGGCTGGATGAGACAGACGGATGAGGAGATGGGGTTCATGGTTAGAGAGGCTTTCATAACCACCATCATCATCACCTCCAGACAGTCTCCGCTAGAGGACCTTCTGCTTCATTCTCACGCAAAAGAACTGGAGAAGCGGTGGTGACCGGCTGAGTCAGTCCAGTTCTTTTTCTCTTCTAAGAGCCGACCTCTTTGTGTGAGCAAAGCCCTCTCCTGTGTTCGTGTATGTGCGTGCGTGTGTGAACTACACGAAAGGCCTTTTGAAGAGCAGCGAAGAGGCGACTACAAAGAAATCTGAAATTGTGCAAAAGCTACACCATTAAAATAATTGTGTGCTGGTTCATTGTATTTTGAACGGTTGAATTACAAATTTTCAAACCTACAAACATTTCCCCCTTCATTTCTTTTTTATCGTGTTTTCTTAATGCATTTCTATGCTATCTGCATGATGCTGTGCAAATAGCAGCTTGTATTTTGATCTCAATCCAGTAGGTGGCAGTAAAAAGACCCACGTGTTCACCACCTCGATTCACCTCATTTGCACGGTGTTTACAGCCAGTGTCTAGTGTTTTATGGGATAAATTGTGTCACCACTCAGCAGTAAACTGGTTGTGGAGACGACGCATTTTTGGTAGACAATCATTTAAAATCAGCTTTAATTTTAATGTAGCTTGAATTTTTGTCAAAAATTTTGACATAAAACCTGATAGCATATTTATTTGCACCCCCAACATAAATAAGTATAACTATTTATACAGAACCTAACTGGTGTGTAAATGGAGGAATTTCTGTGTTAAGCTTCTACTCACTGAACAGAACAAGCTATGAAGAGACTTGTAGTCCCAGTGCTGCTCATCTAGTGGGCCTCATTTTAAGTTTTTTTTAACTGGTTGTAAAAGGTAACGGCACGCAGGAGGGTCTTGTGTGGGGGGAAAAGATCCTTCTCAATTTCATGTTTTTGTCTTGGGAGAAAGAGGTCAGCACTTCGAAGAGCCAGAGTTCCTTATGGGTACCAGTGGGATGAAAGACAGTGAGGGTGAGAGAGAGAGCGAGAGAGAGAGAAAATGGGACTGACATGGCGCTCCCGGTGGTGGAGCTGGACAGTGCCGTGCTGGAGATCACCCCACACTTGGAGCATTTCAGGAGCAGCTGGCTGCGTGACTCCAGCGACTGACTTTCAGGATGGAATAAGCCAAACACACACGGGGGCAGGGGGGATGAACCCAACACGCACGAAAAGGAATACAGAAAGGATTGCAGAGAGAGGGTGGTGATAGGGTTAAAAGCAGGCACACACAGACAGAGACAGACACACACAAATAGACAGACAGACACACACAGGGATGGGATTGGACGTGGCATGGACGAGGGGACAGGAAGTGAGGCACGTGGAGAAGAAGAAAAGAAAAACACAAAGAAAGAATAAATTAAAGGAAGACCCCAGCAGTGGTGTGGACAACAGCAACAGCACAGAGCGGCGGGACACGTGGACCCCCCCTTCCTCGGAAGCGACAGCTGAGTAAGGTGGCAGCCATGTCAATGCTACTGTCCCCAGCCGACACTGTGTGGCGTTGATTTGAACGGCATTTTCTTTTTATTTATTTATTCAATTCTTTCCAAAGTTGCTTACACCGATTTGCCCATTTACGATGTTTACTGTATCAGTACAAGTGCAAGAGAGGTTTCTCAGGACTGACTTTTGGTTCTTCGCACCAAGATGGGGCCCTCAGTCAATCAGCAGAGCAGCGAATTCCGCTGTTGCATTATGGGACAGTGTCCATATGCACAAAGCTGGACCGCGTGGGTCAGATGACCATCATGTGGACAATCTAGAACCCCCCCCCCCCCCCAATGCCCAACCTGGTTTGCGCCCATGCTACGGCCCAAGTGCACTTTGGGCCTGCTGGCATGACAACAGCTATGGTGGTGTCCCCGAATGCTGTTTTGGTCCCCTAATTTCTGGTCCATTTAAACTGTTTAAGTTGGTATGACTTTACTGCGGGCGTCGACTGTGGGCTTTTAAGACGTTTTAACACTTCATTTAACAGTGAGGTGCAGCACCCCCCTCCGAGCCGATGCGCTCGTTACCATGGTAACTACAGGCCGTTGGAGCTGAGTGAGGGCCAAGCTGCGCCGGGTGTAATAACGGCGTAAGGCGTGACACCATCGCTAGTTAGTATCACGGCTGCAGGAAGACATCTCCCAGGTCTTAGAGTATCAGGATAGCGAGTGTGAACAAACCTATCAGCGACTTACAGCGCGAGGCTGGTTACACCGATTTACCCATTTATATAGTAGGGCAATTTTTGTTGCGTTAATGCAGGGTAAGTACCATTCTACAGCAAAAGGTGGGATTCAAACCGATGTCCTTTGCGCTGAAAGAGGCAGCTGCAACCACTACGCCTCCCTCTTTTCCTTTCTTTGGGTTTATTGTAAAACTTTACTGTGCAGAGATGGTTAAACAGTGGAATTAACATCACTGTGCAATGAGAAGGAGTTGGGTTCAAATCTGGGTAAGCCGCGTTGGAGAAAAATACATTTTTGACAAATCAGAATATCTGCCCTACAGCTGTATGACCCGCCCATGGATGGATGTTTGTGACCCCCCTGTGTTGTAAACTAGACATGAGTTTGTTTCTGTTATCCAGCAGTATAAACAGGTAAATCATTGTAAGAATCACAGTAAAATTAGAGTAAAAGAGTAACACTGTTAGCCAGTTTGGGTAGTAATTATTGAAAAGGAGGAGGACTGGAAAGCCTCATCTTTACTGTTTGGGCTCCGCTGTTATTGGTTATTTATACACGGATATCAGCACACCGGTAGAGGTACCGATAACTACTGGTAACCGACAGCGCTGCTAGCGTCCGTCTGGTGACCTTCAACCCCCAAGTCCACAGCAACCAGGACTTAACAACCACGATGGTGATGTGGTGGCGCTAGGCTGGATGCTCAGAACCATAACTGGGTTGATAGGAACGTCTGCTAAGGGTAAATAACGTCTCCTCCAACACAGGTGACTTCAGGACCGTTTAACATCTTAGCTCTACCCTCCCACCTCCTACAGACTGTTTTGGTTGGCATTCGCCAAGGGGGTGGGTGGGTGCTTTCGGGTTACCTACCCGGCTCTCTGCTTCTTGGACTTGTCTGAAATGCCGTCCCGGGACATGAGCTTGTTGAAGACCACGATCCCGATGAGCATGTTCACCTGAAAGAGAAAGAAGGGCTCTGAACATGTGGTGACAATCAACCAGGAGAGAGAAGTTCACAAACAGCGCGGAGGGTGGGGTTGGGGTCAGGGTCACGTGACCCCATGCGGACAGGGACGGGAACTTCCGCATAGTCCGACTAACCCAGCAAGTAATGCCTTTACGTGCGGGCC
Source organism: Heterotis niloticus (assembly GCA_018136845.1). NCBI lineage: Eukaryota > Metazoa > Chordata > Actinopteri > Osteoglossiformes > Osteoglossidae > Heterotis > Heterotis niloticus. The sequence continues at coordinate 1,940,194 of CM030892.1, forward strand.
AGCAGATGGTGCAGTGGTTCAGGCTGCTACCTTGCAGTCAAAAGACTGGGGTTTGAACCCCTCCACCTGCTGCTGTGCATCAGTTTGGATCAGGATATTCACCCTCGACTGATCCAGCGCAAAATTACCGTGCCGTATGAACAGGTAAGTAGCTTTGGCGTAAAGTTTCACTCGGATCAATGAAGAACAAATAATAAAAGCTACCGTATTTGCCCCCACACACACAGGAATTTGCATAAACAATAGCTGCACTTAGTCCTTCACTCTGGCTTCGCAAAGATGTGTGTGTGCGCACTTACGCAGAAGCCGCTCTCACCAAAAACTGGTTATGATTCTGCTGTTCCCTAAGGCAACATTAATTATTTTTCCATTAATTAGACTGCATTTTCCCAGGGGTTGGGGGGGGGGGGTGGGATGTGCGCATCTCCAGAAGCCTGGAACACATTTACAGCTGTGTGTGTGTGTGTTTGTGCGTGCGTCCAGATGAGTGCACAAACAACCGAATCCATTTCAAGCCCTTAAGATCAAGGCAAATAAAAGTGGTGCTATCGTACCTCCGAAACCCCTCTCTAGGAGTTTCGCACAGGGTAACAGAAAAACACACACGCACGCACACGCATGCCACAGCCCGACTGCAGTAGTTGAGCCGAGATGCTAAGAGCCTGGATGCTCCTGCCGTCTCTGCGGGACCTTCAGCTGCTCAGCATCTCACATCACTTCACACTGTTTCTAGGCAACGTTGTGCATCTTCACAATCAAACACTGATGTTACAAAAATTACCACCAGCTTTTAGGACCAAAAAAAAGAACATCTACATTTTTACTGAATTCTAGGGCCTCAAACCCTGACGTTATTAAATCGGACGGGGTGTTTCTCCCCGAGGGCCCTACGGACAGCCGAGTGTTTGACCCATCACGGGGATGTTAACAGATGGTTGGAGTGACCAATAAGCCAGAGAGCTGGGGCAGGGGCGGGGTTAAGCTCGGGGCTCACCAGCACGATGACAGCGGCAGGACCCACGAAGGCGTAGAGGAGCCCCCCCTCCAGAGACAGCCAGCAGCTGCAGACACAGAGGGTTGTAGGTTAGCTGCACGCTGGGGGTGTGTGGGAGGGGGTCCGAGGTGGGATCCCTTTGAAGCCCGAGGGTCAGGAGATGCTGGTCTGGAGGCTGACTTTAGCATCATTTTCATCAATACAGAATTCAGCCGTGGTTACAGCTACAGTCCAGAAACACGTAGAGTAACAGGTACAGTTTGGGATCACGTGCCGCGACCGCATCTTGCTTATTCCAAAATTAACTTATCAGACATTGATGTTGTATTATATTATTTTCCACATAATTAACAGGCTCATCCACATGCTTTCTGTAATGGTGCATCTGGGGAGCTGAGCTGGAGTTCCCAGAATCCTCTCTTATGGGGGGGTAGCGGGGAAATGTGGACACGGAGCTTTGGTAGGAGGTTTAGAACTCAGGTGTAGAGATGGGGTAGGGCTTTGAGATGCTCTGGTGAGGGCAATGTGAGATTGGATCTGGGGCTTGGAGGTACTTGGCTGGAAATTCGGGTAGAACTTTTGGATTCTTAGACAGGGGCAATGAGGAGGTGGAGCTAGGGGCGGGGCTTTAAGGTGCTCGGGCGGAGCTGGGATGCGAGGCTGCTAAGTTCTTGGGTGCGGCCAGGATGAGCACTCACTAGTTAGGCGTGCCGTAACCCCGGGCCCTGGTAAAGCCCACCGACACGGCGACGACGAGCGCTGGGAGACCTGGGGGGAGAGAAAGACAAGAGACGAGAAAAAGAGAGAAAGCGGCAGTCACACCTCACTCTGGATGGAGGGGAATACAGCAGCGGCTGGATGTGGATCAAAGCCCCCTGGTCGATGGTAGTGAAGTGAACAAAGTGGATGGTGCGCTGGTTTTCCTGTTGTCCGCAGTGTGTTTACTACCCCCGTGAATGGGACACCGACCGGTATTAACTGTCCCATGCAGTGTAAGCATAAGAACTCGATTCTTTGAAAATATGTGCTGTCATGTCACTCTGTTTCTATGTCATTTTTCATGGAACATCTCAGCAGCCAAAATATCGAAGGAACAGGAGTATTTCTGACACAAAACAGAATGTGTTCAGGAGAACCCTGGAGGAGCAGTAACTAGATCTTCCTCTCCATGTTTCTCCATGGATGCTCCGTGCCCCCATTTCCGGTCTAAGCCTTGCTGGCACACAAACTGACTCCCGGGTGATGGAAAGCACACGATGCAAGCCTGTCGCTTCATCTTAAAATATTATTGAGAATATTAGACGTTCGTCCTCCTCACTTTTCAAGTTTTATGGAACACAATTTAATTTTGGAAGAAATATCGAGAGAAACAACCCAATTTTCCAACCAGAAAAAAGAATGAAAAACATGTTTCCAAGAGAAAGCTGACGCAGAAAATCGCAGGAAAAGTCCCAGCAGAGTTACTGTACTCAATTAGTTAGTCTTGAACGTGCGAGACTTGTGCGGAATGAACGTGCGGTGAAGGTGTAACTGGATTAGTACGTGTGTGTGTGTGTGTGTGTGTGTGTGTGTGTGTGTGTGTGTGTGTGTGTGTGTGTGTGTAGGGGGAGGTCGGAGCCACTCGTACCCCAGCCCAGGCACAGGAAACGCTTGCGAATGAGACGTGGCCTCATCTTGCCGATCACAGCCAGGTAGGACTGCCACGCCTCGGTGAGCACCCAGCAGAAGGAGGCCAGGAAGAAGAAGTGCAGGAAGGCCGCCGTCATGGTGCACAGCCCCTGTGGGTGGGGAGGCACAGATGAGGAGAAAAGAAATGGTGGGTAGTAAATAAGGTCTAAAATGAAATGCTACTGCTGCAGAAGGCGGTTAAAATACTACCTTGCCCTTGGAGGACACAAGTTCAATCCCATCTCCTGCTGTGGTGGTAAAACTATTTACCTGAGCTGATACAGTACAAAGTACAATTCTGTATGAACTTTATACTTTAACTTTACAGAAAAGTGACAGATTAAATAATTACGAAAGGGTTGGATTCCATCCAAGATGGAGCTTCACCAGTTTACCGTACCAAACACCGAGTGCCCAAATCCCATCTTCAAGTCCGTTCAAGGAGATCGACTGTGCGTCACTCGTTTTCCCTTCACTCTCACTTCCTCACTTTCGTTATCCGTTTGTCCTTCTGGAGGGGCGCCCTACAGCCCTCGTGTAAACTCTCACCGTAGGGTTCTGCTTTCGGACACTTGAGCACACACGGCTGTATTAACATTCATTTTGCAAGATGAGCAATAAAACCAGACAGATGGTTGGAAGAATTTGGGTCCCAGTGTGGCTGAATCCAAGAGGTGTAAGGTGACTCAGAGAAGGGGTGGGGGCACGTAGGACACCGGTCAACCATGGAAATGTGGGCGACCTCCTGCTGGCCTGTAATTCTAGTACATCATCGATTACCAATGCATCCAGGATTAAAAGCCAGAAGATTCAGTCAATAAATCAGCGATGTGGAAAAAGCAGGGGAAAAAACACGCTGGCGTGACTCTCCATCTGTAGCGGGGTCATATAATGTATATGCGGGCGTTTTACGATGGCGGTTGTAATAGAAACACAAAACGACAGAAAAGGAGGCGGAATAGCGGGATGACTATTAATTGGAGGAGCACAAACACACGCTCCTCTGGAGGCGGTGCAGGTCTGAGGGGAGGTATAGCGACGGCAGAAAAATGCAAAAATAACATGCGTATTTTATTTGTATAATAAAGAGCTTGGCATTACAAAGAGTGTAGCCTCTGGCAAAAAATCTGAACAATAATAAAAACTGTATTACAGGTTTACCGACAGTAATAAATGAAAAGTTGAGTACAGAGACAAAGGGTTCGTGATTTCATTCGAAATTTGAGCACTTTGAGAGACGTGACAGATGACTTCTGGTGAAGGGCGGAGAAGCCTCTGACTCAGGACAGGAGTGCTACCCCGCGTTCTAGCTGTACTACAACATAAATAGAACCGAGTATCTTTTGATCGGGGGGGGTCTGCTAATATATTTTCAACATCCGGTGGGTACAAACATCACCCAGCTGCTTTGCTTTGCTGACCTGTGGATCACTCCTACAGGTGTAGATGGGGGAAGCCGTGTTTTCAGTTATTACCTTTAATGGCTCGCCAGATTCTTCCACCATTAAATAGACTCCACAGATGTCCCCATTTTCACTGTATTGGAATTATTATGCGCTTTAATTTTAGATCCCATGAAGTGCCTTGCGGTGAATAACAGTCATTAAGCTGTTTCTGGTTACCTAAGGAGATTGTCTGACAAGGTAAATCTGGACATTTTACAAAAACGGATCGTAACCGTGGCCGACCGCTTTCGATCCGTTGAACACGTCTGCAGTTCAGTAGCTCAAGAAGGGAGTTCATTTACCGAGTGATTATTTAATAAAATAATCATACAGTAGAAGTCAGGTTCTGACTGAATGTGGACCGACAGCCAGGGATGTGCGGTGCGGTCAACCACCACCAGAAGGCAGCAGAGGAGACAAACCCACATAGAGGAGAGTTTGGGGGCTCTTTTGAGCTCTGGGTCCGCACCTGGTGCGCCCACACAACAGCCCTCAGGTGAAAGTGGACTGTTTGAGTTTCTCTTTGGATCCCAGTTGCACAGTTTATCTCGTGTCACTGCCAGCCAACGGAGATGGTGCCAAATTACAGAAGAGCTTAGAGACGCGGCGCTGTTAGCGTTGCCCACGTGTCGGCATCTGGACCTCGGAAGTTCCTCCTTCGGGAGGATCTGTTTCGCAGCTGGTTGTTACTAAGCCGCTTTGCACATGCAAGCAGCGCACGGTCGTACAGGTTCGGCGCCCGCATACTCACCTTGCTGAGGGTTTGGGACTGGCCCACGAGAATGAGCACGTTGGAGGCCAGGATGGAAAGGCAGAAGTTGACCAGGATGATGGACCTCTCGGAGCGGATGTACCTGCAGAATGCCGAGCGAAGGAGGACAGACACCGTGAAGCCAACCTGTGCAGTTTTTACCGCCCGACACCGGTGTTTAAACCCATTCGTATCTGTTTACAATGACGTCTCAGTAAGCAGTTGACCCAGAGCTAAACCCACAAATGTGTGCTGTCGTATCGACGTTCCAGGGGCTGAAGGAGCAGCAAAATCAAGTGCGTACTTAGCCGCAAGTACAGGATACACTAAGGGAACTGACAGCACAAGTATTATCTGGTAATAACAACGGGGAGGCGATCGATCCAAAGAGAGGTCAGAGAAATAGAGAAATTGAGGCATCTCGGATTTAGCCGACAGCCTCCGAGCCCATGATGGCTGCCTCAATTAGCGGGATGCACACTGTGCTCACCAGGTCAATCGCTTTCCATGGAGTCGCGCTGAGTACTCGGTCAGAGCGAGCCGTTCTCCTTCTGGAAAGCTCAAGCCACGGTGCTGTGACCAGGCCAACAGGTGTGGCGGAAAGGCGATGCGTTTAAGCTCATCTTCCACCTCCTCCCGGTTGTAGCCCCCGCTCGTGTGACCGATCCGTCATGCTCGCGGCGGGGAGCAACAGGGAGGTCGTCGGCATGGCGATTCTGGCCGAGGGCTTGGCAGACGCGGCCTGGACACGGGAGGTAGGTCATATGACCCCCCACGCCATCTGTTCAACCGCCGCGCCGGCTTCCGCGCAGAAACGCTGCCCGATGGAATCGCCGCTCATTTGTACGCAATTAGAGCTAATAGCGCGCTGGCGTCGACGCGGCCTCCCTCCTGCCAATGTCATTTTACGCCTTTGACGAATTTCTTGTGAAAACCTCTTCAAAAACATTTGCTGAAATGCCCATCATTTTGGGCCAGCTCTTTGTGGAGCCATTAAAACAGGCTTCCTCAACTTAACGGAGAAATAAAGTTGGGCTCCCATTTGTTGCTTTTCTCCAGAATTAAACCAAAGAGGGAAATTAAAGCAGAGATGCCAGAGGACAGCCAGATGCCAGGGAAGAGTTGTGCTTCGCTTTAGAACGTGAAACCCCTGTTAAACGCTACACGCTCACAGCGTCGCCCGGTACTGCATCAACCCGTCTTCCTGGATACCGCCATAGTGTTTCCATAGAAACCAGCAATGGGTTACCTACGCGCACAATACAGAGGACACTGGACAGATGTGCCTCAGCAGATGAGTAAAGTTCAAGTTTCAGGGTTCACTGCAACCATTGGACTCGGGGTCTTGGGAGGGGGTAAATGGGCAACATAGGCCACATTTAGGATGATGGGACTTCCCATGGGGACGTGGGGTGGAACAGTAGGGCCAAATGAGGGAATGGCACTAAGAAAGATGTGAGGCTCCAGTGACTATGGGTGCAGCATCAAGAGTGAGAGCTATCAAAAATATCAGCGTCAAAGGATGGGCCTTCAACATCGAGGGATGTAGGTAGAAGCACCAAGAAGTGGTGAGACTCCAACAACATGTGGCGCGAGCCAGGTTTGAGCAACACGTACCTCCAGAAGGCCGCGTAGATGAGCAGCAGAATGATCAGAGCAGTGCAGGAGACCCCGCAGCCCACCATTAGTGGCACCGACGGTGTACTGGATGGTCCCATGTCCTGGAGGAAGAGAAGTAGCAATACGCGCTAAAGAGAGGGAGCCATGAACGTGGAGAGAGGTTGTGAAGAAAGCTTAGCAGTTCTACAGCTGTGTTAAATAATTTATTCTTCACTTCTGGACGAAGTTTAGAACAATTCCACCTGCCCTGCCATTTTCAAGACACCCAGCTGTCTGCACTGTACGTTCAAACAGCGACCTTTGGGGATGAATGCCATCTTGTTTCCCATGCCTGTGCACACCCTCGCAAAGACCTGTGTACCCAATGCAACACACACACACACACACACACACACACACACACACACACACACAGAGTGAAGCAACCATCCTAAGCAGACACTCTCACCTCACCTCAAGCTGGATGTGTGACTTGCAACTCAGGCTCAGTCCCCAGTCAGTTCCGCACACCAAACCAATGCAGCGATCGAAAGAGTTTATCTTGGCCAAAAGTGACACAGCAACCTGGCGGACCCGCACGAAGAAGCTGGAGAAGACCTTGTGACCTACCGTATGACCCCCATTTCTCTCTCCTCCTTCGATTCACCATTATTTTTATTATATACAGGTATTATGAAATAAAATGTCTGCAACTCCCAGAGTGTGGTGCTAAATACAAATAGAGAATGGACAGCAGAGCATACAGCATTGTGCATATGAATAGCAACGGATGTAAGTGGAGGTCAGCACCTCCATAGTGCAAACTAGGCCCAAATTAAATAAAAAGAATTCATTCAAAGTAAAATCAAAGAATTACAAAAAAATATAGGAAAAAGAAACAGTAAAAATAAGCAGTGCTGAGAAATACTGCACAAATGTGCAGGGTATCCTTTGTACCTTGGTGGGGTTTCCTTGCCTCCCCCACTTCCCCATTTGCCCCCGAACCTCGACTACGAATGGGTTTAAACCTCGATGTTGGTAGAGCTCGAGGAGGACAACACGCAAATGTTTATTGTTATTTACATTCATTTTTGCTAAAGGGGTTGGGAGATGGGGCTGGCAAATGAGCTGTAATGCCCCCGTCTCGGAAATACATATTTATGTTCATTTTTCATCTGTAATGTAATGTGTATGCATATTTGACAGCTTTTGTTACCACTGCACACAAATTGCAGCATGTGTGCGTATTCAAATGGTTATATACTGTACATTTAAACATACATGTCCATGCAGACAGCTGCAAAACATTTGCGATTCATAAGGCAGAAATGTTTTTGTTTCCATTGTTGGATGCAAACCACCACCGAGTTCCTGGACGGTGCTTATCTGCTGGAACGGACCGTAACTTTGTCCTAAAGACGGAACGTCCCACGTAGGTCATACGGCCAAGGAAGTGGCTTCCTGACCGGAGTAAGTAACCATGGTATGGGAGGACAGTGAATCAAGAATCAAGATGACGCCGATAAGATGGCTGCCTACCTGATCGCTCCAGGCGGACTGTGCGTTTTTCTTTAATTTCTTTAATTTCTACCTACTACTCCCTCACACATCAGTGGGACTGCTACTGTATGGAAATCGGAAGTCAGATCATGTGGTTTCTGAACTCTCAAGCCCGATTCGTCCGGATGGCGATTGAGGACGCGACCGAGAGACCCCGCGGCGCCCCACAGGGAAACATCGGGGGTCGGGGGGACCCGTGCCGGTGCTCTTCAGGCCCGATTCGGCGTGGCCTGCTGGAGTGCTTCAGACGGCGGATGGCGATTGGGGATGCGACCGAGAGACCCCGCGGCGATGCACACAAGAAACATCGGGGGACCCGCGCCCCATTCTGCTCGCGAACATCCAGTCGTCGGAGAGCGGCCTGGCTGATCTGGGAGAGGCAGTGATCTTCCTGCGGGACGTGGGGGACTGTGTTTTACTGTTCTATAGATCTCGTATAATCCAAGATGGCGCCGACACGATGGCTGAAAATGTAAATGTACTGAAAATGTACCCTATGAAGTCTGACTGTCTGTTTTGTTTGTTTTTTTACTCGTAAATTTTCTTTTTTTCTGGAATGTAACCACGCACAGTCTCCTCTTGACCACATTTCACTACATGGTATACTCGGTTACTATGTACGCGACAATAAAACTCTTTGATCTTTGGTAGTGCTGAGCTGTACACGGAGTGGTGGTGGCGGTCGCAGCGGTGACTTGGCTCTCCATTTTGTGTGCACATCTGCCCGTTTGTTTACTGGTCCACAGCCTCAGAGATGTGGCGTCACCGTGTGGTAGATTAACGCCGCACTGCTGCGGTGCCTTCGGACCACGGGCACTTTTTGAACAACTGTTTGTTTGGCGAGGATGATATTTGGGTCCGACTTATGTTGTGAAACGGATGGTTGACCTTCGATGCATCTCAGAGGAGATCCGTAGGTGAAACCACAGATGTTTGCTCTGCCCCCGCTGCCCGTCAGCAAACTAATTTCACAAAAAGAGAAAAGTGCACCAAGGGGCTCCCAGATCAGGACACATTTTCCCCAACTTTCATTTTTGTTTGTGTAAATTTTTCTTCTGCAGCCTTATGACTCGATGCGGTGCCTGACAAGACCTCCCCTCAGCCACGGTGGGGAACATCTACCACCCGCACAGTTGAAGGCCATTTCCAAGTGTTTTGTGTAGCCCATGGGGGTTGGTTGGTGTGGGGGTATGGGTACAGATGGATTTGGCCAGAGTGACAGGACTCACTGTAGTCCAACTGTGATGACCCATTTCGAAATTCAAATTCTTCGGAAGGGGAAGAAAATCCTGCAACGGCTCTGGCTGCCGTTCAGTTGACTACTCCAGGATAGCACCAGGATCTTTGTGGTCACCATAAACCAAGGGTTAAATTCACATTTGCTGTCAAATCTGTAAAAGGTTTGTTTAACGGTGGCTGAACACAGGCCCCTGGGGGCAAAATAATGATTTGCAGATTTGTAGCAGAGTACGAGTTAACCTGTGGTTTCACCTCTAATGGAAGGACGTAGTTTGCACCTCCGGCAACCAGCAAGAACGGCGGGGAGGGGGACGTCGAGTCCGTCGCTGGAGCAGATAATTCCCGTGATGCCTGGTGATCATGATTGACATTCTTCTTCTGGAGGGGAGACGTGGGGCCGAAGCAGTTTGTCAGGCACAACATGGGAGGATGGCGTTCACTTCTCACGACCTGCACTTGACCCACTCAGGCATGATAAAACTCTGTCAAGTTCATTTACTCAGGCGCCACGAGGCAGCAAACCCATCTTGTTACGGGCCAATGCGCGTTTCGGCTATGGGGGTGGGGTGGGGGTTTCTTTGGGACTTCTCATCTCTGCAGTGGAAAGTCCGCTTTGGAACCCAGGGTGCAGCGGTGCCGTCAGTAATAAGGGCGGTCTCGCCTCCCAGTGCAGTCCCGCTCCCGAAATGAGAAAGCCGTGGAGGGGGGGAGGGGCTCCAATGGAAAATAAAAGAATGCAATTGAAAAACAAAACAAAAATGAACAAACAAAGCAAAAGAAAAAAAAAAACCCACTTCAATCAGCGGGTCACAGAAGAGGCTGAAACGTAGGTCCTTTGTCATCAAGTAGACACGGAGAGTGTGTGCGTCGGGGGTTTGGTTCTCTATTTTCTCATCTCCAATTCATAACCAGTCCATCGAATGAATCTGAGTGGGAGTGTGAGGGACTGGAGTGGAATTTTAACAGCCTGAATTGACAGAGTAAAGTCAAACCAAGACCGATGTGAACGGGTCTTCCTGTGACACGCTGGCGGATGCCACCAAGCAGGGCATTTCTCAGCAACTGGGCCCTGTGGTCTGATAGCATTTAGATTTTAGATAAGCCGTATTCCTCTTCTGCTTTCCCTCTCGTGGAATCTGCGAGAACTCACTCGATGATGCCTGAAAGAATCGTTTCCCTCAGCTGTTGGCAGCCCCTCTTGGAGCTACGTCGACGAAATAGGAGTTTGGTGGAGATCAGAAGGCCACTTCTTATCGCTGCTTGAACACCAGACATGCGCAGGTGAAGCGCAAAGACGCCTCACGATGTCCTCAAGCCCGCAGATGTGCCACGAAGCTGGAAACAGCGCCACCATTTTTGTGAGCCGCTAGGTGAAAGGAGTTGTGCAGAAAGTTGAATAGCTTAATCGCAGTGCGCACATGTTGGCAGCCAGAATAAGAACAGGACTTCACTCAGGTAAAATAGCTAATGTTAATGACGGTGGTTTTGAAATCATAAAGACATCTAAATGCAGAGAGCTGGCCTACTTATTCCACCTGGGATGCTGAACTTCAGGCATGTGAAAGCCCAGTAAAACCCAAAGTGCGCACCTGCACCATTTGGCCTGGTGAAGTGCGAGTCCATGTGGCTTTCCGCCGAAACCTTTTCCTTCGGGGATGCCAGCATCTCTGTCGAATCCTGATCAAACATCTGAAATGGCCCCACAGTTTCGAGGAAGCACCCAGAGGAACGATGGGTAAAGAATGAAGAGGACACTGGTGACCCAAACGCCATCAGAGTGGGGCTGGCGCGTGTCACGGTGGCGATGTAGAACGGAACCCATTGTCGGGACTGTCACCGTCCAGCCGTAAATGAGCAGTTATTCCCGCCACCGCAAATAAGTGCCGACGTGATGCTGCTCTGAGTGTCCGTAATAGACGCCTGGAAATAAGCAGGATTGCAGGGTTATAGCCACTCCGCTGCAAACTGCTCGATGTGACATTGGCAGCTTAAACAGCCCTCCTTACCCCTTGGTCAGTCAGAGGGGGTTAATCCCCCTCTCTCAACATGTCAACACCGATGCTCCTTACCGTTCCTCGGACAATCCGTCCTACAGCAGCAGTCATTTTTGCGTGTCGTTTTCCAGAACCTTCCGTTCGGCTGTCCTCGGGAGGGTTCCAAATTGAAGGCCTGTCCCCCGGCAACATTACTAATGCTCTCCAGCGGATGTGGGAAACTTTTACTTGTCTCTTTCCACGAGCTGAACTGACGCACGAGATTGACTTCTGCTAAAGGCTAACAGCTAATGGGTAACAACAAGCAGTTAATGGGTCGCGATAAAGAGAGGCCAAGCTCTGCTAATGTCTGCCAGACTGCGGCTAACAGTTAGCAGCAGACGGAAGGAGATGAAATGAGCTCGACCTCTGCGGACAGCTAGCTGCTAGCGGGAGGCGCAGCGGTGAACCTGGCTCCTCCGTTACCGGGTGAGTGTGAAAGGAGCTCAGAGAAGCAGAGTTCTGTTGGGCCGTCGCGGTGTCGTTCCCCTCCACGGACTCTGCTCCCACCCGGAGTGGTGGCCCGTTTGGGTTTTCTGCTTTCAGATCGAGTTAAGGATCTGGCCTACATTTACAGCATTAACTCATTAATCTTACACTTTTTTGCCCCCAAAGTGATTTTGGAGTGTTAAGCAATTTACAGCAGTTTACCAATTTACACAGCCGGGCGGTTTTTACATGAGCAACTTAGGGTAGTACTACAGCAAGCGAGCTACAGCGGGAGGAGACATCTGGACCTGGATCCTTTGAGTCCAATAGCAATGGCTCTAGTCTCCGCAGAACCTGACTTCTGCAGTACCCTACATTCAAAACACACGTCGAATAATTCGGACAAAGGTCATCGCCGAGATGTCACGTCCGCAATCTCTTGGACGCGAGTGCGGCTGCTCACCCTCCTCGACATCCCCACGCACGCACACAACGAGGGATCTCTTGATGTTTCAAAATGCAATGTATAATCCAATCCAATATCGAACACATGCCACTATCCAAGGGCAATGAAGGAGGATTTGCGTCACAGAGGCTAGGATAGGACTGGATCAGAAAAGCAGTCGTCTGTGAAAATGGGGGGCGGAATCTGGGTCTGTTCTCCGTGTCAACCAGCCGAGTTCAAGTGTGAACAACGGTCACAGTTCGCGCGTTGGGCACAAGTTAGCTTGGAGTGATTCCACTTAGGATTGCATGAGCGCCTGGGTTCTTGGCCTCAACCTAACTGAGAAGCTACAATAGCTTACATCTTGCAGCCAAACTAATAAATGCTCCATGCAACCCAAGACTCTCAGCAGAGAAAGATATTAATTGGCAAGTTCCTGGTATTGTCACTATCCGGTGAGGCAGACAGTCGATATTTTAATATTTTACGATGGCTTAGGAGCTCTGAGATTCCAAAAATGGAGAAAAAAAAACACCAGTGTATTTCTGTATTTTAACAGGAAGATGTGTGACAACTCGGTACAGAGCAGGAAAATCTCAGAGAGATCGGTTTAAAGAACTTCCAGCTAAACAAAGTCCCATCTTAAACTCCCAGATACAACTGAGGCAGTTTGATTTTATCGGTGCATAGTTTCAGCAACTCAATTCTCTTCGCAGACTCAAGACACTAAGCACGACACCAGACATGAGCGGACAGTAAATGAGATGACACACACGGCCTCAGTGCACCCTCAGGATTGCTCTACCCTCTAACAAATAACCAGTCTGCTGTAAAACTGGTTGTAAAAGGGGTCGCCTAGGAGTAATACCACTAGGGGTTCACCTTTGACCTTCTACCGACCCCTTGGCCCTCAAGTTTGCTACCCCCGCCTCTCCACCCTGACATCATCCTTGCCTGTCAATCATTCATCAAAATCAATCAATGAATCTCAAACCCCCATTGCACCTCAGGGTGATTTTCCATTTCCCATCATTCCCAGTCTCCCAACCCAGGCGAGAGAGTCTCCCTGATGGCGGGGGGGGTGAGGTCTGCTTTCGGAAGCAACAGAAACTGGGTCATACTGCCTCCGTGGGGGATTGTGTGTGCATTCGGGTGTTCTGAGAGGAGTGTCTAGCAGGCCTCACCAGCTGGTAGGTGACCACCGGGTCTCCACCTCCATTAGCAGAGCAGTGGGACCGGGTTCAATAACATAAGCGGCGGATAAAAGCCACGTTACGCTGCCTACGTCAAGAACTCGCAGCTATTTATAGTGTGGATGCGCACGACTTGTTATGAAAACACACACGGATACACAGGAGCCGATCGCTAAGCCGCATCTCTTGGATACTTTTCCGAAAAAAACAAACACTAGCAATTGCTTGCAAAATGTTCACATTAGCATCCAGCTAAAGGACGAGAGGCTGTTAAAAGGTTTTGGCCAATCATTAATTCGTCCGATTCCCACCGGGACCTGAAAAAGAAGTTCTGCTCGACTCTTTTTGGGCTTTAAATTGCGACAGAAAACACGAGTGAATGTGCGCGATAACCTGAGAAACCCACATTTCAGGCTCAACTAGGCGTGGAACCCTAAGTTACACCCAGCGTGGCGGGAGGCAGCATTCGAGCCGCTGCCTTGCTGCCGTAGACGGGGGCAGAGAAGTAGGACAGGGCGTAGAGGCCAGCCGCTGCCTCTGGCCACGCAGCTGGCGAACACACTGGGTCGGCGAAGCCCTCAGCCTAACAGCTGGTTAACTGGGCAGCGGGGAATAACAGCTTCTACTGAATGTCCTCCACCGAGGAGTAAGGCTTTGCCAGGAGAATGATGTGGCACAGTGCTATCCCATTCTGACAACGCCCTCACCCTTGTGCTTCCCCGCTTAGCTGTGGTCAGGCCTCAAAACACACCCTCTCAGGGTCCTCCACAGCCCCGAGCCTCACACCTCCCCTACGACAACCTCCGCTCCTTTCCCGATATGAGAAGGGATCTGAACCTGGGCTGCTGGGGTTCAAATCAGAAATCTGGACTCCCGGTCCCAGCCAGCCACAACTGCGGTGTCCCACGTGCTCGACGGTGGCAGAAACGGAGAGGGGAAGGCCTTACCTGGTCCTTAGGCAGCTGCGCTAAAACGGCGAAGGTGGAGAGCTTGCTGCAGAGACATTTGGTGTGGACCGCCGGAGATGGGAGAGTCTGGCAGCCCTCTGTGTCCCAGTTATGTGTGCCAGCCTCTCTGGTGGAGGAGGGGAACACACACACACACACACACACACACACACACACACACACACACACACATACACAAGCAAAGGGGAAAAGGGGGTGGAGACAGAGAGAGAAAGAGAGAAATGAGAACTTCACCCAGGCCCGAACATGAAACGCTTTAATGTTGACCCCACGCGAACACGAGGCCTCCTGCGACTCTGTGCCGCGTCGACCAAACTGCTGCCGAGCGCCATCGCTCTCCTCGGGCCTCCCTCTCTGCTTCTTTCCTTCGGTCTCTTGCTTCTCTTTCTCGATTATGACTTAACAAGGCTGCCTAAAATCGTTCTAATGAGATGTTTGACTTTGAAAGCGATCGATGTGAGTGTTCAAAGCTACTAATCCGCTGCATTAATAGTTCCATTAGAGTGTTTGAGGTGAGCAAAGGCCAACGTTAGCGCTGTTGTAAAGCGACGGAGGGGTAATAATGGAGCGATCGTGGGAAGAACAAGCAGAAGGTGCGTGGTTACGAGCGAGGGTGACAAAGGGTGGCGCCTATCTGTGCTGGACCCATAATTTTGACCCTGCTTTTATCACAAATGCATATAATTTACATCCTTCACAAGCGAAAGCGATACGAGGTTGAGCATCGCCCTCCGAGGCCTCTCACGGAAAGGAATTCCTCCTTCTACACCCGAATCCCACCGGTGCACGGCGGTGACTCGATGGTCCGCCGTCTCACTTATTCCATCCGTCGAGCTGCGATTTCCCGAGGTCCGAACGCTGCGATTCCTGGCAAGAATCCGTGTTAATGCATGTGCCCGGCTTCTGTTCAAAGACATAACAATTCGGCCACCGTGTCCTTTTGTGTACTTCGCGAGCAGAACGGCAGAGAAACGATAAATATGTAAGAGATCATTATCTCCCCTCTGCGCTGATATTTGTCCAAATGTATCAGACTTTAATATCCTTAAAGCTGACACTGATAGTATCTGTTCAAAGCATTTTGATGCTAAGCCTCCCTGTGTGAATAGTGTGAGTCATATTAGCTTCTGTATTCCAAGACGGCATCTCTAAGCTCTGGTCCTGGGGGCCGCTGGCTTTGCCGTTTTTTTGTTCCAACTCGCTTCTTAAATAATTAGGGCCGATTGAGCTCCTGGCAGATTAATGGTGTGGATCTGACACCTCCTGACAGCTCTGCTCTGCAATGTCTGATCTTGACCTCCCCAGCTGCTGGCAAAGCAGACTAAAGACTCAGCCCCTTCTGCCACTGGTGAAACCCCAGCGACAAACGCCCTGTGGTCCCAAAGCACCCCACGCACTGCCTCTGGTTAAGAAACGCCGCCGAACGACCACTCCGGAAGACCCCGGTGATCGACACCTACTCGGTCGCCGACGAACACCAAAGGGTCAACGCCACCCCAACTGCTGCGCCTGGTAAACACCCGCTACTGAAGATCAACCGGTCGACATCGGCTTGGTCAATATTTGGCACCTCGTGGCTGAAGTCCACGCCGCCTGCCGCCACCTGTAAACGGCTGCCGCTGAAGACCGACTGACTGGTCGAATCCCACCGAGCAACACCCACCGGTGAACCTCAAGCAGAGAAGTCCGTTCGACCGCGAGAGATTTTCTTCATTTGTGGTCCTTGAAAAGGGGTTTTGCTTTAACCGAATAAAGATTAATTAGATGCCCCATTATTCAATTGTTCTAAGCCATGAAATACATTAAGTAATCGAGTGACAAATTAATCCTCTATTAACAGTTTCACAGGCCACAGCAATAAAGTTTAAGAAACCGTTTTGCTCGCACGTGTCGTGGGGGAGCGTGTCGAAAGCATGCTTTACAAACGGAAAATCCCGATCGGTACTTGACCGACAGCTCGATCCGCCCCGCGCAAAAGCTTCGAGTGCTGGGGGAGGACAGGCTCCGTGGAACGCAGCAGGTTCCTCCAGTAGGTTGTAGGTTCCCTTTAGGGCGAGCAGAGAAAATCACGGCTCCAGGCCGTTCAGCTAAAAGGATGGCTGATTCGTTCCAAGCGATAATGATAATGTTCCTTCATTACTATTTATAAAATGTTCCATCAGACAGCAAGAATGTATTACGGTCCATTTCGATGCGCACTAAGTATTAACCATCCAAAATGTAACAAACAGGCGTGAGAATAAAATGAACTCGCTTTGAGTAATGAAGTAATATTGAATGCAGTATTTTGCGCTACCATTCTTATGGGGCTTAATGGCACCTCCTTCACTTTAGCCAGCAGAGTGATAAACAGCTGACCTTCACAAGCAATCTCTCCTATTAAGAGTGCTGGTGTTGAGATAGATCACCAAATTGCCCAAAATCATACTTGAAAAGGTACCTCCGTACGTGTTTTCCGGTAATCGCGGCCCCCTTTGCGAATTCCAAGGCAACTCGAGAGGAAATTGCCCAATTGAGCAGGGCCGGGCCATTATGCAGCGGTGGAAATTGTAGTTTGTCATTGGCTCCGAGGTCATTTATTCATCGCGAATCAGTTCACGGATGAGTTCACGTTAGAATGTTGAAGAACACGCACGCAAAAAGGGGGCACAACTGCACGTGAACTACGAATTACATAAGTTATGCCAAATAGTCAGTGTGCTTGTAAATGAGCCCTAGCTCGCAATTCTGGGGCTGTGTTAGGGTCACTCAAACACGTTTTTTTGTCCAAGCAGTAAAGGGGGGCATTTTTTGGTTATTTGGCCGCATCGACACCCCGTGTGTCATTTAGGAAGCCAACGAAATCTTCCCCGGCCCTTTGTTTTTCAGCCCAGGGGACTACCGAGAGTCCAACCATACCTATCTCGTTCAGGAACGTGACTTTTGTCTGTAAACAGCATCTTATTTCATTTCCGTTTCTACAGCTTAGTTCATCCATCCCAATGCAATCTGCTCCTATACATCCCATTTGACCGGAAATACTGTCCGAGAGATAAAATAACGACAGACGAAAGAGTGTCGAAGCGTGGACCGAATGTCAGCTGAAAGTAAACATAACTGTTGATGGATCCATTGATGGTGACAACTGTTTCAAGTCAGAGCTTTGAAATAGAAACAATGTCCTCAAACTGAACAAGTGCCATCTTCTTTTTCAAACCCTGCCAAAATCCCCTGGCAAAAGACAGCAGAACCTCCTGATCTAAGCGATTCGCCAGCCTCTGGTAGGGGATGGGGGGGGGGGGGGGGATTGGGCCAAACTGCTGCAGATGGAGGTGAAGGTAGGGGTGCTTCTCTGGGACACAGATTTCAGAAGGGTTAGGCTAACTGAGCATGTGGTGTGGACGCAGGGGTTGGAGGGACTGACTGTTGGAAGTACAGTGGGGCTAGGGGTCATTGCACGTGTCTTGTGGTCAGAGGGCACAAGTCACATGGCAGCGGCCACTGCAGGTCCAGACAACACTTACAGCATCAGCCTGGTTTCTGCGGCCCAGTCGGCGCTCATCAGAGGCAGATTTGCAGTCTGGGGTGGGTAGAAAACTCAGGGATGATTTAGGGGGAATGATTAATCATTTTAGCCTTCCCTTCCTCTACCCTCTTTCTCTTGGCATGTCCTCACTAGAATCCACACACACACGCACGCACGTGCACGAGCACCACCAATGCTATTCAGCCAGCTTTTTGCTGGGAGGCAGTAAAATGTTCCACTAATGCGGATGTGGGCGGGCACCGACGGGCTTACGGTACGCTCCTCAATCCGACACCAGTGAGTCACAGCGGGAGCAGCCTTCTCCCTCGGCGATCAAGAGATCGGTGACCTTGGTCAGAACCGGTGTTCCTTTTGCTGCCACCCTGCACCTAGAGAGGTCAGGTTGTTGACTTCTGCGAGGAGCGGCATCCATCACAACACCGCAGATGCAGAATGTTTCACGTTGCTGCATGCTAGCAGTCAAAATTCAAAATCAGAGTAAAACAGGGTATTACTGCACAGATGCGGGGAATCGGTAAAGCAAGCGTATGAATGCAAAGACACGCAGCTGCTGCGCCACCGTCTGTGAACGCTCACGGCTCCGTTCAGGAGCGTTAGTCAATGGCCGCAATAGATCGCGAGCCGCCACAAGGTTAGCAGACAGGCTTATTAATGCAACCCAGACCACGCAGACTTTCGGCTGAACCGCTGGACCGCCACGGTGCCTGATGACTCAAACAGAACAGCCGACGAAACGCAGATGAGGCAGGGCCACATCAGATGGCTGGCTGAGAAGCCCAGCCACACGCACACGTAAGCGGTCTTTAAATGCATGCACGCACCCAGTCCGATGCACACGTGCTCACGCGCGCGTGCTGCAAACATCTGGGGATACGCAGATGGGCTGGGCAACGAACCCAGAAATCCAAGCCTGCGTATCGATACCCGCCGACAGGCCATGCGCGCTGCCGTCTGTCAAACTCGCAGAGCAGCAGGGCTCGCCGCTCGTGTCGCCTTTCAATTCCTGGCCTCCGTTCCCCAAATCCTGCAACGCTTCTTGTGCGTGCAATCAAACTATTCAAACAACTAAGGTCATTATTGAAGCAAGCACATCTTTAAAGCCCTTCATTTGTTTTATTTAAGTCTGTCTGGGGACAGATAAGCGGAGGATTATATAATAGCCTTAATTGACTTGTTCCCCTCCAGTTTTTTTCCTCATTTCAAAATGAAGCTTCGCTCAGTAGTGGATCCAAGGCTTCCCATCAAAGATGACAACGCCAGGGAACCCTCATCCAAAGTCTCCCGTCATTCAGGGTCTTTCTTCCTAGTCGGTGGGTTAGAACTCAGACTGCGGTAATCGTCTGAGGGTGCCGCAGACCAGCCTGCGCCGATGCTTCCTTCCCTGAGGTCAGGCCAAAGCGTTGAAGACAGAGAAGCACATCAAGGGTGACTATGCTGCTAATCCAGGTGGAGGCACCTCTTTGGGAAGCTCTTAGCCACAATCTGGTTACAGCATCCATCTCTGATGCTAAACACAGCCTGTTTTCAAGGAAGAGGTACTTTGTTTTTTTCTGAGGAGTGAATAAGAAGAATACCAGGTGCTTATTCAGTGTGGACAGCCAACTACCCTAAATTTAGCCCTAATATGAGTCCAACACTTCAGCAGTGAGAATATGTGGTGTAGGGGTTAGGTTTGCTCATCGATGACAAGGACCACCTTGCATTCCAGGTCTGGCTGAGCTCACAGAAAAAAAAAAAAAAAAAACATTCGTTCAACGGAACCCCAGGGGAGAGGCATAAAACAACAGAGCAACAGGATTCATGCGGACTTGAGCCAAGCTCACCTGAACTGCAGCGTGGCCTTCAACCACCGCTTAAAAAGTGGCCTCTGTAGCGCTCTGAAACAGCCCAGTTGAGAACATCTACACAGCTATCCCTACAGATGCACACTTTTGCAGAAGAGGCCAGGTCTGCCCCTTCCAAACCTACTGGCGGTCAATTCAATCAATGGGCTCCTGCCTTCTGCGGTGCACACGAGGACCGGCAGGATAAGTGAAAAATCAGCAGCTATTCTAAAGGCTCCCAAAAAGTAATTTTTGTTCTATGCCCTCAGCATCCCCCGTAGAGTGAGACTTTAGACCGGCGCTGGCAAACTTCACAAAGAATCAAAAACAAAGCATGTTGAGAATGTTCTACTAGACACCTCAGTTATATTCAACATAACAAAGCATCGCAAGGACAAACCCTGAAATCTGGAACATACTCACCACCCATGGGCGGCTCCCCACGACTTCACCTGCATTCTGCATTGCTAGGATGACAGTTCGTGTTGCTCCGAGAGACAGAGGTAGTGCAACGTTGCGGTGCACTGGCTCTTGATCCCCCCTTTTTACCCTGTTGAGAGCCACGCTCTATGCACCTTGGGAGGGTTATTTCTGTTTCGGGTTCAGCGACCCGCATGCTAAATATAGGCGTATTAGCGACCTCTTTCTTTCTCTGGCTCCCTTGCCCTCGTACATACAAACATCACACACACACACAGACAGGAAAACAAGGGCACATAAAGCCCCAAACAAGACCCAAAACAACAGAAAGCTGACAAACAAACTCCAGGAGGAGAGAAATGGGGATGAGTTTCGAAGTGAAAGTGGGAGAGAGAGAGAGAGGACAGAGACAAAGCAGTGTGCAGTGTCCACAAGAGGATAATACCATATGTGGAAGCTTTTGTGATGGGATGGAGTCCGCATTATCCTACTTCAGCTCAATTCAAATGTAAGATGCTTAGTGCCGAACATCGCTGTCTCATTAAAAGGGGAGGGGGCTTTGGACGGGTCCTCAGCGTGGACACGGGGAGGAAAACAATCAGACAGGGTGGCTCGATGACAGTGCATTTCGCAAATCCCCCCTCGAGGAAAGACACTCAGAAACGCGCTGGAGTGCTCTCATCATTACAGTCACGATGGTTGCCCTCATTATTACAAGTTGAAGGACCATCAAGGGATTTATGTCCTTACGTTTGCACCGACTTTGCAACAAGTGACAGAAATCTCCTGGAGAGACCGAGTGATAGGATGGAGCCATTTTGAGGGTGGTGCAAGAACCCTCCGCAGCCTCTGAAAGAAAAAGTGCAGCGCTGAGCATCACAGCATTCCTTCAAGAGTCACAAAAATTATTGCTGTTGGCCTGATGTCTTGAGCTGCAATAGAGACAACTGTCACTTTTCTCACTGCTCCCTGATCCTCAGGTCCCACCATGCCCACCTGGACCGCTGCTCCCAATGCTCACCCAAGCTAGACTGTTAGCTCATTTTTGTTGGCAAGGTTAATCACATGACAAAGGCAAAGTTGGCCTTTGTGGAAGGTCTGAGATGTCCTGGCCACCTGATGACATTCCCGAGAGTGTAGTGCGCAGACACAAATAATGAAAGCCAGAGAACATCCACAGCCATTTCATCCTTGGGTCATGGCAGACGTCTCCAAGCAGGGAAAGAGTTGCATCTCACAGCTGCCTCATCTCTCTGGTGCCCATGCTGCCTTACACAAGGGCTAAAGGAAAGCGATCTTGGATAGACTTCAAATGATCAGGCATTAGAAGCGGGATCAAGAACCTCATCCTGGACAGAAGTAAGACTACTAATACCTTGATTTTTTCCATCGACAGTTTAGCTATTCAGGGTGGGGGCTGTAATCTTCCGGAGATTGAAAACACCCTGTTGACAGAATAAGCCACTACAGCATACGGACTCAACAAGACAGTTTCTCTGGTTACGGATATCTGGTGCATACAAATAGCAGAAAAAAAGCCCAGCTTCATTGAATTCATTTGAGGGGGAAAAAAAAAAAAAAAAAACAGAAATAGGCTTTCCTGCAAAAATTCCTGGATGGTCCTCAGCAGTTCACCCGTATCATTAATAAGCTCTTGAAGACTGTGGGGGTACTCCCCACTTCGAATGGCAGCACCACAACCCCCCCTGTTTAAAGACAAAGATGGTCTTTGGTCATGTGGAAGGCGCCATCTCCACCTACCAGAAGCTATTTAACACATCGCAGCAACCGAACCAGGATTTATTCTGGGAAGGGGATGAGAGCCTGCATGGGTTTACTGTGCTAAGCTTTCGGCATCCAACAGAGTCCGTGACTCTTCTTCACTAGGAGGGCAGAACGATGTCAGTCCTACTATGGGTCATTGTTCACACCAAAATATTTCCTGTCAGTCATACTGCTATCCAAATGTTTAACAAGCATGAGCTTGTATACCCCTTCTTAACACCAATGGAGTGCCTCTGCTGGGGACGGTGTGCAATGAGAACTCATGTCAAAGGCAAAAGTCCTAAACCACATCATAAGTAAGCTAAGGCCTTACAGCATGGATTCTGGGAATATGGAATAAATACATCTATGATAGCTCAAACAAGTTATTTCTACCACAGTCTATGTGTGACCAGGTTTGGTGTTTGAAAACGTAGGGGTTTCCTGGTTGTCGGGTACAAGGCACAGATTTGGTGTAAACTACTCAATAAAGGAGGGTGTCCAGGTTCCACAGACTCCTGAGCTGCAGCAACACAGCCTGTGATATGATTTATATCCCTTCTGCGCTCACTACAGGTGCATTTGAGCCCAAATACTGGGGGAAGGAGCACAAACTCCCACACGATGTTTACTTGGAACTGCATCACTTTATTACAGAGGTAATGTTGAACTCTGTCAAGCATCGACGAGGCTTGTGGGTTCACGGTTATAAAAGACAAACACGAACCTACAGCCATCAATCACTGCCTTTGCGGCGACAGGTTTCTGCACAGTTGCGCAAATGCGCTTGCACACGAGCTCGGACGGCAGTGTTAGCTTTCCGATTAATCCGATGCTGTGTGGGCATCGTCATTTGTTCTGCCATCTGGCCGCATTGCTCTTTTGGCACTTCCTTCTCTCGTGATGCCCCACCCACCTGGCACCCTCTCCCTGCAACCTCGTGTAGCAGGTGAATCGCACCGATTGTTACCAGTGACCGAGATCCCCAAGAAGTAAGAGGTCTTGCTACCGTCACATATTTGGAGAAGACAGATGGTGGCACATATGCGCAGGCTGAAAACAGTAAACTGTAAATAAACTCCTTGGCATAAAATGTTGAACAACACCACGAATATGGGTATCGTGGGTCTTACAAGCATGTGGAGATACCGGGGCACAATCGTATTATATCAGTTGACTGCATCGATATGCTTCAAGTCGTCGCCGAAACGTTATCGCACACACGACTGGTCGTGGTTTCTCCAAGATGTGCTCATCTGTACCGGTGCTTCTCATCCGTTGCTCCACACCTCTCCAACCCCAAAACATCCGCAGACACGGAAACCGAATCGGGACAAACGCAAGTGTCACGGCAACCCGTAGATCTCTGAAGAACCCGGTCCGCTTGCCTTTGACATGACAGAAGTTACTAATTTGAGCAGGAAAGAGCAGGCAATGTTCACAGGGCGTCCCGCTCCCCTCAGTTAAAAAAGAAATAGCTAGCAGAAGATGGACAGGCGCAACCACCGCTGAAATTTCTTAGTGAGCTCATCGGGGGAGCCTTTTAATATATTTGCAACCTGTGGAGTGACAGAGAGAATCTCGTCCAACGTCTGCTCGAGTCCATCACCCCCTCATTGTCTAGAGCTTTATAATTTCATTTGAACCCATCTAAAAGCCCTATGGACTAAGGCAGCGAGAGTGAGGGCAACAAGGACAGTGCATAGTAGGAGACATGATGAACAGAAATGAATTACTGATATGCCCCTTACTGCAAGGGGGTCAGCCTTTAAAGCTATTATTTGTTATTTGTTCTTCTTTCCCGCCACTGATCCCATGTCATGTCAGAGAAGAAGAACAAAGCAAAGCTTTTGAAAAGCAGTGGTGGAGATACAGTGGAGAGATGCTGATGGGAGCTGGAGGAGAGCAGAAAGCAACTACGGCCCCCGTCCTCCACTGAACTCCTTCACAATTCGCTCCCTGCTTTCCAGATTCTATGTCCCCCTGATTCTCGCCTGCAGAGATGACAGTGTTTCAAGAGGACCCCCTCCCTCATTTTTACCCCCCCATTCCCTTCTCCAACCCCGACCAAAATCAGGGACTCTCCAGTCAGAGGGCTTTTCACAGCGAAGTCACCCAAGTTCAATTCTTCCTGAAAATGTTAATTCCGACCCTACAGCTGCAGCCTCTCAGGGCCAATTGCTCCGTGCAGTCTAGGTGCTCCTCTGTGGTTTCCTCTTTTTCACAAAGAGGTCTGTGCGTTCTGTAACAGCGCAAATTTCATTGCCCAAAAATATTTAAATAACAACATAAATTAAATGAATGAAGTAGGAACAAAAGATTAATATACGAGTGTACATTCTTATTGCACTTTGACTAAAGAATGTTATTCTCTGAAAATTAATGTCACGCATGAGCAGACATAATTTTTTACTTACTTCTGTATTACAAAACAAGTTTTAGCAATAATATCTTCTTTCATATCTTTGTTACTGAGGCATCTGTATTACCATTTACATTTTTGCTTGTGAATATGTGAAACGAAAGCTTATTGTATTTGTTGCCAAAGGAATGGGATTGATTTTACTGTCCGGGGGCTTCTTCTTCAGTCGCGTTCATCACATTTATGTCTGAAACTCAATAACTGCTGTTTTTCCCCCACAGCTCCAATGAGGGCTCCTGCGCAGTGGAAGGTCGTGGTACAGGTGACCCAACATTTTCCCTTTGAGCCCAAGAGGGAAAGTCCTTCATTTTGGCACTTGACATTTCTGTCATGTCAACACTCCCGAATCCCTCATAATTCACTAACAGGCCAGTTGAAAAGCATGCTTGGTGCCCCTTGCTGAACAGGAGACCTCGCATTAACGTCCAGCAGGTCAGCTTTTTTAACCAGAAGGATACCTGCGCTTGTTCAAACTACACTTACTGGTACCAGCAAAGGAAAAAGCAAACAATTTGAAGTTTCAGCTTCATCTTAGCCATCCACCAGCTTGCTGCGTACCAGCAGACCCGTGATGGTTTCAACAAACAAGCAAAGTAAAGATCAGCAAAAGGCAATAGAATCGTCAGCAACTTTGAACCTTTTCTCCTTTGTCGAAGCCCAGAAACCAGATGTCAACTCTTTGGTTGTTTAATCTGTGCTGTTATTGCCCATAAAGTGAAGCTCTGAAAACAACCTCATCTCTCTGAGCACCTCACTTGGACCACATTGCCAGATCAACAGCCTTTTTCTGCACTCACCAGCAACTTATGGAAGGACCAGCTCCACTGAGGAGTTAAAAGACCCTTCTTACATCTCATCTATTCTTCACAGTCTCCTTTACTTTGGTCATTATTTCCCTTCTTATCCTCCTCAGCTCTGTTGAGCTCATTAGCTGTGTCTTTTAGAACAGCATATCACTGCCAAGGTGAAACTCATTGCTTTGAGGATTCTGAAGGATGATTAACAGAACATTATAATGTCACTTACAAATCTTGTTTTGCAGTAGTATATAACCATGTCCTCCACACAACTGGTGCCCTAGGAGTAACCTGCACCTTGCATGAATCTCAGACATGGTTCTAATTAAACAAATCTCCCATAAGTGGAACAGTAAAGCAAGAAAGCACAAGAGATGCAGAGAGATTCGGAGGCTCTGAAATAAGAGGTTGCCTCCTGAAAGAGAGCGAGTGCGTGCAGGTCACATAAAGAAAGGCGAGACCGACAGAATACAGCGGTACGCGTGTCCTCGGAGCAGAGGCTCCAATCCTCGCAACTGACACGGACGGCTCACCTGGCCCCCTGCTCACCCCCCGCATCGACAGCCATTTTGTGGCGCGGGGATCAAGACTCGGATTAACGGCTCACAATGCAAACAACAAAGCAACTGTGAATAAGTGACCCGGTAGGAGTGCAGCCCAAGTGCTCAGCGCCAGAGCGTAGCTACTGGACTTGATTCAAAGCCCCAGTCGTCCCATTCGGTCAAAACCCATTTTGATATCTAAACGGGTATCAATCACCAGTCAAGGCTGCTTTTAATCCGCTTGAGCGATATCGTGTTTTAAAATAAACAGCTAGCGCAGTCAAGTAGGGTGTCGATAAAATTGCAAAGGTTCTCGCAACCAACTGGTCCTCTTTCCAAAACAACTGAAGGAACGGCCAGTTGGGGCTCCACTGAAAACACAGCAACAGGCACAACCAACCAGGGCTTGTTTCACAAATACAAAAGCAGCTGCAGCCAATCAGAGCCCGTTTTAGTTTGCCAGTGTGTTCACAGCCAATCGTGACTCGTTTCAGTTCACAGCCAATGAGCCCCCGCCTGTCCCAGCCAGCAAGTCTTTTCTTCCCCTCTGTTTTCTAGCAGCAATATTCACATTCAAGCAGTCAATTTGTTCACATTTCATGTTTTACTCATTTCACCGAAGCTCCTCTCCAGACTCGCATGGAGAGATACAATGGCAATAAATGAAAGAACCGTGAGAGAGCCGCGTGCAGAGGCCTACTGCTTATCCAATGAAGTCAGTGCAATGCTTCAAGGGCAAAGTGCCTACCGCAGGCACGGTAGTGTTCACCAAGCATCGAAGCACAACACTTGTACATGCAGAACTAATGTATTTACAAGGCTGGCAATTTCAAGACGAAACAGGGAAAGGGATTATGGGAGCAGGTACAGAAAAGGTGCCGTCTAAGGAGACCTCATACATCAGAAGGAAGTCTCTTGTTCAATTACATTGTTCTCCCAAGTCCCATCTCCATCCATCCCATTAATCCATCCTATCGCTAAGGATTTAAAATCCATGCATGCTACGCTCCACACTCCCCTGGGACCCTCACGGGAGAGATGAGGTCACTTGCACATTATGAATGATTTCCCATTGCCTCCTGCTGTCGCCAGAGGACCTGCATCCCCATTCCACCAGCGCCTCCTGTTCTTCTAAGTCTTGTTGTTCATCAGTATTGTGTCTCTCTTCTATTTAACGTCTGGATCACTTGCAGCTTGTAATGTTTCTGAATATTTGAGATAATAATGGATGCATCTTAAACTGTAGCCTGAGAACTACAGGTCCACACCTGTAGTTCTGACTGAAGACACCAAGGATGGTCAGGGGAAAAAAAAAAAAAAAAAAGATGGATCTTGGATTAAATGAAGCCAGAACTCTTACAGCAAGTGCAAATTATGAGTCTAAGGTTATCATAGCACAAAGCAAGAGAAGATTGTTTTAAGAAGATGGTGATGAATGTAAAAGTTGGAGAAATAAGATGATGACTAGCAACCAGATGGATGGGCTCAATCACAGCAACAGCTAGAATGCCCCTTTAAACTCTATGGAACTCGTGATCAACAAGTTGACATTGATTCAGCAGCATTAATAATGGATGTCCAAGATTAACCACAACATTCTGCACAGATACTGTTCATCTAAAGAGGGACAGATGTTTGTCCAACACAGCATTTGGAGGAACACCCTGACTGAGAAGCTCCTGTCCTCCTCTCCAATAGGTTGAAGGTTTGATTATCAGCTAGACCTTGCAAAACATCAGCATATAACACGATTTGCCCGGGAGTTGAATCTGTATGCCTCGGGTCAAGGGTATTATGTTCTAACCAGATGCTTGCACAGCTTTTTCAATGCCTCATTGGGCAACATATACAGTTCCCTCTCCACTTATTGCTTCTTTAACAGCCTTTTTGCTGGATGTTCACATGGGGGAGATATCAGAAATAGGGCGAAAAAGACAAGCTCATGTGCCGTGATGGACTCGCAGCAAGAGTGGAATCTTAAATTCTCTTTCATGCAAAGAGTGACCTTCTCGTTCTGGTGAATCTTTTATGATTATTGATTGTTAGAATGCATCTGCGAAAATATGGCGCGATCTCGCCTGACCACCAAAGCTTGTGAACCGCCAGGACGTGAAAAGGGAAAAAGTAAAGAGTATTCGGTTTGTGGTCAGTCGCTGCTGGTGTAAAAACGATGACTGGCAAATAAATTCCCAATGAGAAAAGACAGTTACTTGAGTCTCAAGAGAAATGATACAAAGAGCTGGGGCACGAGGCTCTGTCTTTCTGTCAGCAATCGGAAGGCAGGATGAACAGATGGAAAGCCAAAGAAAGGGGAGCAACCCTTCGCTTGGTATTCCAGACCAGGGTCCCAGCTTCCTCTCAGTACTGAGGACAGGCAGAGGTGTTTAGATGGAACAGCGGTGTGTGTGAAATGTGCTGAAATCTGTTAAAATTATTGAGTTTGGCTGAAACTTTTATCTCAGATTACCTTCATTAATGTGGCTCAGTTATAATCTGAAGAAAGCAATTTGGGCAAAGCGCCTTTTCCAAGTCCACTTCAGCAGGGCCAGGGAGACCAGCTGTTAGTCTTCAGGTTATGAGCTGGACCCTCAGCCATCCCTGTAATCCTGTGGACACCCATCCAACTTTGCTCTCCCTACTGATGTGTGATAAGATTCCCTATGTGGCTACTTGACCACTCAAAGAACTGCGCTCATCCTGGCCCCATGGAGCAAACGCCCTGGTTTGAAAGTCCTCAAGAGTGGCCCCCCTAATGATTTTCCAGAATCTGCCCGCTGCCTGCTTGGCTGCTAGGCACGAGGTGATGGGTCCAAAACCAGCCCAGCTGTTTGGCGTCTGAATCAGGACTTGGGTACTGGCGCCGGTTCAGACATCACATTGCAGTTTAGTGCAGTGCAGCTGTTGAGCGGCTCCGGTTTCAGAGCAAGCGCTTGCCCCGCTCACTATAATTAAGTCTAAAGATGCTGAATAACTGGACGGGAGTGTTTGCCGATCCCATGGCAATTATTCCTTGAAAATATAAATATACACACAGACAATGCGAGGGAGAGCGGTGCGAGAAGTTCTGCCAGTGGCCCGGAGGGTCTTTAGAGAGCTTGAGAAGCAGGGAGTAGAGAAACAATGCAAACAAAGTGAAACCAGGAACATAACTTGGTGCCAGGCTCACGTATAATAGGCTGTTTATACACACACACACACACACACACACACACACAAAGAAAGCAACAGATCTAGTTTTTGAAGCACGCCAACCATTTTTATATTATTATATCTGAACTATTTCTAATTATCAGTATCAGCAGCGACCGATCAATCCGCTGGCTCCCTATCAGCAAAAGGGGAAGAAAATTAAATCAAATTAATATCTGTTAAATCAGGTTATTAGTTTATTTCTTTTAATAATCATTTACATGGCAATTTTCTCCAGAGTGTCTTTGACTACTACTATGCAAACTGACTGACAATGACTTGCTCATTTATACAGGAGGGTAGGCTAAGCACCTTGGTTAACAGTGGGAACGGAATTCAGACCCGGGACCTTCAGACCACGAGGCGCTGCTCTAACTTGTACCTACTGCTATGCCTGAGCTGTAGACTCCGAGCCACAAAGAAACGTGAGACGATTACGGGAGATGGCGGACATCGGGTCTGGACTGTGGACGGGAAACGTTCTGGACAAGGGCGAGGGCTGCGGGGCGAGCGGAGCTGCAACAGGAGCAGCAGTGGGAAATTTATCTACCCTGAGATGGAAATAAATGGCCTTATCGGAGCCTTACCGTGTAACAAAAGGCCGATTCCCACCTATCTCATGGCACCTTAATAGAATCCAGCTTTTTCATTCAAAGAAATTTAATTTGGCCGGATTGGTAATCGGTCGATCTGTTAATTGGCGTTCCGTCTTTTAAACGGAGTTCCCTCGACTTCTGAAACCGCACGCTGCAGCTGAAGTTTCACTGCAGATGCTCCCTCCCTTTCACCCACACACACGTACCCACGCAGTCTCACCCTTCTCTTTCCGTTCAAGCTCTGTCTTCGCATGGGCCCAAAGGTATGTATTTCAGGTGAACGGGTGATTCTTCCGTTGCTCACGGCGTGCGTGCGTATATGTGCGATGCCCTCATTTGGCCACGTCTAAGGAAACGAGTCCATCTCTTTATTTGCTCATCGATTACGGCTTCTCGTGGAAAGTTCTGGGCACGTGAACGCAAATCCGTCATCGGGGGCGAGCAGCTTAATACAGCGCGTCTGTGAAAAACACTTGTTTTGTTGGACATAATGCGCCACATCGTACAACTGGTAATCGTCTGCTGGGACAGGCTGCTGCCAGTCAGCCATGTGGTGTGTGTGTGCGTGCGTGTGTGTGTGTGTGTGTGTGTGTGTGTGTGTGTGTGTGTGTGTGTGTGTGTGTGTGTGTGTGTGAGAGAGAGAAAGAGAGAGCGCGAGAGACAGCGAGACAGGAATAAGGTGTAAAAAAGTAAGGACATAGTAAGACTTACGAGTTGCCGTAATCCCAAACCACACAGTGAGGCTCTGACGTTCCCTGTGGAGAAGAGGGAAAAACAGTTATAGTTCAGGGTGAGACAGGGAGGGGCAAGCAGGTGAGTGATGAACACCCCCCCAAAATAAATTATCTTACTATTGCATAGCAGAGAACTCTCAGGATACAGGAACTCTATGGATTTACCTCCACACCCCCCCAGGTGCAGAATCCAGCACCCACAGATTCTGGTTCCAGTGCGGTGCAATGAGCTCCCTCTGTCCCTCACAGCTGCTAAATCCATCTCAGAATGAAAGAAGGGTTTCAAACCCATCTTGTTCAGAGCTGCTTCTGTCCTGCTCTAAACTTGCATTACACCACCTTTTTACGCAGCCGCTCGTGCTGCGTGCATCTATAAAATACCATAAAACACCATGGTGCTGGACAAGCCGACCGTGCTTCCACAACCGCATCGGTATCCAAGTCTCCCGTCGCTTTGGAACAAAGTTTGAAGTGGAGAAACGGAAATGTGGCTCTCAGCCTACATATTGGAGGGACTCTGCTGCAGACGCCTCATCAATTTGCTCCATTAATTGGACCCGACCTTCTTCCCCCACAGAGGACAGACGACTGTTTGCCTGGGGACCTCGGCTGGATGCTGACAGTCCCCTGAGAGAGTGACAACAGCCCATTCTAAATGCCCTTCGGTGCTCAGCGGCCACCCACTGTCACCCTCACTCCTGTTAAGGTGAACAGATTAGTATGTGGCTGACGGACCTGTTAATGACATCAGTGGTTTCATATCTGTGACTCAAAGGGTCACTAAGTAGAGCAGACAGATAGAAAGACACACACGCGCGCACACACACGGTTATCCTGTGACTATACAACTGTAGAAACCTCATCGCCCTTCAAACGTTGATGTAGGAACCCAGTATTCGCTTTCGACGTTTGTCTGCTGGTGGACAGATGGGGCACCAGAAAGCGAGGAGATAATGTTGGTGAAGCCTGTCTGAAAATGGACCCCAAACCGCATGGAAAAGCCCAGCCAGGGAGCACCATGAAAACCACTGGGAAAATTACTAACACACACCCCCTGGTGGAGGAAAATGAGGATGCGCAGCTGAGCATGATGGGAAAGGCTGCCAACCCAGCGGGTGGGGGACAACAATCCTGGTGCTGATGTGCCTCTGTTATATCTGCTGCTTTTAAAGCAGCGTGTCTGACCACGTTCAGTCTGCTGCCAATGTGACATATGGCGAATCACCATGTGTCCCGTGACGTTGCCGTGCTTGGCGACACTTGCTTACCGCCGCCAGGCGATATGCTGTCAGTGTCAGTTTTATTAGCGCATTCCAAATAAGTCAATAAAGAATGAAGGGAAAAAAAGGGGTAGCAGCCAGTGCGATGTGCGAGGAAAGCCCGCACAGAGTTGATCAAACTGGGCCCGCAGGTCCGCGACACAAGGACACTGGAAAAACAAGTTGTCATGAATAAACATCAAATGGGAAGCGGGGGGCGAAGCCAGTATCATTTGATCTCCCTTTTGAAGGATGGAAACGCGCTTCTGTTTTGTGCTGGCCAGCCAGCGTATTTCAGGAATTACATTAATACGCGTTTTCAAAATCCTGCCAGACGCGATAAATCCCGACAATATGACGAGGGGGAAGAGCGACTCCAGCTGTAGATTGAAGGCGAGGCAAAGTGGAAGCGAATGCGGCATAAGGCCGCAGCTCTGGTCCGCTCCGCACGGTCAAGGCCTTGAGGTCACATTCCTTGCCGTGGGACGAGACCAACGCCAGTATTGGGCTCCGAAGGTTGCTATGGAAACACACGGATGTAGTAGCGATGTCGCGGCGGTCACGCAAAGTTGCAGAAACACCCAAGACATTCACGTGCGGTGTGAATAACCTCAGTACAACTACAATATAATTATGAACTTGCTAGTTGTACTCTTCAAAATGTATTATGTGAATGTAAATATTAGAGGGCAACAGCTAGGCACACTGTAAATTTTACCTGTGTTTGCTGAAACAAAATGTTTTTAGCTACAAGAGAAATATAAATGTACACATAAACATAATGCTGTTATATTTTCATGTTAGTAGCTCCTGCCGCAGTTTTCTGCATGCTGGTTTCAATAGTTCCTCCAAACACGAAACTCGCTGAGAAAAATTTTGAATAATATATCAGAGCAAAGAATCTTACAGTCCAAGCGTGGCTCATTACCCCCAACTGGAGAGAGGAGCGCGAGCGAGCGAGCGAGAAAGGGAGAGAGCGGGGGTCTGGACATTCCTCTGAATACATGTCACCGCACCTTCCCTTGCCCCGTGCCTCCACCTGGTCTGTCCCTGCTTGGGGCAACAGGCCTGGGTGGCCCCGACCAGCTGTCTACACGGAGGGTACGTGCCCCTTTCGGAACCCCCCCCGTAAACATCTGTCGCCCCGGCGCCTTGGTGGAATTTGGGTGTTGGTTCAGCATCCAAGGTCATCTCATCCCAGCTGCTGGTTTGCAGTTGTGCCCACCCTCATGCAGCAGGACCCCCTCAGATCCCTGCAGGGATGGGGCCTATCTACAGCATGCATAAATACAACCCACCAGCCCCCCTCGCTCCTGCTCCCAGAGAACACAAAGAACCTGATTATTCAGCCAAGCCTTCATAGCTTATGCAGAAAACTACTAGGTACTCTGGGTAACACCGATGAGATGTCTGTGAACAGATGACACCGATTTGACAGCGGAGCCACAGATGAAAGGGGACGAGAAAATGAGAAGTAATAGAGGCAGGAGGTGATGGAGCAAAAGAAGCAGAGCAGAGGCAGAGGGCAGAGACAGAGAAGACAAAACCCTTTCCCACTGCACAGCCAGTCCTTGTCAGCATTACAAAGGCTCCTCCCCGAGTGACACAGGCTCCACCCCCATGACATAGCATCGACCTCCCACCACTCCCACGCTCACGGTCAGTCCCTTCCACCACCGCCGAGGTCCCTCATCCCTGTAAAAAGCCAGTCCCTTTCATACAGACAGAAAAAAATATATAGTTTTAATTATGGCTGACCTACTGGTAAGACGGGGAGGGTTTGTGTCGCATTTTATTTACTACGCCAAAACGCTAAAAGTGCAAAAGAGGGCTCGCTGCCCCTCCGGCCCAAGGTAACCTCGGTAACCTTGCAATAGCAGTGCAATACAGCTGCTCATAGGTGAGCAGCCTGACCAGGATGTGTTGAAATTTCAGAAGTAGCTGTGGTATTTGTGAAAAAGTTTGCAGACATCGGGCAATAACTGATACCAAGAAGTTATTTCCCAGGATGCAGTGCGCTGCACAGCACCACTTTAGCAGTACATCAGCTAAGGCCATTGCGTTATATGGCAAAGATACCAAAAATCATCTTGCTTGCCCACTGGGTGCCTGAACCCCACTCCTACTGCTCCGTATTGCAGAAGGAAGACCTTATGCAACAGAAGCAGGGAAGTGTTAAATTCTAGTGTTACGGCAGAACGAAACGGAACAGCTGAGCTTTCAGAAGTAAGACGGCATACAGATTCAACATAAGGCTTTCAATAAGGTCCCAAAAAGTTATTAGAACGGCTTGTGCCTTTAATTTCCTGGATCCCATTACATCATGTGCTCACACAAGTATCTTTCACACACATTTTTTGGTATGAAATCACGGTTTTACGAGTCACGCAAGTGCAAGAATAAATTGGACGGCCGTGTAATCGGGTTAATCCCGAACATGAAGGGGCTAGAATACAAGGCCCCGTCAGATGTGTGAAACACACGCGACACCCACTCATAACAGAGCAAACTCGGTGGCACCGCGCACAGTGGCGACGTCGCTACCCGGATGACACAAGCGCTTTAAATGAACCGATTCCTTTAACAAGAAACTCATGCTTAACTCATTACATAAGCTGCGGGTCATGCTGGGAGGCCGGACAAGGTGTGGATGTAGGTTCCTGTGTGGGTGTGTGCGCGTACATGTGAGTGTGGGTGTCTGACACTCACGTTGAGAAGAGGTGACAGCTCCACCACCACCATAGGTTCGATAGGTTTGGGATGAGGCCGGACCGTCACCGTCAGGATCTTGGAGTTGATGACCAGAGGGCTCCTGGGAAATAGTGAAAAAAAGAGCCAAGTGGGTCAGGGTGGGTAAGGTAGTTTTGGTCTATCCCGGGCCAAAGTGGAGCAAATCAAGCCCCTCGTCTTCATATCAGAAAGACAAACCCCAGCATGGCCCGGACGGACACGAAACCCATTAATATTTAACAACAGAGCAAGCCAGACTGACATCCTGAACAGAACTCCTGGAGTTCAGTGAATCTAAATGAAAACAACAGCCGCTAGATCCAGCAACTGGTACCTGTGACTTGCTAAGCAGCAAATAGTTTTGGCTGGCTATAAAAAACACAGACTCAATGAGATGGAAATTGAACAGGACCAGGGGGCATGCAGAAATGGGTAAGGTTGGGCAAAGGTTGCCGTGTAAAAAAAGCAACACCCACAGAACTGTGCAAAAGTAGAAAGAGATGTTCCCCTATAGAGCTTAGATAACCGCCAACTTGAAGCAGGTCTATTAGAGGGAGGACCTCTTGGACCCTGGTCAAACTGTATCCTGTGACATTTGACACGGGTAGAGCTCACAGGGAGGCTTGGAAGGGCAGCAGGTTCCGGGAAAAGGCCTTCGGGATCCAGGATGATCCGCCTCTAAACAGCTAAGGGGAAGGAGCGCCCAGAGGCAGATGGCCAGGCCGGATTACCGAGCACTACGGCGCCAGCCCTCCCCCACCACATGGGGGAAGTGGATACGGCCCATAGCAGGTTTAATGGCTCCATCCAAGCCAGCTAATCTCAGGATGGCAGATCAAGCCTTAAGGAGCATCCGCATGGGGAAGCCGCTGTGGAACCTTGCGCCGCGTACCGAGAGTTAATTCTGTACGCACAAGGCCACAGCCTCAACGTATTACCCTTTACATGCTAGCATTGGCCTTCAAAAAAAAAATTCGTAAATAGTACTAGCAGGGAAAACAAACAGCTAATAGTTAAAAAAAAATGTTCTGGGCTTGGATTTAAGAAGTGCACTTCCCTGTCCACGGAGGGCTCCGACAGTCGTACTCTTGAGAGCATTATTTATCCTGTTTTGGCCCAGTCAACATCTGCCCCTATAAATAATTGCAACTTGCTTTAAACTGCCTGCTTGAGGAATTCAAAACTTGTGTGGGACCGTGGGCAAGGGCTTAGCCTAAATCAAACAGATGTATTCCGCATTTAAATTGATGCTGATGGATACCCAGGTCATGCAAAATAGGGGTCCAACCCATGAACAGAGCTTCTCGAATTAATGCCATAAAAGTCAATCCACCCAGTCGATCCGATCAATCGGTAAATTCCCTTTAGGCAAAGATGTCAAGTTGTGCAGTTTTGAAAATGTTACCTTCAGAACTGAGGACGGCTGATTTACAAAAACAGTCACCTGCCTTTAACAAGCCAGTTCAGAGTAGCAGATTACATCTTGCCTTGCCATATCTCCTTCGGACAGCCCAACCTGCTAAGAAGGGAACTTACTCAGGAGGTGGCAGGATGAACCCCAATGTACGATACAGGATCGCTCCCATCACGAAGTAGGACATGTCGTCCGACTCTGCGGAAACAGAGGGAAAGAGCAGGACGTCAGCTAATGGAAAATGAACTCAGTACACACAAGGAAAGAACAAAAAACCTTGACCTCAGTAAAGTGGAAATAACCGAGGAGCGAAGAGCTTAATGTGAAAACACAGTGACTGGGCGCAAGTGTCGCATTGCTGCCAAAGGGCTGTGCATTTCTCAGGTGGGAGGCAGGTGAGGCCAGAATTAACATGGCGGCCCTCTGGGATCTTTCACATTATCATGGATCTCTCGGGGGAGACATTTTAAAAAGGGTGGCATTTGGAGGGAGCCAAGGAGGAGAAAAAGTTGATGCAGGGGATGGGAACCCTGCCAAGGGGAGAACTGATTCAACAGCCAGCGCAGATGCCTCCGGGATGCACCAAGGAGCAGTCAGCTGACCCTCTACTGTCTGGTTTCTTTGTTAAGCTGTTCCACCCAAAATCCCTCAACTGCTCCTCTGTTATTCCCTCTGTGCGGTATTTTTTGCCCCTTTTTTCCAGCCACGTTTCAATCTCTAGCCTTTCGCCCTTGATGCTGCTGCTGCTGCTGCTCCCCCTTCCTTTGCAACTGAAATGCCACTTTTCCACCGTTTTTGTTTCCCGACCCATTCTCGGTTTTCCCCTTGCTCCCTCCATCCCTTTATCCTTTTTGCCCTTCATACTTCAGCACCCTGTGTCCCTCCGCCCTACCCACCCATGCTGTGTGATCCCTTCCAAGAACATCTCTCCCAGAGAGGGGCTCATCCTGGCTGAAATGTCACCCTGCCTCAGAGGGAGATCTGGCGCAAATAGAGTTTTTTTTTTCTTTTTTATTTGCTATTTGTAGTTTTGGGGGATAGAGAATTTGCCTCTGGGAACCTGCAGATGACGGAAAGCCCACATGGTAAGTCACCACGGAGACCGTACCATGAACCCTCCCCCCTCCCCCCGTGCTTTTGCAGACAAAGCGGAGCTCACATTCTGTGATGCTTGCGCTCCTAATTGGATGCGGTGTGCATGGGCATGCAAATGAGCTGCCAGCTGCATTGTGGGTGAGGCCATTTGAGCACCTAAGCTACGCTGCGGAAGACCGAACAGTGACAAGGAGCGGCGGCAGGGTGGTGTCACCCGACCGAGAGCTCTGCGGTGGGAGCGCATCGAGCTGCTCACGTCCAGGCCCATCAGCATCCCGTTACCACCGACCTCCGTGCTTTTTAAATGACTGTTGGCTATCCAAGTCACGTGACGGATGGCCGCCCCTCCTGTAATGTAACGGAGAGGAACGATGGATGGGTTATAGCTGACGAACGTCTTTTTGAATATCGTGAATGTAATGAAGAGGAAAGCCTTCCTGCGGCGGGATTTACGGGGAGAACCTTTTACCGCGGTGCTGACAGGGTGCCCTGCAAAACAGCCATCGCTCTGCCTCGCGTAGGAGCTTCACGTCGTAAAGCTTATCAGAGGGGCAGCGTAAGGCAAACACAAGTCAGCAAAACGGCCGAATCGTCGCCGCATCTTTATCGCGTGTGCAGACATCTTTCTGAACGGTGAAGGTTGTACAATGGATCAGATTGGCACAGCATGTGTATGTGCACATGAGAGAGAGAGAGAGTCAGAGTGGGAGCACAATGATGTGTTAGTAGCTCAGCAGTGAACAACCAACCAACTCCCACCCCCCACCTTGCTCTCTGTTCTTTCCCTCTCTTCTGCCCCACACCTTGATTGTCTTCATTATCTTCCCACTGCTACGACTGCAAAATGTGAAAAACACGGGTGTGTATCCACGCGCGCGTGTCTGAGACACAAACTCGGTACCTCTGGGTTTGGCTGCAAGCAGCCGGATGATTTCTAATGGTCCAAGTTCCACTGTTGGAGGCCCGACTTTCCCAACGACTGGAGCGGCAGCTTTCTTTCCCTACTTTGCCGTCTTGGTCAGTCATAGGGGAGCTCATGTCCTTCAGAGTCTCAGAGTACACAGGTTTATGATTATGGAGCCCATGTGAGAGGGCCCACCAAATGGCTCCTCCTCCTCTAACTGCTTGGGGGGTCTCACTCACAAGAGGTTCTCAGTCAAGAGCCTGTTGGGCCTCATGTTCCCTCCTGACGTCCTCGCAGCTACATGAATGAGTCCAATACCATCTGTTGTGATCATCTATGCATTTTCTTTTTGACCGTCTCCTCTATAGGCAGCTACTTCCGGGATGTGATGTATGGTGTCAGACAAACAAGTTGCGTTTTAATCATCATGTGTCTACCTAAGGTTCTTTATTTGGACTCTTGTTTACTCAGAGCTACATGTGCTAAATGGACCGAAGTAAACGTAGATGTCCAGCTGTGGACAACTGGTCAGGAGCGACTGACTCATTTCTCTATATGTGATGGAGAAGTACTGGACACTACAAGGAGTTTCAGCATGTATTGTTCTAGCCCTCTTCACACCCCTTGTCCTTCTCTCTCCCTCCCTCCTTGGGTCTCTCATTCAGATGTCTTTGCTTCAATCACCCTGCAGTCTGACGGGAGAAATCGATCGTGGCTCCAGCTGAGTTCTTGGAGAGAGAAAACCGGCATGGACCATGAATGACAATTAAGTCTGGGGACATGCTCCACACCTCCTCCTCCTCCTCTCCACCCTCCCAATACATCCTGCTCGTTCTCACCTAATACTGATGAAATAGACACACACACACACACACACACATCTGGAGCCTCAGTGCATTCTGAGAACCAGCTAGAAGATTGGTTTACAGCTCTGTTAAACACATCTCAATAACCCTGGAACTGGAGATCTGATCTCACTGATGTGTGTTGTTATGACAGTCTGGGGAAGAGTAGAGAAGGCAGACATTTCTAATGCTTGTGGTTCAGCCTGATGTTCAGCTAACTGCCAGGCTTGGCATTTTTGGTCCAAATGATTCATTACTAGTTGCGGTAATACTGTTGACCGGCCATCAACGGAACAGCATCCATTCATGGATTAT
Organism: Heterotis niloticus; assembly: GCA_018136845.1. NCBI lineage: Eukaryota > Metazoa > Chordata > Actinopteri > Osteoglossiformes > Osteoglossidae > Heterotis > Heterotis niloticus. The sequence goes on from CM030892.1 coordinate 1,978,893, forward strand.
TAATAACTGCTTGTCCAACAAAAGGTCACAGTGGCTTGTGCTCCGTCTTAGATGTGTAATGTGTGATACACCGTAGACCCTGGGTGCAGGGCAGTCGCTCACCCACTTGTTCACTCATAGATAAACACAATAAATTAAAAGTGGACAAACCATCTCAAACATGTTTGATCTGTGTGAGGAAAGCAAAGCTTAAGGATAGAAGTGTGAACAGAAGGAAAGGCACACAAACTCCAAAGCCCTGTCTGAATCCACAGCAACTGAGTTGTGAGGCACCGGCACTACCTGCTTCTCCACTTTGCCACCCCCAACTAAACATCGCACAAAGGGAAATCCAGTTGGACTGTAGGATGGCCACACACTGCTGGACCTCACCAAGGCGGCAGACCCATCAACCCAACTACAGAAATGAAGGGAACCATCTTGACTCACACGACTTTATTCTATAAATCCCTGAACAACACAATGGAGGATACTTTGAAACTGGTGCCTTGAGGCTTTGTGGAAGACCAAGATCTCACAATGAGGTTATTTCAGCCAGATCTAATCTTTAGTGGTAGAGTAATGTGAAACATGCTACTTTCTCTTGTTCCTTTCTTTCCCTTTCTAGGCTTTGTGCTTCATCCTAACTCATGAGCCGGTTCCTGCCAAATGGTCCTGCTGAAGAAGCAAATGATCGTTCACCTCATACTGCGCATGAAAATTATGGCGAAATGCGAATTTACCCCCTCGCTATTCAATTCACCAGGTTTATGTCAGCAGACTTAGCCGCTAGCAACACAGCGCCTAAAACGTGGAGACGGAAACCTCGCGTGGCTCCACAAAGCGTCAACGGGCTAAGTAACCACACTGCTTGTAACTGCAGTTAATGCTGAGCTTAGAGTATCAGCAGGTGTGTCGGAACACAAGGAAGTTTAAAACATGCATTGCCGGTGAGTCCAAGTCAAAAAATGATGATCCTGATCTAAATGAAAATACTTATCCCAAGATTTAACTAAGTCAGATCCCGAGCTAAACTGGGAGCTTTAAAACTAGGGATCCCGCTGACAGCTTTGTTCTATCCTGCAGTTCTCACCAAAAGCCACGATCCCGATTCTAGGCTGTCAGCAGATCTAAAGAATGCACAAAGACCGCTGCAATTTGCAGTGCTGAACTGAGTTCACCTTCTGAGGAGAACGTGAAGACCTCCTTGGGGATGAAGAGCTTGTCCTCGGAGGAGCGAGCCCAGTCCTTCATCCCTCTCCGGCCCTTCATCGGGAAGTTGATGTCACTGGAAATGGCCGATACCGGTTCCCGTTGGATGGTGATCACTGGACATGGAAGACGGAGGGTGTTATGTGCTACACAGCATATCAACTAAACACCTAGCTGGTATGTAGACACGATGGAGAAGCCTATACTGTATCTAAGGGTGATGATTCTTTGGTCCTTTTCTGTCATCCCATCCTGAAAAAAATTCTGAGAGTTCAGATCACGTTCTTCTCTTCTAATGCAGCAGAGTACAACGAGCAGAGCTTCGCACTACAGTGAGTTCAAACCCATGACCCTACGGACCGAAGGAGGTGCAAGCCTAGATGAAGGAGAGCAGCAGTGGGTGAGCGGGGCAGTACACTCACTGAGGTTGTTGGTGACAAAGAGGGAACTCTGGAAGGCTTTCTGAGCCTCTCCGATCAGATGGATGAAGTCTTCAACCACTCGCATCAGCAAGGGGGCGCCGGGAGCCACCTGGGAAACAGGTGGGAGTTAGGGACGCGTGCACATGCATGGCTGGCAAAATGCAGACACACGGAAGACATACAGACAGCAGACAAAAATTGACACTCGTGCCAACAAACACGCACCCAGACTGAAGAAAAAACAGGATGTTTGGCTGCCAAAGTCAACTTACCCCATAATTACGTTTTTGAAATAAACCATTTAGGATCATTCTCTATTTGTTTCATTTAGGACCGTTTTCTGGCTGTTCAGAGTAATTTGGATCACTTTAATCCATTTAACGCAATTGCGCTAATGTACTCCGCATTCATTATGGGTTTATTTAGAATCTGGTGACAACTGCTAATGTAAAAGCAATTATTAATTTGGATGTGTTTCTTAAACTACATTTCCAGTTATTTGCATACAACTTTCCAAAATAAATAAATAAAAAAAATAAAATTTATGCAAACACCAACGCCAATATAATCGTAGCAGCCGTCGGTTGAATCGCACCTTTTACCATATAATCGTGGTCATCTTTGTGACTTCAAACACCCTCATCATTCGCCTCCTCCTCATCATCGATGCGGTGCCATCGTCCGCGTAATTACCCTTTTGATAGTATCACCCCCGTCGGTGTGAGTATCGCAGCCATCATCATTAGCAAAAGCCATAACACGAATCGCCCTCCTCCATCTCCTCAAACTCATTTTCCCTGCTGAGCATCTTCATTCCCATTACTTATCTCCAGGGGGTGTTCTGCTGCCCTGCCCCAGGGAATCCCGGGGGTGAGCGTGCCAACGGGGCCGATTTGGGCTCCTAGTTGGTAACTCCGTGTCCTTGCGGGGCTCCGTTTGAGGAACAGCGGCTTGTTCGGAACATGTACCTGTTTCCCACCCTGATCCACCTTCTCCTGTCTCTTGGTTAAATAACCAAATTTGTCCTGTTTATTCTTTATGCAATAGAAACGCTGGCCCAGTAATAAAGGCTCCAGATGGTATGTAAATGGTTGCCAGTTCGGGAGCATCAAGCAGCCCTCGGTTGCATGAGATGAACTCCTACTCTCACATTGCACACACACTCACTTGGCCAACGTGGGCTCCAGTGGACAAGGTGATGACTAACAGTTGTACGATAAATGTGCGTAACACCAAGGCGGCCACTGCGAATCTCACGGCCTCGACAAAAAAAAAAAAAACATTAGATGATACCGTCTGTGACACTGCGTGGTCTTTGTCAGTCTTTGTTACTTGACAGACTGAGATGTTAGCCCAGAGTGCCCAGAGTACTGGGTTTTACTCGGTTTCTTCATTAACATACCGAAGGTCTGAAAGTACTGGAGAAGAGGGTCTTACTGAGCTTTTGACAGTCATCAGATTGAAAGATGTGAGGATGCTAAACAACAGTACCGTACTTAACTCCTTACTTAAACTGAGAAGTTGGACAATTCTGGAGAACAAGGGCTTGGTCCCTCTTAACAGATCGAAAGGTTGGAAAATATTGGAGAACGGGACTTTTCGCAAACTTTTTGCCCGGCAAACAGCTTCAAACGGTTGCCGCAAAGCGAATAACCTGTGTTAGCCAGCAACTGGCATGAAATTTAAGTGGACACAAGGGAATAGGACCTCGCTCAACCTGCTTTGCTCAAAAACAGAGCGAGACGTTAGGGGGCACGAGAAAACAGAGCCTTACTCAACCTCTGTTATTCAGCAAAGAGTGCGAAATGTAAGGAGACACTGGAGAATAAGACCTTGCTCAACCTCAGTTACTCAGGAAAGAGTTCGGAAACTCTCCATTATCGCTGACGTGCCCGGCAGATGTTTTTATCAGGAGCCACGAACGTATCTTTTTGCCCCACACATGCGGCATGGCCGTGTGTCTGATGGACCCGCTGCTTTGCTTTAGGGTAAAACATCAATCCGCTTTCTAAGCATCATTTTGTAAAAAGTCCTCATGATAAACCTCTACACCACATACCACACCAAACAGGACATGAAGTCGAGAGACGCCGGGGTAGACGTTCCACAGCACCCACATGTGTCAAACTCTGGGTGCAGACACCACTCACGCAGCCCTACATATCCATTTTTGGATGGTCCTCTGAAGCTCAGTATAGTGCGATGCATCTTGGCGATGGGTCTTTGACTCTGCTCCACACTGACAGAAGCTGCAGCGCACAAACTCAGACGAGTGTTCAGAGCCAAAATGCAAATAGAGCAACCAGGAAGGTGAGACCTCAGGTTGCTACGGGGAACAAAGAGGTCTACACACACCACACCTATACACAGAACGACACGTGCAGAAGTATTTATAACAGGGACCCCTACCTGGTGTGCATCCTCCCACTTGTCTCGGTTTTCAATGTCCAACATATAACTAACTACCTGGAAGAATTTCTGTAGATGGAGGAAAAAGTGAGGAGAAGTGATTTTCTAAACCATTGGGAAGGAGAAGAAAAGAGCACAGTGATTAGCAGAGGAAAGGAAGGTCGAGCCAAACCGTTTCCATTTTGGTTCTGTTTGTACTCGCAATTTGGTTTGCCAGCAAAAATTGCGAACAATGGGACTTGGACACGACACGAGTAAGAAAAAGAGTGCAATTACTTTGTCTTAATACAGCCAGACAGCTGCACTGCATCATGGGTTATTAAGGCTGTGGGTTGTGTACCAGTCTGGTTTAATATGGTGGTACTGCAAACATGGGCATCTCGGAGGTTGGACTCCCCCCACCCCCGTGGCTAGGAAAACGCAACGCTAACAACCACCTCCGTGGTCGACAGGCCTTGATTCTGCCCCCGGCGACCCCCGAGTACGCGGGGCGTAGGCGTTAAAGAGGCTGGCAGAAACAGGCCGGCGTGTGTAGGTGCATGTGCCCTCTGACCTGCACGTCGTCGGGAGCTGGGATGTAGGTTGCTCGCTTGAAGGTGTCCGTCACATTTCGGAGAATCTCCACGGAGAATAAGAGGTCGCCGCTGTAATAGTTTTTCCGGGACATTAACTCGAGGAGACTTCTCACGATCTGAGACATGCCTTCCCCTGCCAGGGTCCTCTGACCCTTCGCCAGATGCTCTCGGAGCTGCGGAGGGAACAAACGCACACAACCCGAGTTATACTGGAAGGATGCAGCTGGGAGTGCAAGAATGTCCGACTGCAGTCTGGGCCAAAAGAAACAAACTCAAGTGACGTGTAATGAAAACTGGGATGGCACCGGATCAGGTGGCAGGTTCAGCCGGTTTCAACTAAACTCAGCCGTTGGGTCCAGGTGTTGAGGCTTAATCTCCACACACATGGTCAGGGGCCCAGAGTAAGGAGGACAACCTGCATATGGGGGTGGGGATAGGGGTGCACCTTGTGAACTTATTGGGTAAAAGACCCCCAAAATGCTCCTTCCAAGCCACCTTACTAGGGGGAAAATGTGCACAGTAAGAGAAACTGACATGACAGTGAAGAATGAGGCCTTCCTCAGAAGACAAAAAAAAAAAAAAAAAAAAAAAAAAAAAACGATATTTCTATATTTCTGAAATAAAAAATGAGATCATGTGCTCCCTGAGGAAGAATGCTGAGAGGGGCATTCCAGGAGAGCTCAGAGGAGATTAGTTTGATCTTGGACAGGGATCATGGCTGGGCAGATGACAGCAGTTGGAGTCTCAAGGCTCCCATGGGCTCCTGCTCGCCATCACTGTCCTGAATGCCCAACCACCAGCCCCTGATCCCAGCAGCAGGCTTTAGCTTCTGTCCATCCGCATTCGGTCACGGTGTTGTGGTTAGGAAGTGGGAGGAGCTTGACAGCACAATCGAGGCATACTGAGAAACAAAAGCTATCATCTCATCCGTGGTGCTGAGGAGGTCTAAACAAACCCAGAAGGACACTCAGCGCAAACTAGACGCATCTCATGGAGCTAAAGGTGGACTTCAGTGGTGACAGCAACGAAAGGTGGCATGCAGGATGCGTAGCGACACAAAGGGTCACCTACTGAAAGGTGTAAATATCGATATTCGAGTGAGACGCATCGGGCGAAGCTCGGAGGACCCCAGTAAGCAACTCCATTAGCGTCCAGCAAACAACGACGACTAGCAGATCCTGCAGAGAGATGGACAGACAGACAGACAGACACGGCGAGGGTTAGAAAGCAGAAGGGGGGACGCACACAACACGAACCTCGCGACGCACAAACTCTCAACCCTCCTGGCTGCACACAAGACATCATTAATTGAGCTGATAAGCAGACTTGTTTATCCAAGGGGATTTACACAGCGTTACACAACATCCACTAATGCAGCAAGACATTTTTGTCATCTCTGCAGCACAACGGGGATGCAAACTGACAACATTCTGTTCCCAAGCCCTTAACCTTAGCTATTCTGTCAGAAGAAACGTCAAGAGGTGGAAGAGACGTCGGCCGAGGAACCAGATATGCCGCACTGTGTCTCCAGCAAGTTTGCTTATACCTACCGCTGCCTGGGTACTTCATGGAACCACTTTGACTGGAGCAATTTATAGCAGATGTAAGAAGCTTCACATAAGAATATTAAAATATAAATAAAGAATAATAATACATGCGTGAAGCATAAAACTGTAAAGCTATGCAATCCGCTTTGGACAGAAACCGCTTCCCAGCAAATAAATAATGCAGGGTAGACAGATGCAGTAAAGTGATTACTGATATAGAGGAATGCAAACCCCCCACCACACCCGACCAGCCCTGCACCCTGGCCTGGCTCTGCTGGGCCGAGAATGCCCGTTTCAGGCTGATATCGACCTCATCCAACATGCATGGCTGTGATCTACTTCAAAGGAATCATTTATTGTGTGTTTTTGCATTTATCGCGCCAAGAATCAATGTGCGCCAGAGGAGAGTTTCAGACCAGAAACAGACAAAAAAAAAAAAAATGCTAAAAATATGCTATGAGTGGTGATCGCCCCACGTTGCCTCATGGGTTTGCTGAGCTGCACCACCTACTGTTAAAGGTACACTGTTGCCTCAACGCAGTTCAGCAGAGGTTGCGGCTCGGCCCCCGAGGTCAGGATGTGTGTGGGGTCCTACAGTTACAGTTACTTTACGGTTTGGTGGAATCCACCGCACCCAATGTTCCCGGCGTAAATCGAGTGTCTTCCTAGCCCAGACCTTGGAGCTGTGGTTCGGTGGAAAGCGAGGACGAGGTGGTGCGGCCTGCTCACCAGTTGCGTTTGATGGACACTTGTTATACACGGTTTCGCCGGCTGAGGCTCTCTTCCAGGTCATGGACAAGAGGTACTCGTCTCGGCAAATCTCGTGGGCCGCTGCACGGGGGAACGGGAAGGAGAAAATTGCCTTGTCAGCGCTTCACGTCTCCTCTCACACACACACACACACACACACACACACACACTCACACACACCATTTTTAACTGTGTACTACATGCATAAATATTAAAAGTGTACATATGTCTATGTCATTCACACACTGAAAATATGACACATGTCTACATATCCCTTGCACAGAGAGAGAGAGAGAAAGAGAGGGAGAGAGAGAGAGAGCGAGAGAGAGAGGCTACAGTCTGTTTTCCATCTGAATGTATGTTTTCCGGCAAAAGATCGGACATGTCTTTGTCTCCAGGGTTGAGTGGAGTGGCAAAGCGGCTTCTGCGGTGGTATTATTTAATCTGTCGGCTCCCAGCGCTGCAGCGAAAGGCTCCCTTATTAAAGTCCGCTGTTTGGTGCCCTTGCTGACACTCTGACAAATCGGACCGAACACCGTCAGGCAGCTAGGGCAGCGCACCGGGGGTTAGAAGCAGAAAGAGGTTCACGGACAGGCAGGTAAACTGGGGTGTAGGGAGGGAAGACAGGGGACCCGCGGTTTCTGTTTATTTATCCAAAATCATAATCTAGAGAGCAAGCTACAAACATATTAAAAATGCAACTTGGAATGTCCTCACTTGAAATATTTGGCAAGCGCCACTCTGAGTTGGGTGGCACAACGGGCAGTACTGGTCCATAACTCCTGGGCAGCAGGTCTAGATGTTGGTTAAATTCCAGCTCAATCTGTGCTGAGTTTGCATGGATTTCCTCCCACAGTCCGTAATATAAGTAAACATCTTAATTTGGGTAAATATTACCTGAAGGTTAGGGTCTCACAGTCACGTTGAGAAGTATCAAACCTAAGCCGTAAACTATTTTGTTGCCATTTCCTCAGCTCTTTTCCTTGTCTTGTTTTATTTTTGTAAAGATAATTGTTAAGTTATCTTAGGCCAAGTGCTCACGGAGGTTTCCACGCACAAACTGGCATGTTCTCTCTAACATTGCACAGTGCTAACCAATCCCTGAACCAGATATGGCAGGACGACCAAAATAAACAAACACAAATGTATGTACAGCTAACACTGGCATCTCACAGGGGACACCACAGCATTTTATCACATGAAACTGGGACAAAAATCGACAAAAGACATGAAAATTGATCAGTAAAAGATTAAACAAAAGAGTTTCCATATGAGCTGTGACAAAGAGAAGAGAACTTGGTCTGGATGTGAAGTTAAAATGTTTAGACAATGAACGTCTCAAGAAGGAAGACGTGGTGGCTTCACTGTGTAGCCGTGAGCATCAACAGTTCCAAAATCTAACCCATAAATAAACCTAAAGCAAACAACAGAAGACCCTAAAACAGAAGTAGTAAGTATCTCGCTGCCACTGTTTTTTTATATAAAGAACGCACATTTCTATAAATCACAAAGACATCTGAGATAGCAATACAAAGTGGTACGACCGCAAAACATTTTAAAAATCAGCTAACACAAAGCTACGACAGAAGAACAAAGTTAAATGAAAGGAAGGTGATTAGTTAACCGAGGAGCTTGATGCCCCGAGCACAATGCAGCTCTGACAGCATCAACAAGGAGCTGCTCTGACACATTAACCAGTTGATACCAGCAATGGTGTGGAAATCCTTCAACCTGTTTCTGAACACTGGCTTCCTCCTGCATTCTCTGAACTGACGATTCAGAGCAACTATAAGAAAGGAGATCCCTGTAACCACTACAACATCCATGGGAGGACTTGGAGGAAGATCACTGTGTACTGTTTTAGACCCTGGAGACTGAAGGTATCATCGTATGGAGATTGGATTCTCTGCAAAAAGACCGATGACTAGAAAAGCTGAAAGAAAAATAATAGGAGGACATCCAGCATCTGGATGGATAGATTCAATAACGTTGACAGCTGATTCACCCTTTCAGCACTAATGATAATGATAATAAAATAAGAGGAATCTTGAGCAGCAACTAAATGGATGGTCCATCAAACCTAACCATGTCCCAATGGCAACTAAAATTTATTGGAAACTTAATTAAACGTTTACATTTTTGTAGAGTTTTGAGACAATTTTTTAGAGTGGCATTTAAAGAGATTTAAAGAAACAACAGGTGTATTGCGCACACTAATCATTGCCATAGATTCTTCAGTGTGCGTTTAGGAGTGATATTGGACTGTAATTCAGATTCTGCATTGAATGGTTCATTATTAGTTAATAAATACACAGAGACGAAAACAAAGCTGTATGCAAAACTGCCGGACAAAGCAATAATGGTCATTTTGAATCAATCAATCAATCAATCAATCAATCAATCAATCAATCAAACTGTCCTGCCTGTAAAACCAACCAGGGCTTCCCTGCGGTCCGTCTGATTAATGTGTTTGATTTCCTTTGTTAAATCAAAAAAGTCACACTTTGTATGAATTCAGAGACAGTACTCTAATTTTTGAAATACCAGACAAAAAAATAGAACAGTTCTGGTACTACTGAGAGGAGGTGAGAACCCTGACCTCATGGTGTCAGGACAATGACCTCCACCTCAACGTCAGCAAAACAAAAGAGCTGATTATGGACTTCAGGAGACAGCAGGGGAATGGCCATGCGCCCATCTCTTTAGCCGGCACCCCAGTGGAGAGAGTGAACAGCTTCAGGTTCCTTAGAGTAAACATCACCGAGGACCTGTCCTGGTCACGGCACACCAGCGTCGTCATCAAGGCGGCAACACAACGCCTCTTCTTCCTCCGTCGGCTGAGGAGGTTCGGCATGGACGACAGGATACTTGTCAACTTCTACAGATCTACCATTGAAAGTATCCTGACTGGCTGTTTCACAGCCTGGTATGGCAGCTGCAGTGCGTCAGACCGTAAAGCTCTGCAAAGAGTGGTCAAGACAGCACAGACCATCACCAGGACTGATCTGCCAGCCCTGCAGGACCTCCACACCCAGCGCTGCAAGAAGAAGGCACTTAACATCCGGAGGGACAGCAGTCACCCCAGCCACAAACTATTCTCCTTGCTCCCATCTGGAAGACGCTTTAGAAGCGTTCGGACAAGGACGAAACGGTGGGAGAACAGTTTTTCCCCCCACACCGTAAGACTGCTAAACCACTGACCCTTCCTTGGGCAATGGAACAGTCGATCGGGTCTGTCTGTCTATCTGTCTGTCTATCTGTATGCCTGTCCCACCCATTGTGGAAACCCGTCTGGTTCACCCATCTCTGGTACTTTTTGTTGTTATAGGTTTAGTCTGTAGTTGTAGGTTTGGTTGCTGTGTGCTGTTGGTTTGGTTGCTCTGTCTTCCCCCCCCCACCAATCCCTGATGTATATCCCTTTCACCACATACCTATCCCTATTTATTAACCGTTTGTTCTGCTCTTTTATTTATTATTACTCTATTTATTATTATTTATTGTTCTCCTCTCCCGACTATACATATTATGTTCATATTTGCACCGAGGATGCTTGGAAACAAAACTTTTCATGGGGACAACACTGCTATGCTGTGTTGTTCACCCATGACAAATAAACCTTTGACAAATTTGACAAATATTGACAGATTGAGGTGTGTAATGTGAAGAAAGCTGCCACGGTAAAGCTGATGGTGACAGCATACAATGTTTGTATACTGTATACATAAATGTCCAATTTCTCAACCACTGTTAATATATTGCATACAATTTAACTTTATAAAGTAATGTCATTGCTTCTAATTGTTATAATAATTGCTTATTATAATTCAAATATAATTAGACTTAATATTTCTTAGTCTTTAGAAAAAATTGTAAAGTTGTGATTATTAAACTAATTCAAAATGTATGGCAATTAGTAAATTTTGTATGGTCCCATGACACGTCAATAAAATGTAATGAAATTAAAAAGTCAATTTAGAAATGTATTATTTTGTGGTTAGAGAGAGAGAGAGAGAGAGAGAGAAAACACACTTCACATGCCAACCTGGGCACTTCCTGTCATTGCAGCTGCGTACTTCCTCCCCAGATCCATCACAGGGGTAACCCTGGATGCCCGTGGCCTGGCACATGCGGAAGCGCCGCTGCCATCCCGAGTCACATGTCTTGGAACAGAGGCTCCACTGGTTCCAAGGTCCCCACTTTCCATCACCTGTGGGAAAGGGATGAGGCAGGGTGGGGCCAACATGAGGGGCAGAATTCGACAGAAGAGGGTGGTGCAAGGACCACAAGCAAAAAGAAAGGAGGGAAAGAGCATTAGAGATGAATCAGCAAAAACGGGAACTTTGCATTTAACAAAGTCAGTAAAAACCATTATTTATCCATCTGTTCACCCATCCATTCTTATCTACTAACTTTACAGGGTTGTGAGATACACATTTACGAAGCTGTCAGAAGTTTTGACACGATGACCATTTTAAAGCTGGAGGGTTGCTGTCCTCGGACACCCTGACGTCGTGCACTGTTGCTGGAAGGTAGGTTGGTGCTGTAGGCAACACTGGGCTGCGGTCCAGCTCGCACAGTCCCCATGAGGACCAAGAGGAAGGAGTCAAAGCTCTTACTTGTCATTCAGCCAATCACCAAATAGCAATGGGCAACATGTGCCCAACCAAAGAGGTCCCCAGGGCCAAGAAGAGAGGGTGGAAACCAATGAAAACCAGTATGGATAAGGAAACCAGTACCAAAACAGAGTATTAACAGAGTAATGAGAACAACATCGAGAGCGGGAAAGGTACACAATGGGTGTGAGGTGGAGGAGAGGAAGCTCAGAGGTAAGACAGGGTTGACAGTGTAGGACAGTAGTGACAAACGGTTGAGACGTGACTGTGGGGAAGCTTCAAGGCCAGGGTGGGAAAGGGCTGAGATGGTGTGGGGCAGGCACGGGAGAGGAGCCACGGGTGGGGAAAAAGGTGTCACCCACCGCTGCAGTCCGGGCTGCCACAATCTCGTGTCTCCTGGTGGGGTCCCTTGCATTCCGCCCATCCGTGGACAGACACGCTGCACCTCCTCTGCCTCTGCTGAGAGCCAGTGCCGCAGGTGACGGAGCATCGAGACCAGGGTGCCCAGTCCAGCCACTGGCCCTCCACTGTGGAGCAGACAGATGGAGAAGGAAGGGGAAGAAAGCAATGGAGGGAAAGAAAGAGCAAGAAAAAAGTGGGGAAAAAGAGCACAGAGGACCCAACCGGAGAGGAAGAGAAAGCAAGGAAGATGAAGAGGAGAAGTAAGTAAGAATCGAGCAGGAAGGAAACAAAAGAAGGGAGTCAGGGTGATGGGAAGGGTGGTTGAAATGGAGAGAACGAGGGAAGGTAGGATGAGCGAAGTCAGAGAGGCTGAGAAATACAGAGACCACGGAAACACACCTCGACACACAGAGGCAGCCGGCGGTTAACGTCAGGTCTCAATCAGAGCCATGACGGCGGGCCGCAGGCTGGCTAATCAGATCTCCATGGAGTTGGGCGTCTCGGTGGAGAGACCGCAAGCGTCGGCGTCCTCCTCCATCAATGGGACCTGATTGGACCACATGACTCACTGATTGTGAGTCTGTGGGATGCCTGGAGGTAGCAGGACCGGATCCTTTGTGCTTCGAATCACAGCCGGGAAATTCTCCAGTCCTAAACGGTTCCGGTCCCGACTCGGTTGCCGGCCTGCTTTAACTCCGCTCACAATCCAGCCTAGTTTCCCTCAGAACGTCAGAAGCAAAACTGCAAGACGGGTATGTAAAACAAAGAGGCAAACCCACAAGACACAGCTACACGTATGAGCAACCAAGACTGCAGGACTGCACAACCAAGACCCACAAAAGTAAATGTGGGATCAAGATCGTATGATGAAGACCCAGGAACACAGACATCCCACATATTGTTTTAATGCAAGATGGAGTCTTCAACCCCAAAGGAACTTCAAAGAAAAGCTTCAAATAGGTGTTCCTTCCTGGTGGTTGCATGGCTGATGTCCACGTTCGTCTCCAAAGTGGACATCATGAGTTCAGTCACAAAGAGGGGTCCAGAATGGATGAAACAGGACTACCTTTCAGGTGAAGATCCTATAAGGTGTCTTGCTTACAGTGCAGATCAGACCCCACTGATGCTCACTACAAGCTGGGATGAAACAGAACCAGGATCCCAATCCATCTACAGTGCGACATTTTTCCTGGAACCGCGGGCCTCCCGAGGCTTCACGCACATTCATCAGGGCCACGTGCACTGTGCCCGTAAAACTAATTTTGTAAAAAATATCTGCATCTCCAGAGTATCTTCCAGGAGTTGCCTACCTTTCCAGAAAAAATCTCTGAATAATTTTTTACTTTTTCTTGCATCTATAGCAAAATGTTTATTTATTTATTTTTACCTGAGGGAAATACCCTGTGACAACTTGTTTGTTGAAAGAAAAACACACACACGATGCTGAAAATTAGATCGACTGATGATATTGTTTTGGGGGGGGGGACAAAGAAATCCAGGACATTTTCCCAGAAAATTCATAAACTCCTGAGGCCAAATTGATTCCTGGGCCAAACCTTGCACCGTTCCTAAGAAATGTTACACACCGAATGATTTTTATATTCGGTTTCGACATCGAGACTTTCGGCATATTAAACAGCGCAGCCTACAATTTGTACCCTGTCTGGGCGGATGCTTTTCCCTGTTGTTTTCGAAGGCGAGTTCTCGAATCTCGTCCGAAAGCCCACTAAGCAGAGGGGCAGCCCGGCATAGTGGTGCTCGGCGGCCGACACGGACATTTTCCGAAGCAGAATTACATCATTAAAGTAAATCAAACAGGGGTGGCGAGAACTATTAGCGCGACCCGCGGGGTAATTGGCTGCGCGTTGCCGGCCGGGTGAGATGTATGGGCGCCGCAGGCACTGGGCTGTAAAAGTGGGACAGGGGGTGGTGATGCCGGTGCTGGGGGGGCGTTCGGGGCGACACGTTTTATCGTGCAGAGCAACTGGCATGCAGCTAATTTCACCGGAACTTTCTCACGCGGCACCTCGAGGGCAAATAAAACGATGACTCAGGACACGGAAGAAGAGTCTCTTTCTGGATATTAAACAAGAGCACCGGTCACACATTTATCACCCGCGAGCCCGTCGAACAGAAAGGACGCTCATTTTTATTCTTATCTGCTTTCGGCCCATTCTCGCAATTCAATTTACAGTAACGCGTTCAGTCAGACGGTGTGTATATTCAGACAAATTATTTACCGAAAGGTTTTCCTAATGGTCTCCTCGCCAACTCTGCCTCCTCAGTATGATACTTGTAGGCTCTAATTTCTTAAATGAAAAATGAGGTGAGACAAGTGGGCCCAGGAGGTAGAAGGATATTAAAATGTTAAGAGCTGCATTGAGAATTTAATTCACTTTTTAAACGGCGCCGCAGAGCAGGGCTATGATAACTCCTCGAACTGAACCTGTGATAGTGCATCACCTGCTTTTCCCGGCAGGGTCCTGTTTTTCCGGGGTCCAGTCCGGCGTACCAGCCTTGTCTTCACGCTGTACTTGGATTTATTCTCTTTCCCAGGATGAGCCAGTGTGTTTATTTGATTTGTAGATGCTTTTCTCCAAAGCCAGAGCTATTCTAGTTTGAGTACCTTGGTCAGGGACACAGCCAAAGAGGCCCAACCTGGACATTTCAGCCCTTTCAAGCGCCAAGGATTACAGGGGACCATCTCTTTCCTCCAAGAATCACAGGTATTTTCAGCTTTAATGATAAAACAGTCAGGGTTATGCAACGTCCTCGCTCTACAGAATGCAGCTTCACCCGGTCAGGCTGGATTGTTTCAGTATGTCACTGTCGTTGGACTTCCGCCGAAATCACGATGTTCTGAGGTCAACACGGGGGATTGTCTTTTTTTCAAGGTTCAATAATATGACATTCTGCGAATTTTTACACCGCTGAATGAAAACAAACAAGAAATTTAATATTTTATGTCTTCAGCAGTAGTTGCGTTGGTGCTTAGTTGAGTGTTTGGATGTCGCCTACTGGCTCCTGATGTTCGGTGAACCACGCCGAACCAATCCGGTAGTCACCGCATCCGTGTGTTCTGCTGATCCAATGATCCGGGGTCGCCACACCTCCGCAGAAGGCAGAAGACTGGGAAGGTGTGGTTCACCCCGTGAGGGTGAGAGCGGTTACCGAGGGCTGTGCTGCTCTGTGACTGACATGGTCAGAGAAGAGGACCAGTCAGCCGCAGCATCGCAGTTTTTCCGCCAGAGATGAAATGCAGCAGCGTTGCGCCAGATAAGGAGGTAGAGCAGCAAGCAGCCAGACACACGAGAGCTGTAGGTTTCGTTGGAGGAAAGCTGCTGTTTTAGCCGGAGGCTAAGTGATTCACCAGATCCCAACAGAACCCGGACAAGCAAGTGGGTCAAGAGCACTTGGATCGGCGCGTCTGAAAACCAAACAAACAGCAGTAATCCAGGCAAAGCCCGGCAGGTTAAATTCTCTGCGAACCCATCCATGATTGCAAAAATACGTTGTCTCATTTTGTCTCCTTCTTGTGAAGGAAATTTCCGTAGGACAGAATAATGGCATTAAGTTGCACAGCATAAGAGGGCGAATAAGAGATTCAGAAACCACTTCCGTCAGTTGGTAAACATACATCTGTCTTGCAGTTTCTATGGTAACCAACCCATACATTTTGAAACTTTACTCAACGCACGACACTCCAGCACTAACAGACGACTTCATCCATTTTGATACAAAGTCAGTTAATAGTAGATGCATTGCATGCAAAGTCGTAGGACTCCATCCCCAAAATGAAACAACCGGCCCCATATATTTCAGTTTGTAAACCGCATAGACATAAGCTAAACAAATATTCTCATTTATGCGGAACGTCGCCACTTTGAATCTCGACTTTTGTCCAAGGACGTCTGTCGCAGGCGCAAGCTGGGGTCGGTGGATGATATCACGCAGTTGCTCCGATAGGTACGTTAACAAACGCGATGCGGTAAATAATATAAACGACAAGCTTAGACTAAATTTTGGGCCAAGTGGACCATGCAGGACTCCAGCTGGCACAGCAATCCCTTACTTGTGCATCTGGGTGGAATTAAAACCATCGAATCAGGGGTCCCACAGGAGGAAGGTTAAGTGTCCGCGCTGCAGAACATAAGCGCGATAAATACAGCCGATCCTCTCGGCTCTGGGCACACCGCTGCCACAAATGAGGGAGAAAATGCTCCTCATCTTCCTTTGCGCTGCCGGCGACACCGTTGAAATCCCGAGCAGGTGGAAGCATCGTAAAAACCGCTGACCGGTACAAGCATACGGAGAGAGAGAAAAATCTTGAGCGGCCGCGAACCGTCGGGAGAGGCGCAGCTGCAGAACGGACGAACGCTGCGTATCTCCAGCTGAAACGCGACACTCGCAGCTGGGTCCCAAAGTCAAAAGAGCAGACAGAGAGAGCATGCATGCAGATCACCTATTTACACATTTATTCAGCAGACGCTTTTATCTTAATCCACTAACACAGCTTGAATTTTTGTTATTTTCTTTACCAGTGTACAGTGTTGGATATTCACTGCAATAAGTTGGATTACACATTGTACCCCGTGCTGGGATGTCAACATTTAGATGTTTAGCTACAGTTTTGGTTCCTTTGTCATCCTACCACCTACTTCCTGGAGAAAAATTAAGCCATGCGCTTAACTCAAGGCTCAAAAAAAGGCCGTTCATCCCAGTTGTACACAAACACACGTGCGTGCGTGCACCAAACACACCCATTGAGAGACTGTTTACAAAGCACACGAACACCAAAGCGACAGCCAGGTACTCATTCAGGTGTCCCCAAAGCCATAGCAAGGTGACCACTTCATGCAAACTGCCCTGGCACATTTTCTACATCCACATACACGTATATGTTTGTGCTGTGTGACTAAAAACAGGACATTTCAAACGACAGGAGACAGACGCAGTTCAGTATCTCCCAGAAGCGTGGAATGCCCTTTATTAGGGTTCAAAATTGTAGCCTGTACATTTTGGGAGATACGTTTAAAAATATATGCGCGCCGGAGTGGACGGAAAATGAATAACTGGATCTCAGGAGGACATGCCGAGACTTCAAGTGCTCGTGAGAGTCTTACATCTTGAACCCAATGTAAGAGCCAGCTCGGCCACTGACCGGTGCGCAGCACAAGTCATGCAGTGACGAAGAAACGCAGAAAGTCAAAGATGAAGTCGCTGGGCGTGCACCCCACTGCTTTTTGGGCTTCTCAAAAACATTTATTGGCTTAAACCGAATCGGAGCAGCGGCTGAGAACTCCAGGCTCCGAGAACCACTCTGCTGGTTTTCCTTCTACCTTCCCATTTCATTTGCTTAATGGAAGCATCAGCGTCCCGGTTGAGCACAGCGCAATGGCTGGTTGAGGTCTGAAACCGGCTATGCTTCACTGGATACGGCCTAATCCTAGTATTTATTTAAGTAGCTTCATATTTCCAGTCGTGCGGTCTTGAATGCCCATTAATAAAGACCAACCAGCTCATCTAAAGTATATCGGTGAGCCAACCCAGACTTCCGGCAGCAGTCAGATGCGGAGAAACCTCAGAGCCACTGTGGTAACCACTGATCAAATCACAGAACCACGACTCTAGATTTGCGACAGACAGGATGTGTAATATAGGCACCCTATTGATTTGCCTGTCCGGGACAACAGCGAAGCCCCCACTTTCGGACCCCTTTGGTCTGCAAGTCGCAGTCAATCAGGCTCTTACCGTGCTCTTTCTATCTGTCAAAAGCTTCCTCAAGCGTGGCGCCTTGGCCACAAATCCAGCGGCTGCTCGCCAGGCGCCTGCCTCGACCGTTCCCGTTTGCACGTTTCTGCGGCTGAATGATGTCTGTGCTGTGTTTCATACCGAAGCAGGACACAATGGAAGGCATTCATCAAAACAGAGCGGCTACACCTCGGCGGCGAACGTAAGAGTGGGATTTATACTTTCTGTAAGCATGTCGGTAGCCTTGAGAGCATAAGCTTCTGTAGTCCTGCAAACTGCCGAGGCTCTCTGGTGCTGTATTTTATCAGCATTACAACCGCATGCTTCTGTTGTGCAATATTTACCCCAAACTCTTTTCCTCTGCAGTTACGTTAACTGTTACCCGAGTTATGGAAAATGGAAGATTCAAAGAAATTCCGAGTACGAGTAATTTAAGGTTAACCATGTAAGACTACTGATTAACCAAGAATCTACACGAAGCCGTCGCTGAAACGTATGCCTGGACACTTGCGGTTTTAACATGAGATTTCCCAACCTCTGTAGCAAATGTTTCTTCACTTTATCGCTAATCTTCTGGTCTGGAGGTCTTCGGAAACGATGGCTCGGTCGAGCAGCGAGAGAGGTGGCCCTCTCAAATGCTTATCTCGACGGATTTATTTTAATTAAACTTTGTGCTCTTTTTCCCAGAAAGCTCCAGCTAGCGCTTTGCTGTCAGGCCTTAGAATCTCTGTCCAGCTTGTCACCCCCACAAGTTGAGCCAATCCCTTGCTGCTGAGCTTAGATCTCAGGTGGACAGCATGGCCACAGGTCAAAACCTTTCAAGTCCCAGTGCAACCTAACCACCCACCTTACAATACCTGTCACTAACACCCAGTTGACTGCCCCCACCATAACCTGCTTGCCAGCAAGGCCCCAGCATCACCCCATCCAACAGCCAGGCCCAAACTGACAAGCCCTGCCGCAATCCCCTGTCACCCACTGCACCGAAATGTGACCAACACATCATCCTGAGGGGCAGCACTGAAATCATCTTCAGCTGAAGAGACGCACATTTGCATGAGGAGATATTTTAATACTTTTCATAGATGGGAGATGACTGTTGCCCATAGACCGCCCCTCCCCCCCCATTTTTTCATTCAAAATTTTAATTATAACCGTAGCTCAAATGATGAGTCACCAATGACACTTCATGAATTATTTAGCTGGGATCCCAGCACATAAACACAAGTCACACAATTGCAGTATAAGATTAACTTACTGGTGGCAGTAAGACATGTAAAGAGAGAATGAGAAAACAGATGGCAACAAACCAATACATAAATATCTAAACAGACAGAGACGAAAAGCAGACCAAGGTTTACAGCTGACAGATGTGTACAGCACGTACAGAAAGAAAAATGGTGTCGCCTCCCTTCTTCAACAATTCCCGCTTTCCTTGTGGGTCAGTGCATCTTTTAGCCCAAATGGCATTAGTCGGTAGCCAAACTGGCCAAAACTCCTGAAGTGTAAGAGTAATGCAGTGCAAACCTTAGCAAGGTGGCTATCTTAAAGGAAATTTAAAAATAAAAATAAAAAAATACTCACTCTTTGCACTTCCTTTTCCATCCCTGAACACCACACGGGGAGGGGGGGACGTGTGCGATACACACATACCCATAATACACATGTGCGGCCTGCCCCGTGGCCATCAGCACGTCTGCATTGGCTTTCTGTCCTTCGCTAACCTGTCCACAAGCTTTACTAGTCAAGATGTCCGCACGACCGAGTTCTGCACTGACCTGGGGTGGGGGCACCTTCAGGGTGCGAGGACCACTGGACCTGTCTGGCTTCAGACAGCCCGCAATCAGCACCAATCATCCGGTAATAACTGCCGCGCATTTGTGACTTGGGAAAAGGAAACAAAATCACAGCAAACGTCAGTCACCTCCACCGAAGACTGGCAGACTAATAAAGGTTTCCAAACGCAGGAAAATTTCGGCTGACACGCGACCAAAATGTACCCATGGAATGATTTATTATACGGTTATAATGATTTTTGAAAAATCCTCCTGGCAAGGTAATAACTAAACTCAATAACCTAGCCAATGTGCTGAAACATCAAGACCAAGGCAAGCAGCAAAACTGTGTTGTATATTACACCCCATCGTTTGAATTTAATGATATGTTGTGCTATAATCTTTTCATCTTTCTTTTCCCTGTCTTTACTGAACTGAAAACGACCCTTGCGAAATCAATAACATACCAAAACTAAAGGAAATAGAGGAAGCTGAATGTACAAAGGAAGTTCAAGACAAGACTAATGAAGAGACCTCAAACTAGGAGACAAAAGGAGTGAAAGACAGAGAAGCCATGTGCGTGTGATGGGGGGAGAGAGAGAGAGAGAGAGAGAGAGAGAGAGAGAGAGAGAGAGAGAGAGAGAGGGGAGGTGAGAAGAAGACAGAAGGAGCAAGAATGAAGAAGCGATGGAACGAGGGATGGTACTAACCGGGGCACACTGCAATATTGCAGAGTTTGGACTGCACCTCTGGACCACCGCAGACCTTGCCGCTGTGCTGGGGGGCTACGCAGATCCTGGTCCGGGTTCGTGAGCCCCTCCCACACGTGACCGAACACAGGCTCCACGGAGACCACTCCTCCCACAGCCCATGCACTGAAACAATACCACAGAACCACAGAATGCGGAGGAGGCGTGGAAGGGAGGGACTTGGGCCACACCTTCCCGTCATCTCTCAGCCAATGTAGATATTGCGCTGAAGGTGGGGGGCAGGGAATCAACAGGTGCTTAAGGATCACCCTGCATGGCTACACCACCTTGCTCTCCTCTGAGTCACCTTCCCTTCTTCTCATCTGTAGACTCCATCCACAGTCCTTCACTAAGCAATAACTGCTGTATCTCTTTCCACCTTTAGCGGGACATGGATGGGAAAATTTGAAATTATACGTAGAGAGAGAGGATGCTGGGAAAAGAAGTCATGGTCAATGGAATATGGGTATTGGAGGATCCCCACCAAACACATCCTTACTATATCAATTAATAAATTTAAAAAAAAAAAAAAAAAAAGGTTTTACACAGCTTTGCATGATGAAGGGATCACGTCTTTCCACCCACACTTGTTTTGTCATATGAGAGTGGAATGGGTTTCAGATTAACCGACATTTGCCGAACAACACCGTGGGTGTATGTGCACGCACGGTGGAGCTAAGTGTAAAATAAAGACTATTAAACTGTTCTGAATGTCTTGTGTAGAGTTTTATGTCTTACTTGTTTACTGTATGTCTAACTCGAAGTTTAAAAGCAGATGCCGAAGTTACTGGCGCCTTGCATCACACTATTGTTGTCGTTTCATCATGGTATCCCTGTTGTTAATATTAGTTTTGAGATTGTATGGTGGCAAACAGCTGACAACAAGAGCGACATGCATCATGACAGATTGCTGGAATATAAAAAGGTAAGCGTGGCACAAAATAAACAATAGTTTAAACATTAATCCTTCTAAGGACAGAACACAGTTATGAGCTTTCATTCGGGCCTTGCACTCCAAAGAACATTTACCCAATGCCCTGGTTTCACATGGATGCGGGCAACTCTGCCGGGGAGTGGAATCCTCGTTTCTAAGTTTTGTGTGTGTGCGTAATCCAGGAACGGGTGGCAAACATATGAGGCAAGCAAGGGAGCGGCCTTCTTTCCCTCCCTCAGTGTAATGGAAGCAATGAGTGACATGCCAATGAGTGAAAAGAAGGGTTGAGAGCAAAACCGCTAGACCTCCATGGCCACCAGCACCACAGCCGCAGGCTGCCCCCAACGCGATCCGTGAAAATACTTTTTTCACCAGACGACGACACGACCGTCTCACGCCCAACTTTCTTTTTCGGCCCTCCCAGCCACCCCGTGCCTTATCGGGTAAGCGGAGGGATGGCGTGGAACAAACAAACCCAGGATGCTGTCCGTCGGCCAAGCGGCACTCGGCCGACTCCCCTCCATCACCGTGCGCGCGACGTACGATAAGGAGCCCTAGGGAGCGGTGCATTAACTTACAGCAGAGCAATGGTTCACCGGGGGCAGATATGCAGGTCCCTCGCATGTACGGCAGGCGTGTACCCTGTATTATGCATGTTAGTGAATAATTGAAGCGGCAAAGCAGCACCTAACTCGGGGGAAGAGTACAGGGCAGCAAAGCGCTCAGTAGGAGCGGCGAGACAGCAAAACAGAGGGCGAGACACACAGTAGGGGAAGGGACAACAGAAGAAAGTTGTTCTTTTTTCTTTTCGAAAACCACTTATGTAAGTACTATTTCGAGCAAAGAAACACTTATTGAAAATTGCAAACTGGGAAGTAAAAGATAACAGGTTCACCGTTAATCACAAATTGAAAGCAGAATGCCCCTCTTCTAGAACGATCTACAAGGTTGCAGTTCCAAGGCAAGGAGACAGTTTGCGTTTAATCCTCCGGTATGTACAACAGCAATGCTGATCCCTCGCTCTTACTGTATATTCACTCTTCTTTGGGAGAAAAGGAGACAAGAGGGTGGGAGCAAAAGATGCAGGGAAAAGATGAACGCAAAGGGGAATAAGTATGGACCCTGAGGTTCCTCGGTTCTATTCTCCAGCCCTGCAGTGTTCCACTGTCAAAAACAATCCTTCATACTGTGGCATTTTTGCTCACCCCGTAGTGCAATTGATCGTGAAGGTTAAAAGTAGTTAAAATCTAGAGAATCATGGGAAATGCCCCAGACAGGAATACAGCACAGGGTGGTGCTCCGCTTTATGTTTTCGGGGCAGAGGTCTTGAGACAGATTGCTTGCACCCTTTGATTTATTGAATGTACAGAACCGGCCCTCAGCGCTCCTTCATTTTTACATGTGACTGACGTGAGGTTGGCCTTCCATCACCCAGTGGTCCACGGCGGACACTCCTCCCCCCCTTCCCGCCTGCTGCGTTTTCTTTGCCATGGCTTCAAAATGGGGTTCATTTGACAAATAATACTCCTCTCTGTAGCCTATTAATAAAGGAGGGCTTTTAGTGAAGCCATAAACAAGCTGGGCTTCTGGAGGGGGAGGGGGGGACAATGGCAGGTTGCCGTCTCAGAAGGGGTCTTGCTGCTGTATGCTTCACTTGTGCCCTTAATATGATTTGCACCAACAAATATCAAGTACAAATGGATTCAGAACATGTTTTTTTTTTTTTTTGCAATGTCACGCTCCATGCTGACAAGAGCCCACGCGGTGCCATGCGGAAGGGGTGGTGGCCACTGCTGCCAACAGGAGCCCCCGTCCTTGGTTGCTGAAAGGCTTGCCACTTCTGAGTGTTGATCCCTCCCGCCACTCACCCGGCGGACGCTCTCTCGTGATGTCCGCAGTCTCCCTGCGGCGCTTCGCGCGGCTTTGCTCCCCTCGATATCCTTTGCGCGTGACAATTTTGCGCATGGCATGTTGATTTTTGTATGCGCCCCTTTCTTCCCATTGTGCCCGACGCCTGGCGTGAATCGCTCCGGAGCCGTAGCACGCTAACCCCCTTCTTCCTGCTGGGGGATTATGTTGGTAAATAAAGCCGTGAGCGAACTGCGATTTGCTGCCCTCTGCACTTACCTGTCAGAAGGGTAAACAGTGAGAAAGAGTGTTTGCTGAGTGCAACGCCTGTTTCTGCTGTAAAGAAAACATTACCTGTAAAAATGCTGTCTAGTCAATTACATGCTGACTAAGTTGCTGTAGCGCTAATCCCCAGGGGTGGAATATATCTACCTTCAGGATGGGGAGGCTGGGAGGGGGGATGCGGGGCTGAGTCTCTCTGATGTGAATATTGTTGCGGCCCTGTTGGCCACAGGGAATATAAAGCTTTGCTCAGGAGGGAACCGTCGCAATGCAGTCAAGAAAACTCCCTGCTTGCCGACAGACAGCGAACCACGAGGCCCTCGGGAGGCAGGTCGATAAAAGCGGGCAGAATATGAATGTTCCTGTTGGCCATTACCAAACACGAATTTACTGATATTGGCCAGCCAGGAGGCAAATTCACCAAATATACAAACCACCGCCCACCATTCCACAATAAACCCAGTGAGGGTGACGGCAGCGAGGATGACGGTGACCAACCGGAGGAACGCAACCGCTTTGGTCGCAGAGATTGAACCGAGGTCGACGTCTGAGCCAAATGGCCGAGGCTTTCTTCGGAAACCTTTAAATGGAATGCAGCACCACCCGAAGGTAAAACCCAGCCGCTGCCAATCCGAGGTCCACGTTTTCAGCTCGGTACCGCGCACAACCTATGCCCGGGTAGGACAGGTGCAGAGATGGGTGAAGACGTGCGAATGTTGCTACAAAAGAAGCAAAATGACTTCAAGAACAGAGAGAGAAAAAATGCAAAAAAAGATAAAGTAATAAATCATGCACACCTGACACCTGGCAGAATAATCATGTGATGTTTAGAATATTTTCAGCAACAGTTAGTAAATACGCTAAAGACCGCAAGGTTGGGCCAGTCTATCGTTGCGGTGGGTCGTGCAAAATCTAACTCCTGTCCGGCGCGCACCGCTCGCAATATTCGCGCAAAAAACGTGAAAGTGTGTTAACTCGCATGTGCACGATCCACCATCTGGGCCATGTGGCAGATCAGGGTCAGGAGCCGTATTTAGACTTTCAGGCAACGGGACGCGCAGCTGCGTCGAGCAACCGGCCAAGAATAACGCAAGCGTCACCGACCGCGAAGACGCGGCGCTCAAAAGACGACGCTAATCTGCCAATATAAATCCTCTTTCGGGAGGAATTTAATTTTAAACCCCCTTTGACCTTTCGCGAGCGGTCTTTAAAAACCAGATTGTGTCGCCTTTAATTGTTATCGCATTTCAGGACAGAAACCTACACGAAGCGGGAGGCAGTGGCTTCGTAGGACCGGCCCAGGTACCAGAAATTTCGGGGAGAGAGAGAGAGAGAGGGAAAAAGAGAGCAAGATCTTTGCCATTAAATTAGACCCTCAGCTCCCAAGAGCAGCTCTGGAGTGTCTTCAGATAATGTTTTAAGAGATGTTCCGACAGAGACCTTTGATACATTTATTGTGAAAACATTATCTCTCAACACATTTTACCTAAAGTGAAAGTCTTGCATCTCTCATTTCCCAGAACGAATCTTCAGGCCGCTTCAATGACAACTACCTGCGTAAACCAGTAGCAGTGTTGGCAGGAAGGCCTCAATTTTGGTGGTGTTGGGTGGTGATATTTTTGTGCTCCAAAAGGTCCACACCTTTCATAGCCTTTTGGGTGCTTCTGCAACTTTTTGACCACTAACTTCATTTTACTCTTGACAGGAATTACATTGGTCTTCGTGACCTGGTCTGCAGTTTCACAAACTCAGTAAAATTTATTCTTCGCTCGTTCAACTGAACACGTGCGGATGAACACAACCGGACACATCTGGCCCAATGTAAACTTATATCAATGCGATAAACGCTTTCATTTTTTTATGCTTTTACTTTCATTTAACTGAATGATTTATTTCGTTCTCTTATGTTAACCGTACCTGAATGAATACCCCATCAGCCTCCTCGTATGTGCAAAGATGTTTGGCCATTAGGGTCTTATCTTAAAGTGCCTGTGTATCGGAGCAAAATATTTTTTTTTTTTTTTACCTTTCAGTACACCAAAGTGAGGATTAACCAACCAGGAGGCAAACACCGGACGAGGACTCGACGGTCTCAATGCAAACAGAGCACTTGCATGCCGAGTTGAGCTGCAGCATCATTTGCTTTTGGTGAAGTCTGGGCTTCAATTTGCAGCATGCTGAGAAGCGAGGTAAGACCAAGGGCGCGTTCGACAGGAAATGGTGATGAACGCGGCACATTTGTAAAGGGGAAGAGATGCCATTTTATCCAGATGATCAATTTTCAACAATAAGACCATCTCCTTGCATAATAAACTCAGTCACTTAAACACAAATCCGTTTAAGGGAAGCCGGTGAAGGGAAGCTGCTGGAATAAAGTGGCTGGCGCAGATCGGCAGTGGAGCATCAAACACCCGTGTGCGATTTACCACCGTAAAGCAGCTCCTATTCGGCCGGCGAGTCACGAACAACCGCGGGTCGGAGTAAATCGCCGCCGCATTTGTTCATACATATTAAAAGAGGAAGGGAGGCAAGCGAGAGCACATTCCCATACTTTAGCACAGCTGTTTAATAATAAAGAGGTCATCTGAGTGCCGCACGCTATATAAAGGGAGCATCGCTGAATTTATGTGCGCTTCCAAAAGCTGGGGCCACAGCCCCTTTCGGTGGCGCCACAACCAGTTCGCTTTCTGAAGGTAAAGTGAACCGAAACCTTTTCAGGCTCACCGCAGGAGGTGGTTAAAGTATCTGCAGCTCTGCCGCACGTTATTACAGTTACAAACACCGTTGTTGGTATCGATGCAGCCTGGAAGGCTCAGGATGCCCGGTCTGTGCTTTTCCATGGGAAAAAAAACAAATAAATAAATGTAAAAAAACACACCGCCATTTAGAAAGGGGAACCGATTAACAAAGCATAAGAAACAAGGCTGGCGGATTGCGGCGCCGGAGCGGATGACCCGCTAACAGCCCCGCAGAAACCGTCCCCTTTGATTTCCCCGTCACCGCACCGGCAATTCCGCACGGCTGCCTTCCCCTCCTGCCCTTAGACCGGTGCCAACCTGAGAGGAGAGGCCGCAAAGCAATAAACAAACGCGCGGGCACGTATTCGTCTCATCGTGGGACCGGCCGCGAAATTGGTCATCCCACTAAACAGGAAATGAGACCCCGAGATGAGCAAATTCGGCCGACGGATTTGCATAAAAATAAGATCCACGCATCCGCCGACAACGAAGACGCCGGCCTGTCTGTCATCTCATTAAAACATCCATAAATGTCAAGCTGTGCAGAAAAAAGTATATTGGGGGGAAAATGTTTACGGCCAAATATCGCTGCATATTTGTGACTCACTGCACTGGCAGGAAAGGCCACACGTCATGTAACAAACGTTAATGTGCGATATAATTATGGCAGAAAGGTTCCTGCGTGGGGCGCCGTTTCTGCCGCACCGGGTGGGATTACCCACAATGCTGTGTAGGGAGCACTGGTTAACCGATGAGGAAGCTGCAGCACATCAGTAGGGAGGGCAGCAGAGTAGATGCAGCGATCGGGCCGGCAGACACGTGGACGGAACAGAAACACGATGCGGTGACTGCGGACCCGCGAGGATCCGCAAAGAACCTGAGCGACAGCTGCGGACTTTGAAGCGTGCATCATCCGAAAAGGCCACGTAACGTTCGCAGCGCTCAGATGCCAGGAACGGTTATTCGCAGGACCGCAAACCGCTGCTGTGAGTCAGAACATCGTAACAAACAACACGTCATCGCTTTGCTCATGAGATTAACAAACCGGCAGGTTGGTTGTGATGCGTTTAATAGTGTGCTCAGTCTGGTGGTCAGCGTGTGCGTGTCGCACAGATCTCTCAGGTGAGCGAGCGCATGGTCCGAGATTGTGCCGGGTGGATCTACCATACGTTTTTGCGTGTTGCTATGTGTACACCGGCATCCTATGAACAAGGTGCACGCGTACGTGTGCGTGTATGGAATGCATCACGGAAGGCATCGGGGCCATACCTGCCTGCCGCCGCGGCTCACCTGGGCAGGTGGCGGTGTTGTTGCACATACGCGTTTCCCTCAGAGGGCCGCTGCACAGGGTGCCGTAAGGTGAGGAGACGCAGGAGCGAGTGCGGACCTGCCAGCCCTGACCACATGTCAGCGAGCACACGCTCCACTGGGACCAGGCCTCTGCAGCAGGGTCACCTGGATGGGGACCAAGAGGCAGCCGTGAGAGACGAGTGATGCCTGGAGAGAGAGGCGAGGTGCTTAGCAGGAGCAAAGAGTTCTCATGTGAGTTCGCCTAGTTGTAAGGTAGGCAATTCAAATGCAAAACAGTAAGAGGAACCCAGGTAGTGGAAACAGGATGCAGGAGGGAACAGGAGCATTTTGTGTCCTGCACAGGTTACTGTGAACATAGTGCTGGGTGGGGAGGTTATAGGAATATGAACGATCCACCCCCCCCATCCTGCTCCACCACTGTATTAAAAGGATGGCAACAATTGATAAAAAACTGAATCGGCGGGGGCTGGAGGTCAAGTTTAATGAAGACGAGTTTGTGGGGAGGGTGGACCGCTGAATGATAAGTGGTTGGGACGGCTCTCACAATGGACAAATAATTTTCCAGGGACCCTTATGTACAGTAACTCCCACCTCCCCCCAGGGCCTTTCCTGTTGGGCAGGAATCAGGGGGCGAACGGAAAAGGGAACAGGTAGCAAGACCTCCTCTGGAAATTTGCCTCAGGTTGGATTTGCTCACAAGGCAACAGGTCTGGTGGAGGGCTTGTAGCTAAAGAGGTGGTCCAAGGCAGGAGCTTGTTTGTGCAGCATTAAGCAAGAACCTGAACTGATATTGCATGCAGCTGCGTAACAATAAAACTGCAAAAAACAGCAAACCCTGCAAATGATCACTGAAGCGTCATCATAAATAATCATTTACGACATCTGCCAGTACAGCTGGAATCGTAGTTGGATTTCCGTTCCGGAGTGCTGATCTTGCCCCTAGGTACGACTGTCGAGGATATCTTCGGCCTTCGGTGTCTTTGTGCTTAGTCAGAGGCATCGGCAAAAAGCAGAAACTTGCCTGTTTGTGCCTGGAAGACCCCGGGCTGGTCTGCCGACCTCGGCCGCTGCGTTTTCACCTTCTGGTCCTCTTCCTCGCGGTCTGTCGACGAAAGAGAAGGCCCGATGAACAACCGCAGGTATCGCAATCGCAAAACATACACATGCGGCCGCACGAGAGGTTCGGCGACGCAAGAACCGGTTGCGATCGCGGGATTTCGTCAGCATTCTGTTCGTATCAACAGGGTAAAAAACGATTAATAAGGTGAAACGGAGCTACACATCTACAAATTTCCAAGTGTGAGTTTTCCCTCGGGGGGGGTTGCTCCTGGGCACAATGGCTTCCGTGGGTCGGGATTTTATATGTGCGCTGATGAATCACTTGATGTAAGTCCTTGACTCGGCCCAGCTAGCGTTGCGGTCTCTGGACTGCTCAAGTGCGGTGTTGTTCCCCTGTGACCAACCTCTAGATTTATGTCTCACGCGGTCGTAAATCCGGGAAAGTACCGACCCACCGGTTGGAAGTGGGGCGCGACCCTGACGCAACGGGGCCAACCGAGAGCAAAACTGCAGGTTCGCTTGCAAGCGTTCACCAAATCACAACCACGCAAAAGTAGCGTGGAAAATGAGTCCAATTCGAAGGGGCCAGAATTAAAGAACCAGAGCAAACACCAACAAAATTATCCTTTGAGGCGCTTTTATTTCCCAGAACAATTTCTGTAAGTGTTGCGAAATTACATGTTAATGTTTGGGATAATTCCTTCTCACGAAAAGCTTCCCCTGCAGGGGGTACATTTCTTTATTTCCTCTCCTTTCAGAACAATTTATAAAACGGGAGGCTGACAGCGGCAGAGGTTAATTAATCATGGGCCAGAGTTGGGTATCGAGCAGACACAAACAGTGCTCGGAAGGCCAGCGGCGGTGGCTTCGTCGCGATGCCGCGCGCTGCCAAATGAGAGGAGGCGGCTCGCAGAAAGCAGCCATTTTCCGTTCTTTCGCACAACTGGAAGAAGGAGCCATTGGCATCACGGTCCATCGTACCCGTGCCTTTCAAGGGGATGAATTAAGGCTGTTAGGCTGATTTGATGAGATTCAATCGTTCTGGCTTGACTGCCTTCCCTGCTTACTGGGAACCCGATGCTCTCGTGTGTCGGCATGTGTCGCCTTGGCATAGACTCCTCTGAGCGTGCCTGTTGCTTATTAGAAGGCAAAAATCGCAGATTTCTCCATTGCGGCGGTGAGATCTGTTTTACAGAAGCAAGTCTATGGGTCCAACTAAGTTCTGGGCAACTTAATTTTCATCTTGATGTTTTCATCTCATAGTTGTATTACGTGTGTCCATGCAGCAGACAGCTTTCTCCCAAGGTGTCAATCAACTTACAATTATTTACATAATTATTGATACTTATTAGACTTATGCAAAAGTTGGGTTGTCCCAGGGAAAAAAAAAAAAAATAATAAAAATTCTTCTTTCGGCTGCTCCCGTTAGGGGTCGCCACAGCGGATCAATTGTTTCCACTTCTTCTTGTCCTCTGCATCTTTCTCCGTCACCCCCACCACCTGCATGTCCTCCTTCACCACATCCATAAATCTCCTCTTAGGCCTTCCTCTCTTCCTCTTGCCTGGCAGCTCCATCCCTAGCATCCTTCTCCCGATATATCCAGGATCTCTCCTCTGCACATGTCCAAACCAACGCAACCTCGCCTCTCTGACTTTGTCTGCAAACCGTCTAACCTGGGCTGCCCCTCTAATACACTCATTTCTAATCCTGTCCATCCTCGTCACACCCAATGCAAATCTTAACATTTTTAACTCTGCCACCTCCAGCTCTGCCTCCTGTCTTTTGGTCAGTGCCACCGTCTCCAACCCATAAAGCATAGCTGGTCTCACTACCATCTTATAGACCTTCCCTTTCACTCTTGCTGGTACCCTTCTGTCACAAATAATAATAATAATAATAATAATAATAATAATAATAATAATAATAATAATAATAATCTCATAAAAAATGGGCATGATTAGAAAAGTTGGAGGAAAAAGAATGGGATGAGCAATAACCAGAACGATGGACTCAATCACAATGGAGACACCTCTTTCAACACCAAGTACACAAACAGGGGACAGAATGTTTACAAATGAATGGTATTTTCTAACGCTATACAGATGCTAAAACTGGGAACTGAGGTATATGGACTGCTTTGAACTGTAGTGCTGAGGGAGACTTTTGAGGACACTGTGGACTGCCAGAAAAATACACAGCTGATGAAAATGAGGCTATCAGACATCATGGGAAGCCTGGAATCTGTCAAAAAACAGTGATGGCTGGAAATGGAGGAAACAGAAGATGATGCTGAGTAGTAACCTGAGGGAGGGACTCAATCATAAAGACAAAGGCCACACCCCTTTCACAACCAGCAAAAAGTCATTTTGAAATAATTCCACATACATAGTCAACGAAAGCCAAAATGGACTTGATGCCACTTAAAAAGTTAACAACATCTGGAAATGGCCGCCGAAGAGATTTAGGGTCACCAGAAACTAATTCCATACCTGGGCCAATGCCATCAACTTAGGGTGATGAACAAGTCCTGTATTGGTTAATGTGGAGGTGTATGACAGTACAAAGCCCTGATATATATATATATATATATATATATATATATATATATGGAAGTACGTACACACACACACACACACTCAGGTGCACTCCCAGCTGAGAGCTGGCTTGCTCGCTCTGTCTAATAACTCTGATTAGGCAGGTTCCCCAGGGCCTGCTGGTAATACGGTTATGATAGTGTCCTGTAGAGTCAAGATGGTGCCGCTAATTTGCGCCATTACGGGAGAGATGATGAGAATGGAAGGAGTGGCGGGAGCATCTCTGGTCTGCCTGCCTCACGACAGCAGGGAAGGGAATGAAGGTGACGTGAGACACGAGGTCAGTATGACGGGGACACAAATCACCCCCATGAGACTCTTTTCATGGCGAGAGAGCATGAGCGTTTCAACTCTCACGGAGAGCTGCCCATGGATTTACGAAAAGAACATTTTCTCATACCGCACACACTCCTAAACATGTCAGTTCAGCCCAAAATCAGGAAAGGTGGCATGTACACTCAACCAGTGTAGGGAACACAAAGCTCACCCGTGACCCTCTAAGATCATAAACTTAGCCAAGTAATGTGTCGCTTATAAAAAGTATTCAACGACGCACTTTTGACTTGACCGCACAGTCCAGTGTACCTCAACCAGACACTGACCCGAAGGGCTGCACACGTTAAACGGATCTGTAGAAACGTGTTTGCGCTTCGGCACTAAAGTGCATTTTTCTGCCGATCAACACCCCCCCCCCCCCATTAAATCTTTTGTGTCATAATGGTAGAATAAATAAAACATAAAAAAGTACTGTAACTGCTGACCACCGTTTGCAAGTGCGCACCTCCATAATGTAGGTGACGTCAGACAGTCAAACACTTTGCAGTTTGTTTACATTTGCTGGCAGCGTTTTTTTTTTTTTTTTGAGCAATAGGAACTGTGAGTTATTGGCTTCTACGTTCACTCGCTCACTTGGGCCTTTGTGGGAAATGAATTAGGGCTGTTAGGGCAAATTGAAGGGATTTAATTGGTCTGGCTCGACATTATCTTTATTATTTGCTGGCCGTCGACCAAGTCCATGCGTGGACGCCCGTTCCATCCACTGGCCTTGATCAATACCGCCGCTGGGCTTTTAGGGCTGTTGGACACGCTGCTCTCTTTGCACTAACTGACCGCATTAAGGAGCGGCGTGGATCTGACGGGCCCTCGAGAAACGGTAGAAGGCGTGCGTAGCTCCGCTTGTACAGCACATGCTTTTGCAGCTGACCCAATTGAGGAGCCCAAAACATATAATCTTCATGGGATTTGAACCCACATCATTTGCAGTCACGGAGCCGGTTCCTCAGGGTAACTCTAAGCACAAGCCAACTGCATCAGGGGAAATCGCATGTAACCGCCGGTGAGGGAACCCAACAGAACCGAGACCAGAATTGCACAGACAGCTCACCTTGCCTGTGTGTGTCTCTGAACGCGAGCTCATGGGCCTCGGCGTGCGCACGAGTTCGAAGGGAAATGCAACTTCCCTCTTTCTGCTGATTCAACCGAACGGACAACGCAGCTTCTGCTCAGATGGACGCAGCTTTCTTCTGGCGTTTCGGCATCCGGTTCCACTGTGTTTCCGTGCCCCGTTTGACGCAGCGCGACCTCACACACACACACACACACACACACACACACACACACTGCCGGACACACATTAGCTCCAGCCGGCGGCCGACGCCCCCAGTAATGGGAGCTGGGAAGTAAACGCCATCTTCAAACACACCAAAGAGCGAACGTGGCGTGAAATTGCTGTGAAAATGTGTTATAATAACTACCCTTCATGCAGGCAAGCAGCTGTAATACTGCCTGAATAAGAGATGGATCTTTGGAAAAATTGCACAAGACAAATAAAACCCGTTTTTTTATTCTAACAAAGACGGAGGCTAAGAAAGAGGATTTGGTGGGTTGCCAGTTTGAGCCAAATTCGGCCATTGTCGAGCACATTCCAGATTTAGCTTGGTTAACGGGATGCGTGAATTACGGCAGCGGCGCCGGAACGAACGCCGTTTCCGTGTTTTCCCGGAAGCGGGAGACAAGGACACGGAACAGCACGGCATGTGAGCGTATGCCCGTGCTATTTATGGCAGCTCCATGGTGACAACAGTGTCAAACTCTCAATCAAAGCCATTTCATGATGTTCTGCGAACGTTGCGTCACGAGGAATGAAGAGCGCCGCGCCGTTCCAAGATTTTCCTTTGCTGGCACAGCTGTTGGGAATAACTACCAGGTGCGTTTCTGAACTGCTCGGTTTTTAGCAAAGTGCCTCAAACCTGGAGGTGGAACAGACCTGTCCTCTTAGGCCTTACATACAACTGCAAAAAAACAGTTAGGATTACCATTTCCTACTGGTTATTGTCAACCAGTGCATGATTCTCAGGTCTGCTATTTAACTGGACCGGCCAGTCCGTGAACTTCTTCATCACTTTGGAGGACAGACCATGTTGGGTCTGTTTAATGTCACCTGTTGTCTGGTTTTCAATTCGCTTTGGAGAAGCTGAGCGAACTGCTTTGTCACAGCTGTGTTGTACAGACGCGTGTCACCAAATTGAAGCCGAAGGGCCCCCCCGCTCGCTTCTGCAAGGCGACCTCTCCACCCAAAATGGGTTTAATGCCCTTGGCTTTCCATTACCACCTCCCACACCCATCCCATATGGCATGGCGTGCTTAAGGCACCTGGCACTACGTAATACTAACCGAATATAAGTGGCTATATAGCAATAATTATGTAACAGTAATGATGGAAATACCTTTATAACAGGAAATACTGCATGTAACCATAAGGGTAAATATGCAACTACGCACGTACATAACATTACTACGTAACATTGTACAGTTATGCAATATATCCAGTAGCGAGAACTACGCGTGAGTAGCTATGTTGCGTTAATTATACGATAAGTAACGGTAACTACGTACGAGTGCGTTTGGAACGACGCAGTTACGCTATGGTTACTACGTACAAATAGCTACATAGCCGCACATATGCATCTGGTTTTGACTCGTCATAGCCAGAAAGTGTAGCTGGATGGTTGCGCGCCCATTGTGAACCGTCCCTAAAACTGATCACAGGTCTGCAAGTGGCTTTATAATGATAGAGAAACCCTAAAACTGAGGCAACACAGGATGGCAGGAGGGACAATATGAAAGATTCGACCTGGTTGCAGGAATGAATCTGCACCCCCACCCTCCCCACACACACACACACACACACACACACACACAAACACAGAGCAGCCCCGCAGCACCTGAAGTCCAACCCAGGGGTGCCAGAGCTCTTAATGGAAAACTGAGGGCCTGAAACCCATTTGGGGTGGGGAGCCCGTCTTGCAGAAGCGAGCGAGGAGAACCATCAGATTTGATCTGGCATCGTGCACCTCTACGGCGCGGCAAAGACCGTGACACTTTGTCCAGCTTCTCCGGAGCGAATCAAAGAGAGAAGAACGAGAGCAAAGCCGAGGAAGGAAAAAGACTCCTTGACTTCTCAGATGGAAGGCAATTAAGTACAACAGCCAGAAAATAGCTTCTAAAACTCCAAACGCATAACAAGGAACACATATTAAAGAGAAGCACGGGCTTCGGATCCAGAGAGAGCAGAGCATCGCGACGATGCCGGATCTGCGGCCGCGCCGAGCGGCAGCGGCTGGAGGATGGATTCTCTCCGAAAGGACGCACGGGATAATTTGCAGTTTTACCGATCGCTAATTACAGAGATACCAGCGTGCATTAAAGGGATTGTTTCTTCTGTGCAGTCAAAAAAGCTCAGTGAATCACGGGCTATTAAATCCGGCACCCGGTGAAACATTTTAAGTCGCGGAATATGTGAAAGGAAAGCCCAACGATGGAAATACTTAACTGTCTCTACATGTTGGATTGCCGATATTAATTTGATTGACACAGTGACAACCTTGAGAAATGGATTAAACTAAACAAAGAAATAAAAACAACCAGCACCCAATTACTTTTACCCGGCCCTTTTGTCCAAGCTGACTCGCGACAGTGGGTTTGAACAATAATCAACTTTACCGTGATTTACTTTGACGCAATGAACTGGGATTTTCAAGAGTGAATAATGGTTATTAACCTTTATTTAATCTGACTCCTTTGTCTAAAGTCACTTACAACGATTTGCCCATTTATACAGCAGAGCAATTTTTACTGTACCATTTCAGAGCAAGTACCTTTATTGAGGGCACTGCAACAGGGGCGGGAATTCAAACCCCCTACCTTCCAGCTGCAGTTTAACAGCTTTAACTGCAACCCAACCTGCCGTCCACCCCACTTAACCCATCCTGCAATGGTGAAAACAGAGTACAATAAAGTGCCCGTACAAACACCTGAGTGCAGTTTGCCGCTTTATTTTTCATTATAAATCAACATGGGGGTGGGCACCGTTGCGTGACCTTTAACAATGATGTTTGTTTTCCTGGGAAAATCCTCGGCATCAAACGTGTAACAAAAATCTTCCTAGCGTGAAGCACAGTCCACGATCAGCCGGGTCATCCGAAAGCATCCGAGCTCACAGCTTTATCCTCCCCGGGGAAGAGGGATCAGATACCGAGATGGTGTGCTGCGATGGGACCCCCGGACTAATAAGCGCTGCATTGGACATCCTCTGCTTCGCCCGGACTGCCAGCGCCGAATAACTATTATTATTATTATTATTATTATTATTAACATTTATTTACCCGCCTCCTTCCTCCAAAAGGACTCCATTAGACAACTTAGTGATTTACTTACTTTTACAGCAGGGCGATTTTTACTGCATCCATTGATCAAGGGCTGCAGCACGAGGTG
Organism: Heterotis niloticus; assembly: GCA_018136845.1. Lineage (NCBI taxonomy): Eukaryota > Metazoa > Chordata > Actinopteri > Osteoglossiformes > Osteoglossidae > Heterotis > Heterotis niloticus. The sequence continues at coordinate 2,014,617 of CM030892.1, forward strand.
GGGCTTGAACCAGGAACTTTGTGCTGGCAAGGGAATTTCCAAAACCGCCACCATTAGTACACAGATTCAGAATTCGTCGTATTAGGGACTATCGGCTCCATGCATGCCAGCTACTTGCTGTTTCGCAATTACATACAGTATTAAAATAAACATTTGTTCCAAACTTGACATTTAATTATGTAACTCACGTGGCTCCAAAGCAACTTACAACATTAAGCCGCTTACATTCATTTATCAATTTTCAGAGGAGGGTCATTTTTACTGGACCACTTCAGGGCACAGCAGCAGGAAGGGGGATATGAACTGCAGTTCTTTGTGCGCAAGGCTGTGTCTCTAAGCACTGCGCCACCTGCTGGGTATCAGTTGCACGCTGCTAAATTTTTAAAAAAACCGCAGTGTTTGTAATAACATCCCACTGTTTGTCTTCACCCAAGCGAACCAGAAACCATGCATTAAAATTCTGTCCAGACTGTTCACAACCACTTTTTACCCCGGTTGTCTTGTGGCCCAACATGGGTGATGGTCACCTGACCCGACTCATCCTACCGTTCTGCCTTTCATCGACAAGCCGTTCAATAAGCGTTCAGAAAAACAAACAAGTGGAACTGAGAACGTTCGGCGCAGAGACGCGAATCATTAGCAAACAGGGGCCCCCGGTTGTGTTCCGTCTGACAGGCCCAGCTGACCGTGAAGAGGACGACCTGAGGATCCGATCATCTTGCATACCCCGGTAACAGCGAGCCTTAATTCGGCATCGCCTTCCATGCAAAGCCCAGGGACCCGATCAATACCCGTCTTTGAAGGTTCCCTCTTTGATAACCCCGCATGTGCTCATCCCTCCCTCCGCGCTCTCTGCAAGTACGGCTTGCTCCCAATTTCTCTTGTCGTCTTCCACTTGCGCTCCTTCTTGAAGACATAAAAACACAATGCAGGCAATTGGCACGCATCAATCTCGCTGGTGCCTCTCGTACAAAACCCTACACGGCTGCTACCTGGACATCATTATGTAAGATTATATTAACGGATGTGATTCTTACACAAACCCTCACCAGAAAGTGCAGAAGATGATCAGATGACAGATGCCCACCTTTCTTTTACCGTTCGCATCCGTTTGGCAGGACTGCGCAGCTGCAGAAGATTATGGGTATGGAACAAAACTGGAGGACAGAAGAACTCCCACTCGGTTCAGCCGAGAAGAACTCAACCAAAAACAGACGCAGGCCTGGTTTTATCCACAAACACATTTATGTTTCCCCACTGCTGCACTTGGGCTGCCTGTTCTCACAGAGATGCAGCTGAGCATCGAGCGTAAAGGTCCACCTTTGTGCTGTAGGAGACGTTATAAAGTGTCCCAGTGTCTCCCGGCTGTCCGTGCCCTCTGCCTCTAATGATCCTGCAACATCTTGGTAGTTTGACCCACGAACACATTGAAAACCCAACAGAAATAGTTTCTGAATACTTGTGTTGCTGCTTTCAGTCCAGTGCCAGAGACACGGCGTGTTATACGTTCAGGATCCTTCACTGACCATGTGGCCCACCCTCCCGCCCCGGCCGCTGCTCCAAGACAGGCAGCGCTACGATCTCAGCCGCGATTCGCCATTATTTCACTCTTGTCACTGCGGGGTGTCAGAAAGAGGGCCAAACCACCCACCCTGCCCGTGCGCCACTGAGGACTGAGGTTATCTGGTCCAGCTGTCAGCCAGGAGCTCGGGGGTTGAGGTGGGGTGGGGTTATCGATCCAAGATCCAATTAACTTTCTTTCTGCGAGGCACAGCTCTGTGTGTGTGTGTGTGTGTGTGTGTGTGTGTGTGTGTGTGTGTGTGTGTGTTTGGGGGCAGAAGCGGTCCGTCGTTCAGGGAGAACAGCGACCGTCTGGGCCAATGCGCTCGTCCATCTCGGAGCCTCGCATCAGCTACAGATGGTTGCCATGGCAGCGCTGTCACGGAGTTGCACGGCGAGAGAATAGTAATCAGACCTTGTGGAGGGCAATCAATCATGTGGATGCGAGACTGGTTAGTGCCACATTCCGCTCGGGACGGGGGGCAGCGGGCAGGTGGGCACGGAGGATACGGAGGAGGCGTGGCGTCTGACGTCAGCCTGACAGGGCTCTGGCCAATAGGAGGCCGGCAACGGCCAGATGGTTGTGCACGGACCCTTGTCTCCCTGTGGCATGAAATAGGTGAGGGAATCAAATTACCACTAAAATGTAGACAGTTTCAGGTCATAAAATATGTCACTTGAAATGAAAAATTAACCCAAACAAAAGGTATATAAACGTGCAACGATGATAAAAAAAAAAACATATATCAACAACAAAAATTACTGAATTCCGTCACATTATAATCTGGTTCTTCAGCTGCAAATGAGGCTTATAAAGAATGTCGTGCTTGGGCGAGACCGTCAATGTGACAGGAAGTAGGAAACAGGAAGTAGGAAACAGGAATTTAAGGAAGTTAAATACTCGTGGGTGTAAAATTCCTGCGTTAATTGCATATTCCACCCTCAGCTGCTGCTGTCGTTCTCTTGTCAGTCACAGCATGGAGCCATGAGACGACGATCAGAGATGAAGACTGACTCATGCGGTGAGATTGTGTAAGAGCCTGAGGGACTCGAGGCAGGGGCGCACGTTGCCAATGCGGTGCAGGCTGCCGGGAAGGAGAACGCAGGGTTTCCGTTTCTCGGAGAATCACGGCCAGGAGGTGCGGTCACACCTGAGCGAGTAGCGGCAGCCTTGCGGCGGCACATCCAGAACTCTGGTGAAGAAGAGCACGTTGCATGACATGGTTCCCTTCCGCGGTGAGAAAGAGAGGCGGTCATGAAAGCCAAACAAAGGGAGCGAGGAAGCTCTGAGGGCAACGATAAAAGCACCACGGTTTCCTCCGTAATTGTGACAACCTGTAAACCAGCATAACGGCCTGTTCTGGAAAAGGTTTTGCGCCCTGACAACTACCTCGGGTCTTCCGGCGCATCCTTATTTCCAAACCAACGCCCCTGTGAGGGAATGAAAAACATAACTTTGGTACCAGACATTGTGTCCCTCCACCAGGGTCAAAACAAATGGTTACACGTCAGACACCCGGACATGGTAAAGTGCCCCGTCCTCCAGTGTCTCTCGCCCGCAAGATGCTGTACCTCATTGAGGAATTCGAGGTCTGCCAAAATGGCATCAGTCCCTGTAATTGCGCTCCTCTTTTCGGCGGAAGGTTCAGGCAATTTAGCCCCGGAGATAGAGAGAATCATTTGGTCTAAATGGAGGCCACGGCCAGGGGGAAGTAAGGGAACAAGAACGAGCGAGACTTTTGGGGGTGTGGGCTTTGCTCGAACACTCCACACGGCTGCCCCACATTCGTTGACGCGGACCCCCTGGTCACCATCTCCACAGCAACCGTAATCTGACATCTACCGAGGCTCCATCCTAAAAATAGCACCTTGATCCCCACCCTCTGCTGTCACGTCCGTAGCTGCCGGGCTGCACTCCGCCGTCAGAGCGACGCGAGTCAGACAAAGACCAAGTCATGGCACCGGGAACAAAGAAGGCTTAAGCAACAACTCGATAAGAGAAAAGGAAAAAAAAAAAACAGAAACATGGAAACATATTAACAGCAGCTCTGCAGTGAGCCGCGTTTGGGAGCAGCGGCTGCAGCAGAACTCATACAAAATTCTGTTCTTAGGGGGCTCTGAGGAGTCTTCTGAGGAAAACACGAAATGAAGTGGGCCACAGTTGAAGTAGAAACGCGCCAAAAGAAGCTCCCTGTCGCAAGTGGCAGACAAAACCCACAGCAGTGTTATGGCGGCGGAAAAAGAAACGGAAAGTCAATGTTTTTGCGAGTCTGACCTGGAACCACGTTCACATACGATAAAGGGAGAACGGTGGCTGTATAGGCGGCGTGCAGAAAGGTGCCGAATACTTTTTGGCATGAACTGTGAGCAGGAATGAACAGCTAAGATACTGTACCCAGATGACACACTCCCACGCACAGATACACACACTCGGAGACACATGCCTACACACAGAAACAGACACCCACACGCAGAAGACTTCCATGAAAAACAAGAACATCGGAGAAGGCAGGAAGGCCCCAGTGAGCTGAGCCCCGTGTCACGTAAACGCACCAAACAGTCCATGTTTCTAACGCAGGAGCCCCACAAACGGACCGCACACGCACTGAAACACTCGGCAGATAAAGCACTCTACATCCACAACAGTCCTCCAGCCTGAGACAAAACCGTCAGCGTGGCTTCACTGCTGCCAGCCCTCGAGGGGCAGGCCGCTATTTAATCCACGGAGAGCGAGGAGATAGCAGAATAATACCCTAGCGGGCCGGGAAGCGTCTGTTCCGCTGCCCTTCTCCAGAGAGGCTGAGTAGAGGTACGAGAGCCGCCTGGTCGGCGCTTCCTCTCGCTTTACCCCCAGCAATAAATTGACCCAGAGGCTGAGAGCTGGTATAGATTGCCGTTTCGCATCAAACGGATGCGAGATAAGTTTGGCGCCCGGTGAGAAAGCGAGAGCTGCAGAGGCCGAGTTTCAATTAGCTCGGCCGTTTGCCGCTGCCCCGTCGCTCCACCGAGGAACGCAATGCAGTTCCCTTTTGCGGGCAGTCATTTGCGCTCCGTCTTTCCTCCCGCAGACATCGCCGTGTGCTCATCCACACGTGTGTGTCTGCGTGCAAGCAAGCAGGGATCATTTCATCCACCGCCACCCTTCCACCCCGGTTACCCGACGCAACTGACACCCGCAACTTGGAAGTGCGGTTAATCTCATTATTGCATCGTGAGCGGCTCCCCGAATGCGGCTCCTCCTCACGAGGAGCGCCGCGCTCGGCTCTTGCCTTTTTAATCGCTGCAAAATATGATGGGCAACAGAGGAGGGTTGAAAGGAGGAAGATGCTTTGAATTTCCCTTTCAATGAAGCGCATTTGATATTCGTCGACGGCTTCAAAGGCTCGCCTCCGTAGGACTCATCTCCGTAAGAAGCCGGCGCAGATCGAGACTCCCGTAACGCGCGTTGGACACCCCCTCCCTCGCCACGAGCCAGTCACTCTAATAAACTTCACTCATTGCCGATGCAATGCTCTGTTGTCAGGCCTCGGCCCCGTTTCAAAGCGCGACGCGCGAGGCTTCGCAGACGCTCTCCGGGATCAATGAGCAGTTCTTCAAACCAATCACACTAGCGGTGGCCTCCTTCAAATCCACATCGCCCGCGTTTTGTTTGTTGCTTTTTCAGAGACAATAACACAAATGCAAACACTTTGGACTGCATAATTCATTAGCAAACGTGTTAAATTAATATTTTAATAACGCCTTTTCGGCTTAAGCTCATCTTTCTCTCACTGCTCTACATTTCATCCTTCCGTACTGCTGTTTCCCAGAATGCTCTCTTTCCAGCACTCGCAATACTCTTGTCGGTCTGTTGCTTTCTGAAGATGCAACACTGGAAAATATTTTGTTGCACAATATCAGTCCTCAAGGAACACAGTACTGCAGGCTTTGGAGTACATATTTTAATTACTGCACCATTTCCTCTTCTCGCTCGATAGAGCGTCTACTCATCCGTCACTGTCGACCGTTTGTCCCTTTAACCGTCACAGGAGTCCCGAGCTTATCCTGGAAACACAGGGCACGACGGGATGCCAGTCATATACATACACCCGGGGCAATTTCGGGGCACCAGCTCGCCTGAAACGTGTCTTTGGATCGAGGCGGGTTACCCGAGTGAAAACCAACCCTCCTCGTGGCCCCCGAATTGATCTTCGAATTACGCTCGTCCATGCCGGCCCCTGCCCCCAACACCAACCAAGAAACCGAGGCGGCTCCCCCAAAAATAGGACCCGCCCACGTCCCAGTTTCTCATGCTCGGCTCCAGGGTTGACAAGCTAGTCGAGGAAAACCGCGTTCCGCGTTAGATCCGTGACGCTGACACGACAGGTCGGCGGACAGCTAATGTGTTTTTAAACACTTCTCCGATACTTTGCGAAACCTCCGGAGAATCCCACATGCTTATTTACATCAAAAGGCATAACAGGCAGAGGGAGGCCGAACCGAACCCGGCAAGACCGAGCAGATCCGTACGTAAAACTCCCTCGCAAGTTCCTACCAGCTTGTAGCCGGAGACACACCTGGACCCCGGACCGTCCCGCTTCGGCCGCGCCCGAGTCGGCATCTCCGAAGGGGTCAAAAACAAAAAAATCGGGGGAGGCGATCCATCTATCGGGAATTGAAATGCAGGCCAACCACTCGCTTCGGCGGAGCCCCGTAATTATGTGGCGGCTCTAATTGTGGTGAGGATCTATCGTTCTGGGTTGCCGAGCAGCACGAAGCCGAGCTCTGATTAGATGTGGCATCTCCTCGCAGAGTTTGTTTTCCTCTTCCCCTCACCTTATGTCAGTGGGGGTTTGAATGGCCGTAATGAAAACCCGAGTAAATAAACTCGGGCCTGTCAGTGCGCGGTGGTCTCATTTCGCCGGAGTTATAAATCACGGCAGGAACGCTCCGCCAAGCACACCCCAAAGCGTTCCCGACACCACCGGCACCCCGGCGGTAATGTGCCTAAATGGGCTCGCCGATTGCGCGGAGAGCCGTCGGCCGGACCGCGGCCCGACTTCATCTGTCAGGCAGACCGCACGTCCACGATAAACGACGGACGCCGTCTTCCCGCGTCGCGCCGACAGTCCTCGCAGCTCTTACCGTCCGAAGTTCCGCTCTTCCCGAGGGAAAACCGATCAAAAGAAAAGGCGACCCGAAAGATGCTCCGAGCTCTGCGTTTTTCTGGAACCAGCTGGGAAATGGAGCAACAGTTCCCTTCTCTGCACCATAGTACATTTAACCTTGTTTAACTTGTCCCACGCTCAGCAGAAATGACATAAACCTGACAGCGCGCCGTCGTGGGATGGACTTTATTAGGTGTGACAGGGCTCAAAACAAATGTTTTAAGAGTGAAAGCCAGAGCGGGCCTGTAGCGATTTGTTTGCCAGCGTCCCTCTTTTATCTGACACGTTTGAAAATGGAGTGTCTCCTCGAACAGACGAGGCAAAAATCCCTCCGTTTGCTTCGTATGCAGATGTGTCACGGGTGGGTAATGCATCAAGCCAGCCCGCGTGACAAATGCGCAAGGTTTTACTTAAACACACGCAGCGAAAAACTAAGCGGCGGGGAGCATACACGGAATCTGAAAGGCCTTGGTTCAAATCCCACTCCCGGCTCCCTCGGCCGACACGGTAAAGATACCCTTCTGTGCGAGCGGGTAAGTGGGTGTAAAGCCGATGCCCTAACATCATACGCCGCCTTGGATGAAGGAATCAGACAAAGATAAATAATTATAAATCTGCATCAGGTTAAAAAGCTTGAAGGCCCAGCTGGCAGCCTGCTGCTTAGAGCTGCTGGGGGAAAAAAAAAAAAAACAGCTGTATAAATGGGGAAATCGCTGGAAGTTGCCTTTTGGACAAAAAGCACTGGCTAAAAAAATACATTTTTAATTATCTTTGAGGTTATTATGGTGCTGAGAGCACAGATCGGCAATGTCAGGTGCAACCAGATTATCTTCGGCTGCGTTTTAATGCGTCTTAACAGTTCTGCCGTTCCTCAGGCCGACACGTGAATCAAACTGCCGGGATCGTCGATCTGAGTCCTGGGACGGACGTGGCTATTGGACCCCCGAGAACAAGGTCTGGACGTTGTCGGCGGGACGGAGGACTGCTGCCGATCGCCTGTGGCATCGCTGGCTTTCGGCCAGGGTCCCCACTGCCACCTCATGCGAGCTGGTTGTTTTTCCAGCTGAGTTCTTTATTAACTGTACTCAGTTTGGCTGTTGATCAAATGCTTTGCGTGATTCAAACAATTAAAATTATACAGCCAAGGAGTCGGTAGCTTTTTTTTTTGTGCCGTTTCAAAAATAACATGAGCTGAAAAACAATAATTTAGGCCTTCCGATACTTACATAACTATAGGATTAATCCCGACATCCGATAATTAAAATCTGCTTACATCTCAATAAAGATCAAAGACGTGGAACATATTTTGAGATCAAAGAAATGGCTCTAACGTTACCCGCCTAAAAGCACTTGTAGAAAAGCAGTTTTCATAAACCTCTTCCGCTCATTCTTGGGAACCGAGACGCAACGAGGACGAAGGCACAGAGGGGTACGACTACTGGGTTACGCCGGTCGGGTCTGGTTGCTTCTCGTTCCGGGCAAACCCAGATTCCCTGGGACGACGACGTTCGACTGCGCGAACGGGCAGGGGCGCAAAAGCGGAGGCGTTTTGGATAAAAGCGGATGGTGAGATAAATGGTGTGAGTAACACAGGCTAATTATTGAGACAAGCGACTGTGCTGATCTGGCGACAGCGCGAGGCGCGAACCCTCTACTCTTTATGCTCCCCGCTTCAAACTCGCTCAAGTGACGGCCGGCGTTTCTCCCACTAATGAGCGGGAATGAAGACGTCTAGAAGCGGGCTGCCCCGGCCCCCCTCCCTCCGTCTGGCCCCCCCAGCAGAGCAGTCTCCCCTTCCCTCATTAGCGTGTCTGCCAGGACGCCCGTCGCCTCCGGATGCCGGAGCAGGACGAGGTAATTTGGCGGAGCGCGATCTCGGGCCTCGGAGCGTTCCGAAAGCAAAACCCGCAAACGCACGAGGCTGATTTTCCCGCGCCACGGGCGAGCGCCGCCCAAGTTGGCCTCATTCGAACCTGTTTGCGCTCGATAGCCGGCAGGTTTTCGTCTGACCGGAATGACTTAAACACCTCAGGATGACATTTCCACGCTGAGCAGCTGAGGTGGGGGTGGACTTGGGGGGGGGGGGCAGCTTGTCCATTAGCTCTACCCTGCTGTGTGTTTCTCATACACGCTCCAAGGCTGCAGGCGTATAGCGGCCTTTTAATCACATACTCACCCCAAATACTCCAACACGCATATACCGAAGCACTCTCTCCCTCACACACGAGTTCACACACAGCAGGTAGCACAGTGGTTAGAAGTGCCGTCTTGCGCTCAGAGGACCTGGATGCAAAGCCGAGCCGCAGTACCCTTGATCAAGGTTAATACAGAGACATTACAAAAATACCATACTGTATCATCGTGTAATTTACTAAGTAGCTAAACATGAAAAAGCTTTATATAATTTAGATAGATTAGATAATTAATTAGATTAGATAATTTAATACATTAAATGAATAGCTGAAAAAAGGGGGGGGGGGGCAATTCAGCACCATCTCTCCCCCCCACCCCGCATACTGACCTCCTAACAGATAGGGGGCGCTATGCTGTTAATAATCTCATACCACATTTACAGGGCAGTGAAAGTGAAATGCAGGACTATTAACGGATGCAGTAAAAATGACCCTGGAGTAAAAATGGGTAAATTACCGTAAGCAGCTTATTGTACAAACCTCACACTGGATAAGCAAAGAGAAATTATGAATATAATAATAATAATAATAATAAAAGCACAGCCTGAACAAATGTGCTCCTTCTAGGCGTAAACCAGTATCCCCAAGACAGGGGTAACTCAATGGAGCCTTTATCGCACCCCACAAACAGAAGGCTGCCGCAGTCTCCGGCCATTTGGCGCAGTGCGCCGTGGGTAATTGGAAACTGTGCTTTGGAATAGATGCATGATGACTAAATAAACTAAAAAAATAAATTTTAAAAACTCTAAACCATAGGTCTCGGATTAAGGGCTGAATATTTAATTCATCGCGCCCATTCATGAGAGCGTGGAACGGGCAGCGTGCAGAAATGAGGAGCCTCTTAATGATGAGATGCTCATAGACGGAGATGGCCGGCAGCAGCAGTGTGCTGCTCTGTATTCTGAACCAGAACTGGGCATCCCGCCGCCTCATCCTGCCTCCTCCGGCTGCCCTCCTTTCTCACGGGCGCCGGACAAACGAGGCCCAGTGCTCCTCATTAGCCGGCCGTGGGATCGCCGAACTCAGTCGGCCAATCGTGGCGGTCTACCTGTGGGGGAGGCGGAGACGGTTGCCGTGGTCCCAGGGCGATGACGCTCAATACCGCGGCGATGCGAGTTAATGAGGCTCGGATGGGGCGTGCCAAACCCGGCCCTGCGAGGCCGAGCGGGGGGTGTGGGGGTGGAGGGCCACTCTGTATGCCGTGCGGGGCGCTAAGGGGCTGCGCCCATCTCCCGCTGCCTAGACAGGAGATCAAACTGAATCCCACACAGGCCGTTCAGCATCTTCACTTGCTTTAGGGGGGCAACAAGGTCAACAAGCAGGTAAACGCAGGTCCGCGTCTGTGATCCTCGCAACTGGATCCAGGAGCGTGGCTGAACACCAGGTGCGAGTTAGCAAACTGGATGGCCATGGAGGTGGCAACGCTGAAATACTGTCCGCAGCAGGCGGGCATCGGGCAGAAAGGTCTCATTAACTTGAATTATAAGGGAAAGGTATGACGTAGGGCCGTGAAATTATTACCGATGGCAAAACGTAACAGCCAGGTGTCACACAAAAAAGGTCTCTTTATCACCAGTGAGCAGGTGGAACCACCGGGTATGAGACAGAAAGTGGTCAGTCAAACCAAACACCGGGAATAACAAACAGGCTCGAGGTATACACGTCTTCTGGATTCTTCTACTCGACTGCTCTGCATTGCATTTTATACACAGGGACTTAAATTTATACTTTATCCTCGTTTACCTGCGAGCTGATAAAGTGCTGGTGAAAAGGCGAGCCTTTGTAATGTGCATAAATTTAAAGGTCTGCTTACATGGGCTGTGCAGCATGTGTGTGAGTGTGTACCTGTGGACCACAAGTCCTGCAACCACAGGTCAGGCCACAGACCAGGCTAATCGATGGTGACAGCTGGAGACGAAATGGTGGTTGGCGCAGGGCGGGCATGAAGCGTCTCTCGAAATTCCCAACAAAACGAGCATCCAGTCAAACCACGGGCAGCATTTGATCCACCTGCTAAAGTCTTGGCGACAAAGAAGCTGAGCGGAAAAGCTGAGATACCAAGCGTTTGTGGGAGATCCCCGGCAGACATTCAGTTGCATGAGCAGCACAAAGTGAAAGCGCGGGACAGCAGCGGGGTCCCTCGAGTGGTGAGGAAGAAGGTTCCGGTCGCACCGTCGACCTTGCGCAGCTGGCGGAGCCAAGCCTGTGATATTGCTATGATATCAATAAATTCCTTCCAGTTTATTTCCTCTGGGAGCCGAGCAGCCACCGCGGGATTCGGCGGGGAGCAGAACCACACGCGCCGCTATTCATTTATTTCGCTTCCACCGCCACTACCTATTCGACTCGCTCTCCCGCGCCATCCATCGGGCTTGGTTGCTGTCCAGTTCAATTTTTGGTGGACAGCTTCCTCTCATGTTGAGCTTCCCCTCCATCTTTACAAAATTCACATCACATGGAAAGCCCCCACAAATGGAAAATCCATCCATTCACATCCCACGTTGGGTCAAAACAGGTGCAAGGTGGGGTAGATGGAAACCCACACGAAGACAGGGAGAACGTGCAAGCTGGCACACAGATGAACATGGACCCCAACCAGCGTCCGACCCCACAGCTCAGGAGCGCCGCCCCCCGTGCCACCAAGACACTCAAAGAAGGAAACAACACGGTGCCATTTTTGTCTTGGACCGGGTGCAGGCTGTGGGTGGCCAGTCGTTCCACGGCACCGGCATCCGCTGACACGGAGGCCCGACAGAGGCAAAAGCTCCCCTAATCTGGCATCCGCCAACTGTGACCCTGGACAAGGACACAGCAACGGCAGTTTACCTGCCACATCTGCTAATTTAAGTGTCACATGAAGATTAAGGAAGGGGCTCGCAGAAGAACCGCCCGAGGATTAATCAAAATGAACTAAACGTTTCCTTCCATGAGCGTGAAAACCCATCTTCCCTGGGTCAATTGGACCCGCTCACAGCCCCCTGCCCGTCTGCCGTGTCCCATGTCCACGTGTGACAGCCATCATCTGTTATACTTCATCACAGGATTGATGGACCAAATAACCGGTACTTGACTTAAAATATGGTTCATCTGGAAAGGTAGCTGTACTTTGGAGAGTTTCCCTGCAATCAGGAGGTCATGCGTTTGAATCCCACCCCGGCCGTTACGTATCGGATACTCCTCTAACAAATCGGCTTACTATGAGATACCTGTGTACACGGCAGGGTTATTTTTATGAGACCTGCTCAAAGGCACTACAGCAGGAGGTAGGATTCAACCCTCTAACCACCGTAACCACTTCACCACCCGCTGTCCAATTGATTCAACACTGTAAGCCAGGTTGGACAAAAGTGTACGATGGGGACAGCCTGAGTACGGTTTGTATGAATGGAGTCCATCCTAGATTTTACAGAAAGTTGCAGAAAATATTCCGAAGGTAAAAGCCGAAACATTTTTAAAAGACCTATTTAAATAATAACCAATAATAAATAATAGCTACAAACCAAAGGCAATAGCAGAAGGGAACGGCAGAAGTTAAAGCAGACACACAGCATTACTGCGGCAATGCATTTGACCTTGAAGGATCTCAAAGACGCAGCCCACAGGATGACTTACTGACCTCACGGATTCTAGGCACCAAGCTGGACTAATCGATGAATTTTATTAATAATAAAAAGGTAAAATATAAATGTTTAAGAGTTTTTCGGTGAAAACTGCTTCATGCATAAAATAAAATGTTAAACAGTGCATCGATACAGAACCAGCCCATCGTCTCCATGGTGCGATGAAGGCAGCACAGCGCCCCCTAGTTCCCCTGTACGGCCTGGACGTTTCCGCCGCTTCATTTATTACCTACGTTGCATGTTCGTTGCACGCTACACTGGGGTTACTGTAGTACACAGTGCGGTACTGCGCAGCCCCATAGTAAAAAGTTCCAGTTGTGCATTTCGTTTTCTGGACTTTTCAGTTAAAAACATCTTCACAATCTATTTGGACCGGTTGGTTCCGCTCAGCAGCATCCAGCTCCAACACTGGATGTTACATTTAGTTTGTGGAATGGAAAATTAAACTGCCCTCCATTTATACTGAACAAAGGTGTGGCTTTCCTGCTACTGTGTGAGTGTGTGTGTGAGAAAGAGAGAGAGACACAGTGGGAGCATTAATACGAACGCTAACCAAGTGGACGGCTAAAAGACTCCTTGCAGTGCCAGAGCGGACTCATCTGTTGCTGGGAGTTTTAATGGTCTATAACAACATTTACTCTTACATTTTCATTTGGAAAAATTTAATTAGATTCTTAGGCACCAAGGCTACAGTATAAAGAACGGCGGCAAAGACGGCAGCAGCGAAGACAATGCGATTCTGCAAAAATGAGCCGAGGGGACGCTTGAAAGGAAGGGGATGCATGTTTGTGAGCAAAGACGTCCTCCCCCCTTCCCAGAATGCATCTATGAACTTAACTTTGTTCCTGGGGCTGTGAGTGTGATGGGGTGCTTAGGAAGCTGTTCGCTTTTAACCACGGTAGCTTTTGTCCAAAGCGACACGCGCAGCTCTGGGGCACGAGAGCCGGGCCTCGCGTTCTGTACCACGCAGCTATTTCGATCGATTATTATTTATCGATAATGAATCAGATCATAAGCACGGGAGTGGATGTATGGAGTTGCACCCTGAACATAGCAGCTTGTCTTGTGAATGCTGGGTCTCCGCAGCGTCAAGGACACGCGGTGTCGCTCATGCCAGCGGAAAGAGCAGCGGTGGCAGCAGTTGCAATTCCCACTTCTAGACGCCGTGAGTCAACAGGGAGCCGTAGAGACGGCGCGTGTCCCCAGGGGGTGGCGGACGCGACCCCCACACTTGGTCTGGATTAGCGAGCTGACACTGCGCAGGGAAGGCCATTCTGGAGCCCGCTGCTCACCCTGGGAGCGTTAACCGTCTCCTTCCCTGGGAGACCCCACGCACATTGTTTCATTTCTGAGGAATGAACGGCATTTGTGTGTAAGGAGTTAACACGCACTTCTCTTGTTTGCACTTGAAGGCCTTGGGACCAGAGTTTTCTTTTAATTTATTTTTAATTATTTTCAAATAAGGTCACATTGCCCACAGCCACTGTTTACTGGTACATGGTAGCAGGTGATGCTGATGCTCTGTGACAATGACCACACACGCACACACGTGAGCACACACAAGAAAAAACAGGCCTGGGATACGAAACCTTGGACGCTGTCTCAGTGCTCTCGAAGGATGCATCCGTAGAACCATCAGTTAGTGACCACCGTGTTATAAAGCATCCCCCTCACACATCTGCACGTGGAAAGGAGCGCCATTCGAGGGAAGTCATGCGTGGGGACAACTGTCGGCTGCCGCCGTTTCCAAGAGGTAACCCGAGCCCAGCGCAGGACCCTCTGGGACCACGGTCTCGACGAGAAGCACGAGACGAAAGTCAGAACGTCGCTTGCAGCCGTCACAAATGGGAAGGAGGAAGGGGGGGATGAAAGAAGCGAACCAAACGTCACAAAATGCCTCCGCAGAAAAGACATTTGCAGCCGAGCCGGCAGTGGAACGGGGAGCTCTTGTTCGTTCTCCTTTCGGGTGCGGACGGGACACCTTTTCCATTCCGAGTTTCTTGCCACCGAAGCCCACAGTGATAAATGCGCTCAAATGTTACCAACTAAGCAGCTGCTCAAGGGCTCTGCATGTTGCTATCAGCTGCTACAAATCCAAGTCGTTTTTTTTAATACATTATTAAGTAGTTTTATCAAAATATGACACTGGAATATATTCGGTATTTGCACAGATAACAATACGAACACCAAAAATTTGTACCGATATTTTTAGCTTTTTTAGTACAGTCTGGCATTTTATAATTATAGATGTGCATGTGACTGGCTGGAGTTATAAAAGCTGCAAACTCACTCCATCGGTAGAAGTTGGGGTTAAGTCCCGGAGCAAAACTGTGGTGTCGGGCCGTCACTCACACACAAACACACGCCAACAAGCACCAAACTGACTGTTGCCAAATGCTTTGTTGCTGCAAAGTCATGACCCAGAAAGAGGAAAGCAGCTCTGCGACAAGATGGGCCACAGCGCGTCAGTCACCTTCGCTCTGCTTCTCCGGGTCTCACACTGCGTCTACCACTCCCTCCCGGTCACCTCCTGCATAAACCCCCACCTCGCTCTGGAGGCGCTTTGCTTGTCAACTTAAAAACATCCCCGAAGATCATCCGCGTGCGTGTGTGGGTGTGTGTGTGTGGGGGCCCCCTCCTCCACCCCACGGACACACATCCGACCCCAACTGCAATCCTCAGTGCTTAAATAAAATTAGCTTCGTTCAGACATGTTTCCTTACCTTGGGCCAGGCCAAGCTGGAGCCTCGCCATATGCTCCCGTTTGCTGTCATGCTCCAGAGCCGTGGTGGGGGTGGCGGGTGGGAGATGTCAGACCTCAACCGCGAATAAGCCAGACCCATTGGCTTCCAGCACATTCCGTTTCAGTGTGATGTATAGCGCTCGCCCAAATGAGATTTTCTCCATTATTCTACCTTCTACCCCCCCTTGCATCCATCGCCTAGGTACAAATGTGACTTAATTACATGGAGGGGGTGGTGGAGGCCTGGGATGCGGGGGGGTTGTATACAGTACATTTAATCATGGCTGCCCAGAGGAACCAGGTCCTCCGTCTGTTCTACATACACTGTGAGGGGACCTCCATCCCTATCTGGTGCTGCCGGGAGACCCAGTGTCCGCCAAGGTCCTGGATCCCAGAACGTGGCCCATGCGGCGCACCAGCAGCAGACGATGCCAACACCCAGCCGAGTCCATCCCCCTGTAGCAGGACGGAGCCAGAATCCTCCTGTCCTCTAACCACGGGCACAGCCAACACCTCACTCTCCAATTCTCAGGATTCAATGTCAACGGGACGGCAGGGGGTCGGGTGTGAGCGGCGGGCCGGAAGGCATCTTTCTGCACTTACGGTGACTGCCCAGCTCAGACAGTCCAGGGATAATTGAACATTTTACGATGAGATGAACCAAAAAAGTGCAAAGCAGTGTTAAAGTCCGAATTAAGGACAAGCACGGGTTGGTGTTTACAGAATAGCAGAACCAAACAGAGCTCTTCAGGTGAGGTACTCAGTGCTATTTGGATGACCACATTTGTCACAGCGTTGATAATTGGTGACTGACATGGCACAAGAAACTCCAAGCACGATGTTCCGCAGAGATGCAGGCGCTGCTCGGAGGTGCCTTTATCGGGCTGAGCTCTCCGCACTCTGCCTATTCATATGGGGAGGAGGGGGTGCCGTTTTGCTTGGTATCTGAGCTACGCATCACCCAGCTCCACGTCAGCTGCAAGGAAGACCTTCAGCTGCAGCTTCGACTTTCTCCAGCAACCCAGTCAACTTTATTCCCTCCTCCTATATATCATGGCAGCACTTACGGTACACGGTAACCGTCTAGAAGGACCTTCCTGAAAAATAGCCAAGAAATGGAAAAATAAAGGATGAGAAATAAACCAGCGTAAGGCAGAACAGTGGAAATGAACACTTGTTAATATTTTCATTTACGTATTTAGCTGATGCTTAATTCCAAAGAGAGTTCCATCATAGTACAATGATTTTCTGTTTTATACATCAGGGTCTTTTTTCCTGTAAAAACTCAGGACAAGCACCTCGATCAAGGGTACTGCAGCAGGAGGAAGAAGGCCCTTCGAGTCCAAAGGCCGCGGCTGTAACCACTGCCCTATGGATACACTTCTACGATTGTTGGCCCTCACCCATCAAGTGACCTGTCAGGTCAGTAAACCACCGGTTGTTTCTCTAAACCCCACCAACCCCCTGATCCCCACACCCATCATCTACCACGGGTTTTCCGGCTCCCAGCTGCCTTACGGTACATAAAAACGTCAATCACGGAGAGC
Organism: Heterotis niloticus; assembly: GCA_018136845.1. Classification (NCBI taxonomy): domain Eukaryota; kingdom Metazoa; phylum Chordata; class Actinopteri; order Osteoglossiformes; family Osteoglossidae; genus Heterotis; species Heterotis niloticus. The sequence goes on from CM030892.1 coordinate 2,031,426, forward strand.
GCTGGGTAGCCAGCAGACTGGCAGAGGGCAAGAGACCCACCTGATGTGAGAATAAAATGAGCAGAAACAAGGCCCTGGGATGCGGAAGGCGGAGCAGCTGCGGCGAAGGACACCGCCCGCCTGCCAGGGTGCCAGCGTGAAAGGGGAAACACGATGTACTGGCAGAGGAGTCTGGCTCGAGACGGATGGGAGGGGGGCCAGAATTCAAAGACCTGCGTTAATGTGTTGCCGGGGAAACCGCCACGGGTGAGTAACTTTGTGCACCTGACAACCTACCGATAGGTACACGTGAGAGTAATAACACTTTTTAACTTTTAATGATTTTGATGGTGAACATTTTTAATGACTTCTTTGGTGAGCCATTTCTTGTATCCAAAGCAACCGACACGCCTCGCCTCGCCATTTTATTCAACCGGACGACGGCGCCACGTAGCACCGGGGTCAAAGGTACGCAAGCGACCGCTTCTTGGGATTTGATCCAGCGATGCTTCGGCTGGTAGTACCGTTCACGAACAATTACACGGGCGGCTGCCGGTACCAGCTCAGCAACGTGTGGGTTTAGAGCCAGGATTTCATGGGCTTTAAGACTGAGCCTCAGGCCCTTGAGCAGAAACAAATTATAGCACACAGCGAACTGTAAAGCTGTGAAAGAGTCCTTCCCAATAACTGTAATTATACAATTAAAGCGGACCAGAATGCTCCGCCGGCGACAAACAAGCCGCTTCGCATCCCTGCATCAAATGATGTCACCTTCACCCGAAAGGTTTAATTCGAAGTCGTAACATTGGGGGGGGGGGTGTTGGCAGATACTTCCAGGTCCTGGCGCTGTGACGGAGCAGCTCTCAATAACGTCTGAATAACATCAGATAAACACGTCACGTCAGCCTTCAGCATGACAGGCCACGTTCTGCTTCGCTGGGAAAGTGACAGCGCCTTCCTGCCGACAGCTATTCGCGGGTATCCTGCTATCACCAAACACGCCATACGTTTGTTAACTGGGACGCATTTGTGGAGCATCGAGGCCATACGGCAGCCTACCTTAGAGATGCAATTCTGATAAAAGGCCACGCCAGATGCATCATCAAGCTTTCCTGGATTTCTAAAACTCGAGTTGCCAAAATGGCATTCGTTTTGTACCAAAAATTGCGATCGACAGGTCGGCGTCCTTGTACTGTACATCATCATAGCAACCTGCCGGGTACGAACAGGTCCTCGGTCCTTCCGTGCTCAGCACCAGGCTCGTCCCTGGTCACCCGCAGACCTCATCTATGCGCGCCCCTACATATCACGGCGAGTCGGTGCTGTTTGTGCGGAAACAGACAGGCGGGCGCGATGTCAGTACATGCCGCGAGAGGTTTCCCTCGGCTGAATTACGAAAGCGATACCGAAATCACTGCTGCTCATTCATGAAAATGCAGTGTTCACAAATCAATACAGTGAAAAAGGCATGAACGGGCTAATTGAAGCGGAAGCCCAAGAGGGCTGACCAGAGAGTTAAGTTCAATGTGGGTTTTGTACTCCAAGAATCGACTGGTGTTTGCAACACATTTGTTTTGCCCTCTCATTTCTTAAAAGGCCATTCATTTTGGGTGAGAAAACCTGAACCTTTGTCTACTGCTTTGCACTCCTGTTGTTTTCCTCTGCATTCCATACTGAGATGTCCTATAAAACACATTCAACCCGCTGCATGATAAAGGAGGCGATTTGTAGAAGCCTTTATTTGTGCCACGGCTGCGGGTCTACCTGGCTACGAGACAACAAGTGACAATGGAAGGGACGCACTCGGACACAGAGACGGGTTTGGAGAACCTTGCTCGGAATTTCAAAGACGAGCTTCAACCTGGACAACTGGCTGCGTTGTATAGAAAATCGACCTCATCCTTCCCATACGGCTGCCAAGGCCGCATCAAGGCCCGGGTGGGAATCCTGCCTGAAAGACGACACGGACCCGAGCGAAAGAATAACTCTATTTCTGTTGTCTACAGGTGCGTCACACCTCATGACTTCGCCACCGGCTGTTGCTGTGCTTGCCTATTGTTCAGTGGAGTGCATATGGGCAGAGAAAGATAAAGACATCGCTAGGGGTCTCGATGACTCTGGGTTCATATGGGTAGTTTTCCAGCTCCACGTTATTTCTGTTGCTTTGTTGGTGCCTCTCCTGCTCCCTGCACAGCCGCTATATCTCTCGCTGCTGAATTACAATTTAGCTGGGCTTCCACCTGTTGGAGCCCACACCTGGGACCCTGCCCTCCCGCCGTGAGTTCAACAAGGACTTGTGTTAGTGTTCTTCAGTCCACGGCGTGAGCGATCGATTCCTTCACGCTGCCCTGTTACTCCTGAAAAAGGCAACACGAGCTCATAATGACTGAATGGAGCCAAGGGGGTGGAGAAGGGCCACGGGGGGTGAACGGGGAGGCTGGTGGATGGGGGTAAGGAACTGATGTCAGCGTGCTTCCCATTACATGCTCCTCACCAACCACTGCTGACCTTTTTGGCTGTCGTATCAACACCAGAATCGCAAAACTTTGGGACACGAGCTGGCGAATTAAAATCTGCTCAGTTTTATTAGCAGAACGGATTCCCGGGTATTTGTGTAAAGTATCGTAGGATTACACGTAAACAGATGAATTTGATTCAAAATGTGCGGTAAGAAGCACTAATAGACTCATTCTTCTTTTTAAAATACACAACCACAAACAACGTATGTACAAAAGTATAAAGAACGCAGTTTTGCGACCGCCGATTCGAAATGCACGATCCTTAGGGGTAAAGGGTGGGTGGAACAAGTAATTTTGTTCTGTGAGAAAGAGGTAACAACTGTGAGAGAAACAGGCCCAACACGACCTGTTTTACTGAGAAGTGTCAGTCCGAATTTGGTTGTGGTCTTTCAAGAGAGGTCAAAAACCAAACCGCACCTGACCAGTTACTGTATGTTAATTCAGATTAACCAAAGCAATCTTGTATGCTTCTACCCGTTCTGTCACGAAACAGAATAAATTCATCTTCCAAACACAGACCAGCTTGGGGCTCTCAGCAGACTTCCCACGGGGCTCAATTTATTGCCAAAAAAAAGTCGAAAATGTAGCTACTTGCTCACGCGGCTCCTCGTTCCTACACATCTGATGCTTTGGAGATCTTACATCGATGCGGACTTCAGTTCACAGCAGTCAGACGCAACAAAAGAGGGTGACTGAGATTCTCTGTTCGTCGCTTGATCTCCATATCCAGGCACGGAGGAAAACATTGTCCATAACCATCGTAAAACACAGCGCATTCTCCACAGCCAAGCACACGTGAGGGCCTGCTCTCCGCAGCTAAGCAGCCATCCGCAGAGGAAGGCTTTTCCTGTGGCGGGGAGCGGGGGTGCGAGAGGCCAGGCACCTGAACGTCCCTGCCGCCGAGGCTCTAAGCCGACCCGGTCGGAGCGGGTGGAAAGCGGGCGCCACTGAACCGCGAAAGTCCTAAGGAGTGGAGCAGAGGATTAAACCTTTCAGTGCTTAGTGAGAAAGAAAGGGACCGCGAGAAAAAGCCGATGGGCTTGGAATACTAATCCCGTTACCACGGCAATCACAGTCCACTTGACATTCTTCTGGGCCGTCCTCTTTCTTCTGGATTAAATAACCCTCGCAGACCTCTGCCGTCACGCAGCGCCCAACTCGGTCCCCTGTGATTGGATGAACCGGCTACTGACGGACAGACAGGCCAATGGCGGCGCTGCCATTTTGCTCGAAAAACAGAGGCTCTGTGTTTCTCATGCTGTACCACATCTTGCCGATGGATGCAAGCAAAGAACCGAGGCGACGGCGACCCGAACTTGCCCAGACTGACAAACGCGCGCTACAAACATGAACAGGAAAGCGGTCTAAAGATTGCACCTTTAATCCCGTTAGGTGCGCTATGGGATTGCGGTGTTGACCCACTGGAATCGGCTTGGAATGCAGAGATGGAGAAAAACCCGTGAGGCAAAGCAGAGGAAAACCGGCAAATGGCAAAGCAACGTTATCGGCGTGGTCGTATCATCACGGCAGCGATAAAAGCAGCCGCAAAACAACAACCGGCACCTCTGCTGCTACGTTAACAGCGACAAATGACAACTGATAGACTGCTTGTCCAGTGCATGGTGGGAGGAAACCAGAGCACCAGACCAACGTATGAGCCCCAGTACACACACTCAGCAGGACTCAAACCCGCATCTGAGCACAAACCACAAGAGCTGAATGGCGCCCTTGCTACCTGCCGCACCGCTATTAATACCACCATTACTTTTAATAGGACTGTTCCTTTAGCGGCATTCTGTCAACGTTTGCATCAAGACCTTCTTATCCATCATCAGTCTTTACCGCCAAGCAGCGAACCCCGGTCCCCGCCGTTGCTATAAATTAATCCGACAGCGCAGCCCGAATCTGCCAGCTCTCCTGCGTCTTCCATCCCGTCTCAGCTGTCACAGACCGGATACGCACCTCCACGTCTGAGCAACATCACGCAGGCCCGTCTACTCCACCTCATTGTCTCTTCATGGACGCCGCCACACCCGAACCAAACAAAGCATGAAACAACTTTCATTTACGCTGCATTTACCCCATTGCGACCCGGGCCGCCGAAAACGAGGAATAAATCTCGCCCGTCTTCCTCCGTTTGAATACCACCCCTGTCCGCCCCCCTGCACACGGAAGCATCCCGTCCATCAGCTCAGCCACCCTTGCGCTAATTTACTGCTTGATATTCGGCTCCGTTCGCACCACACCCTCCCCTGTTTGTCATTCGCATCGGTCCCAAGGAGCGGGGATTAGTCTGCCGTAAATTATTCAGGCGTCGTCTACCTTATTTCAAGGCGCGCCGGCCCGGGGACTCCGAGAAGCACTGAAGTGGCAGTCGGGAGAGAGGGACGACCGTGTCTACCAAGGTGTCACCTGCCTCGACACAGAGCGGCACCACGACTGCATTACAGGTGTCAAGGAGTATTTCTGACCGCGGTCCAACATCGCGAGGCCTGCCGGGTGTGAGAAAAAGGAGGCCGGGCGCGCGTACTGTTCAGACGCACACGAGAAGTCCTAACGTTTCGTTCCGTAACATTTCTCTGGCCACACGCCATCTGTTGCAGGATCGCATTGATTCACGCACAGGTGTGACTGCGACTCCCCAGACTGACCAGGGTAATTGCATTCTTCCCACCTAATTCACATCCCTGGAGCGCAAGCGCTGGTTCAGTTGGCTTCTGGGGCACAAAAAAAAATCTAAATTAAACAACATCTGTTATGTTGTTTTTTTACTTAGCTAATGAGGAAAGGCAATCCAAGACAAGGGAGCGAACTCGACGCGACCTGCGGCACACGAGATGGCGGAGAACCGGGGATGTGAGGGGAACAATTGAGGTTATACGCTTCCTGTTAGTCCGCATGAGGCCGGACCCTTCCCGCAACTCCTTCGGATGTGCTTCGCAGGTCCGCTTTCTGGGAAAAGCCAAAACCGCGGTAGCGGCAGGATGGGGCCTAGGGGGTTTACCGGCGCCCATCCCAGGAGCACAGTGCCAGTAAAATGGGTCAGACTGTGGTTTTGGCAACCCTGCGATTGACGTACTGGTCGTGCGAGTGTCCGACTATCAAACCCTCACGCAAGACAGCTGCTCTTTTATTGCTGTTGAAACAGTTTGGGTAAACCCTTTTCTCTAAGGTACAACAAGAGACTCTTCCGCGGATCTTTACGAGGAACTTTCTTTGGGTTTAGACGGTTCATCGGAAGCTTCCCGCCGCTCAACGCACCGGAGTAAAGCGGTGGCACATCTGCGCGCAGCAACAGATAACGGTTAATCCGTCCGGTGGGGGCGGCCAAGCGGTTGCTTCGGCAGAACGCCGGATGCAACCGGCCGTCTCCGTGGGCGCCCGTTCCTCGGAGGATCCGGGTACCTTGGACGGGCCGGGGGCCCGCCGTTCTACCCAGTTGGCCGTGCAAATTTATACAGACCTGCAGGACAAATCGAAGCCCCTCCAAAGCAGCTCCGCCCCCTGCTGTCAGTCTGTATGAAATGGAAATCAGCGCCGCAGAGCAAAGTTTCCTGCGATTGGCTCAGAGGCCAGAGAGGCGGGTTCGACGCGTAGGTTGTTATAAACGGAACCAGAAAAAGTAACAAAAAAACCTTCACCGACCCAAAGACCTTAAACATCTGCATATTTCAGAGGCCTCCTCTGACACAGCAAGTTTAAAATCAGAGTGCCAAAAATGTAAAGCTTGACCCACACAAATCTCAGCAGAGATTAAGTTAACCAACATGGTGCCAATAACAGATGGAAATCCTGTCTGTTTTTTTTAATTTATTTTTTTGTATTTGCAGCAGTGATGGATGATTCTTGCTCTTTTCTGCAGTAACTGAGAACAATCATGGAAAAAGCAATATTCACAGAGATATCAAATATCAAATTCACCCAAAGCACCTAACCTAACCCTGATCACTCCTTACAGCAAAAAGCGCTGAGCTCATCTCACCCTCTGGCTGTTTCTTGGCAAGAGAAATATAGAAAGCATCGTGGTTCGCAGATTCCTTTTTGAATGGGCTGGAACAAAACCCCCGTGTCCCTCAGAGCTGCTGCGTCCCTCCCGAAAAACATCACTCGGAGCCGTTTCCCTCCCGGCAGTTGCGTAAATGAGTCCGGCACCGCCTGCTGCGATTATCCGTGCGTTTGTTGTCTGGATATCACTCCTACGGGCAGCTGTCTGAGGGATTTGAACCATCAGCACGGTGGTATGAGGCATACAAGTTGGGCTTTGATCTCCCTGTGTCTAAAGCTCTTCATCTACCGCCGATCCACTTTGTTTACCTCGGGTCTGTTAAATGCCTAAATTTACAGTAAATGTAAAAACAGTGCCCAGCGCGACACCAGGCAAGCAGCTGAATAAGCTGAAGCCACCGGCAGGCTAAATTGTCTCACCTTTCGCACGTGCTGGCACCAGAAATCACCTAAATAAATCAAAGTCTCTGTTTGTGTTCTTCCTGTGAAGTCAGCCTTCGCTCGCGTCAGTCCTGTGTAAAGGTCTAATGGCAGTATCGCGTCCCGGGTGGGTGACAGGCAGCATTTGCGCTGGAAACGGTGGAAGTGGTGTGCAGAGCTGGGACGTGATGCTCTCTGACAGCAGCGAGCTCATGAGTGACATCTCGCTCCGCCTCTCCACCTGCCACTCCGTACGGCTCCTCTAACCGACTGAGGCCGCCGAGTCTTTCCCCATCTCATCGACAGTCTGCGGGAGCGGCCCCACCCAGGGGGCGAATCCCTCTGGATCAGTCAGGGAAATCAGATAAACAAACACATACATGCTAACATACAAAAAAATAAATAAATAAACAAAACACACACGTAAGCGCATAACTTTCACCCAACACACAGATACAAACGCACACACCTGGAGGGGGTGAGGGAATTTCTGCAGAAAGGCCTAAAATATGCCGGTGTATAAAAGGGACAAAGTACAAAATTGTGCCGAAGCTGCTTTGGATTTATACATTGTACAAGATTATAAACAAGTGAGGCAACTGCCGACAGATGGGGATGGGGGGGTGACGAAACAGGTAAACCTGAGCTAAACGTGGTCCTACGCACAGCATCGTGGGAAGTGGGGACGGCAGCGCCGGGCCGACCACATCACCCTCACCTGGGTCTGCCTCCTGGTCACTACCGCGGCGTCCGTCAAACGCGTGACTACAGAGCCTAGACGTGTCGGACTCCATTTGCGAGAGACGACGCCGTGCGGCTCGGGGTTTGGCGGGATGACGAATCGCACGCCGGTTTCGGATTCCATTTTTGCCACGAAAAACAACGGCGGCAACAAATCCGCCGTGCTGGTCATGCGTTGCGCAGATACAACCCTGACGGCCGATCTGCTGAAAGCAGGTGGTCGCTTTACTGTCTCCTTCAAGAGCATTAAATGAAGAGCGGGGCCACTGAAGTCCACCAGGTGACACGGTTCACACGCAGTAAACAATGACACAAAAAGCTCTGAAGGACAGATCTTCTGTGCTAGTGCTGATCTGAAGATATCTAGACAAAAAAAAAAAACATACTATATAACCAAGAAACTGAATTGATAGTATTTCCTGTATTGAGCAGGAATAGGGAACAGGCGGATCAGGATGCCAAGTCAGAGTAGTCACGGTGACGATCGACGAATGAGCAGGACATCCCAGCATGCCTTGGGCTACTCTCAGTCCATTCTAAATGCTTATCTGAATCTTGTCCAGAGGGGCAGCTTAAATAAGCAGCAGCCTGAATGGCACAGCGTTGGGGCTAAAAGCCATTTAAGGAAATAAGGGGCTGGGAAATTAATTAAAGCAAGAGAAGCGATAAGACGCAGCCGTTTCTGTCTTTCCAGGCGGGGAGCTCTTTGTCCCGGACTGAACATGCTCAACGGAGGGAGGTGGCACAAATTTGGATGCGCAAGCCAATTTTTTTTTTTTTTTTTATGAAGCCTTTTTGAAAAAATGGCTGCATCCGCTGTCCAAGATGAGGGCCGGGCCTGGTGAATTGGCCTTGCTTGCCTCCCTGAGCTTTCACTGAGATCGGATCAGTGCGTCTCATCACAGCCCTCCGTCGTTCCAATCCAGTATAAATCCCACTATTGTTTATCTGGGAATCCGGTCTCCTGGGAGGTCTGGTGGCCCCTGTGGCACCGCAGTGGAACAGAAGCTCCGCTGAAACTCACAGAGCGAAACTACAGAGCCACAGCTAACAGAGACAGGACTGAAAAAAACGTAAAGGAGTGGGAAATCATCTGCTTCTTAAGTGTCTCCTATAATCTATCCCCTTCTGTTGTTCTTAGATAAATCAGAGCCCACCCTCAATACGAGGAGCGGGTCAGGGGTTCGACTGCCCCGTATGGCTGAGCAACTGCACCGCAGCACAGGGGCTGCCATGAGCGATGCCCAAGCCGAGGTGGCGCGGCAGCGGGAATGCAGTGGACGGAAGAATTAGCTCTTCGCTGCCGTGAGCCGTGCCAGTCAGGTGGAAAAAGAGGCGCCATGTTTTAACAAGGAACAGAAGTGATGTGGTGTCATTCTGAAGAAGAGTGTGTGCGTGCGGTTGTGTCTGAGGGGCGGGGGGGTTACATATGAAACGGGAAATCAACTGACATCCATTTGAAGCGAGCAGTCTCAAACCGGTGGCCACAGTAAATGAAACTGAGATATTACACCGAAATGAGAGCAACCGCTCCGTGACTGGAATGCAATGCGGTGTCACATTTTCTTTGCGCTGATATGACGCTGGCAAAAATAGTTCTCTTTACCAAACATTTAACTCACTTTGAACCATAATAAGTACATGGCTTTGGAGTAAACAGCCTCGAAATGCATCATTCCCGTCCTCGGGGGCCCCTGTGCAGTTCTCGAACCGTTGCGACAGATAAATGCAAATGAGAAACACACCAAAGAGCCGTGAAGGATAACAGTTACGGTAATGAAAGGCAGATTAATGTCCGACATCGATTACTTCTCACCGTATGACACTCGACACAAAAAATGAATCGGGCTTTCATCGGCTTCCAGGAATATAACCGACTTCTCGTCCGTCGGTGAAAGATAACGGCGCCTGACTTCGAGGCCGACAGTCTCGAACCGTTTGAAAAGCTTCCGGAACCAACAGCGCGCACCGTCTTCTGCCTTTAAAATTAAAATTTCATCAATAAGTCGCTCTGTCATCAATATTATATCAATGGACCTCTCAATCCGTTGCCGCGCTTCCATCCTCCCCGACACGCTGGAACTTTCCGGATATCTAACAGGTGGATTTCTGGCAAGTGGGACAAGAACAGGTATGACATTTGTGGATCAGAACCAATAGTTAAAGGTGAATGCAGAGGCGGTTTGTTGGAGTTTACACTTGGCACCTGATCCAACCAGAGGGAGCCATCGCAAGCGCCGCTAGCTCAAGAAAGGGAACGAGAGAGGCGCTACGCCCACCGAACACCCGGAATGCCTTGCGCTTCTCAAGGTCGGGATCTGGCAGCCAAACACACAATGTGAGCGAGACCAAGACGCGCTTTTACTCTGTGACCGCACCGGGCCCCGCCGTGACGGCCTCGACTCTTTCCAGGTTTCGCGAGGAGCCATCGCCGCGCTTCCACCCTATTCCGGGGTAGCTCAATTACCTTGATTTTACAGTCGGATGAAAATATCTAAATAGCCTCATGGATTCCAAAATATCTTTTAAATCCGAGGCTGTTCCACAGCTTCTGACACAGTTGGTGCCGTCCGATTCGGAGCAAATAGTAATGCGCTGCATGCCGTCATGCCATCGGTGTGCGTTTGCACGGGTTGCGGTGCGACAGAATCGATCGACTTTCCACGGGCAAAGGAATCAGACTCGGCTGGCGCGGACGCATGCTCCTCATTAGATTTCAGAAAAGCGACGCCGCTCGGGTCCGTCCACCTGCCCGCCTGCTCGCCTGCGTGGGGTCTAGCCAGGTGACGTAGGAAGTAGATGACGAATCTTATTGAAATCTCGGCGACGGTCCTTTGCACATGGCGATAAGCGTCCCGACCCGCCCGAACCGCCCCATCACCTCCGTTCCAGGCAAGATCAGACGCCAAGTGGATTATACAAGGGGGAGCTGACCCGATTGCTGGGAGGATGTGAAAGGATCATTTGAATGTGCGATTCTTGTTAGGAGGCCGTCAAACCCCGCTATGCCTCCAAACCCCTCCTGCCCCGCCTCCCACCACCCAGGCATAACCCCATGCTCAAAGCAAGTTTCGTGGCTGCACGCCAACCTTGGAGGGACATTCGTCGAGAGCAAAACAGCGCCGAACGGGCAGGAGGAGCGGAAGACGGGCCCAGCCTTACCTTGCCTGACATCCCTCGGGGCAAGAGCAATGGCATTCTTGGAGTGCAATTCCGTGACGCAACAGTCGTCGGGTGTCGTCAGGATGACGTTGGAAATGGAGGCGGAGTCGTTGTGCGGTGTGGCGGGGAGCAGCGGGAGGGGCGGGACCACGTCGGGGCAGACACAGCCGGTCTGGGTGATGCCGCAGCGCTCACCCGGGCGCCCTGCATGCAGGCACTCCTCGAACCAGCGGCACAATACACCGCAGGTGAACTGGCTCGAATTCTCATTATTGATCAGCAGCACCTCCACCAGGCCGAAAGCCAGCGTCTCCGCAGCGGCGGGCGCCGTCCCCGGCTCAGCCCCTCCCGCGAGGCACAGCTGCACAAAGTTCTTGTCGAACTGCAAAAACGCGTGGGCGCCGGTGGCTCGGCACAAGTCCACAGCCTCCGGCGGGCGCTGTTCAGACGGGGCGCAGGTCTGGTTGGCGAGGTAGTGGTCCAGGGGCAGCACGGAGGGCCGGAAGCTGAGGCAAGCCCCCGCGTGGCGGTTGAAGCGGAAGTACAGCGAGTACTTGGTGGGATCCGGGTTCTCGACGGTCCACGAGCAGCCTGACGCCGGCGTGGGGAAGAGGTCCCTGAGGGAGAATGAGCCGTAGAGCACCCCCGCCACCAGCGAGGAGCACGGGTGGCCCTGGCCCAGCAGCTCCACACCCCAGGCCAGCGCGAGAAGGGATGACAGCACAGACAGACAGAACCGACCAGCAGTGTTCATCCTATGTCATTTGTCCTGCAGAGACAGAAACGGAGAGGGACATCACAGTCAGTGTAAAACACAAACCAGCGTCTTGTTTTTTTTCATATGCAGAATTACACAACGAAATCCTGGTCAAAATGTTGATCGGAGGCAAACCGGCTCTCGAATTTCTATCCCACGCTCTTAAACACCCACACGGTCTCGCATTTTGCTCCCATACCGGGATTCTGCTCCGTTCCATCACTGCAAGTTCAAAACCCCTGGAAAAACTTCTTGGACTTTCAACATGGAGGTCAACTCGTGCTGGTCATTCTCCTGCAGCTCACAGTTCTGATGACCTCTGACCTCCGAATCTCCGCACTGCGATAAGCTAAGAGTCTGCTGATTTGGCTGCTGACAGGAGAAACATACAGCACTATGATGGTCCTGGCCTACAACACATCATCCTCCTTCCCATAAGGTTCTCCAACCCCTTTAACGCAGGCCAATCCGCCACAGTGACTCAAAGAAACAGAACTCATGGGAATCATAGCAGCGGAGGGAGTTTCTCCTGTGGTCCCTGCAGGCTTCTCCCAGCACTGAACTGTGTTTCCTTGTGAGTCGCTCTGTCAACACACAAACACACACACACACACACATACACACACACAGAAGAAGGATACAGCAACGCTGTGGTCTCAGACAGTGAGGAAGACAAGGAAGCATGACGGTGATTCAGCTGACCAGCTAACCAGCTTAACCAGTTAAACAGGAGTACTCGGATGCAGTAGGATGGCAGCCAGTACTGTACTTTCACAGTGGATTTGCCATTTTAAAAAAAAATCTGGACTTCAGTTTAATAAATAATAGAATTTCGCTTACAGACTGACACCAGACGTCTGTATTTCTTTGTTTCACTTCAAAGTCATATTAACCTCAATGTCACAATCAATTAAAGCTCAACAAAGATATTTGTTGATTTATATGGTCAGGTTTTGAAATAGCTACCTTTTTTTTTAAATGTAGTTATTAAACAGTTGAATGGAATAAATTCATTCCTCATTTCAATAAATAAATTCAAATTAACTTAAAAGAACAAATTACACCACTTATTGTCTCCCCAAATTCCTATTCACTGCTGACTTGGCATATTCCTCTTCTTATTGAACCTCTGTAAACACCACAACAGTGAGTTGAATTAAGGTGACCTCACTCTCCTCTTGTGTTTCACTGCACTTTTCTGCCATCTATTGGCTGGGCAGGTAAACACAGGTCACAGGTGGAAATTGTAGAAAACAGGCCAAAGAAAAAATAATTACAAATAAACGGGAAAACGTTCGATCCCTCTCCCCACTACCAGCTGCCTTCATAGCACACAAACCAGTGAAAGATGGCAAAGAACTTTCCAGAAAAATCTGAGTAGCTCAACAAAGCCCTGCTGACTCTAGTGCAAGATGAAAGGAAGAGCACATGTGTAGGAGATGTTCCATTAGCCCTCCATAACCCTGCCGTCAAGCCATGAGCCTACTGTGGCTCATCTATGTTAATGATATATATATATATATATATATATATATATATATATATGTATGTATGTATGCACAAAGTTCTTGTCAAACTGCAAAAATGCGTGGGCGCTGGTGGCTCGGCACAAGTCCACAGCCTCCGGTGGGCGCTGTTCAGACGGGGCGCAGGTCTAGTTGGCGAGGTAGTGGTAGTGTGTGTATATATATATATATATATATATATATATATATATATATATATATATTTTTTTTTTTTTTTTAAATCTCACACTCAATGTACACAGTGAGTAATGCTTTTAAAATAAATGACCTGAGTGAATAAACGTTACTGGGCCATTTCCCTCCTTGGCCATTAGTCCTTAGTGGATTGTGGCACAGAGAGAGAGAGTCAGCAAACCCCTCATTTTCTGGAGACCTACAGTGTTTTGATCTCACATTCAATTTCCTGCACACAGTGCGCAACATTTAAGTTTAATTACATACTTTCAGGATTCAAAATGGCACCACAGCACAACAACCACCCCCCCAAAAAAAAACAAAAAAAAAAAAAAACATGAATGATTACTGTTCAAATTCACTGGTACAAATAATTCATAAATAACTGTTATTTCCTTACAACCACTGTGAAAAGCATTATTCCCACTGGGCTGCAGCACAAATAACCGAGCTATAAATTTCATCTTACGCTTCAATGTAAATCACAACAAAAAAACGCGTCGCACATAAACAAAACGGGAATGAATGCGTGACTGGCGCAGCTGCAGCCCCTCAGCATTCACGGCGGAGATGAATTATCTGACTTTGGAGAGACCACATTACGGCACAAACGGGCGGCTGCGGTAACCAAAGCGGTGCCGTTTTTTGATTTATCTCTGCGGATAATCGGCGAGGCGATGGGCCGAGAAAGACCGCGCTGGCGCAGGTTAGCCGGGGCAGTCTGGCTCACGGTCCTCCTCCGTTAATTGGTGCTGGAGTCCTGGGTAACCCGTTCAGAGACAAAATGGGGGTGGCGCTAGTGGGGCAGGCAGTTGGAGAGCTCTACTCGCTTGGCAGGAGGATGACAAGTGCCTGGCTCTGCAGCCAAGCAGAAGATGTGAAGGTACCAGTAAGTCAAGTCAGCAATCCTTGGTATGATTATACATTTCAGGAAGCCCCGAGGAGTACCTGAAAGGCATTACTCCCTGGGATTACACTGGTGCTGAGCACCATAAGGCGCCATTCATCGCTTTGGGTGTCTCGAAAGTGATACAAACAGGCGACTCTCTCCACTCTGTTCGGGTATGACAAGGCAGCAGTCGCCAGGAGGCCAGGATTCTCCACCGCATCTTGAGATGGTGCCACACGGTGGGTTTTACAGCCTCTGTGTATGCGGGATGAAGAGCTTCAACTTTTTTCAAAGCTCAAGGTTCACATTGTTGGTCTGGCTTGTAATTTAGTACGGAAGAGAATAAAAATGTACTTTCAACTGGATCGTGGTGCCCAGTACAGTAAACAGACAACAGGGGTATTGAATAGATGAGTAGACAAATAGGTGAAAAATGATAGACTGATGAATGACAAATAACACAAGTATCAGCTAGCTGTGAATGTGCAGTAAGGGTGGTGGGCAGTGGTGGTGGTAGTGATCGCTCCGCACTTTGAAATGAACCGAAGGCGAAAGAAGATCAGAGCCCCAAAGAGGAAGATCAGCTCGATCCCCAGCAATCGGTCTCAGGACACCACGGCCCATGGATTTGTCCACCAAGGAAAGAGCAGATATTGGCCAGCACTCAGACACGAAGGTGACAACCTGAAAAGATGTTTAAAAGCAAATATCATGTCAAAGTTTACTAGCTTAAAAGATCTGTAATTTACTTTTTTTTTTTTTTTTTTACACACAGGTGCTTTTCAAATATGGGAAACATAATCACGCTACTGTGCCCGAGTTGTAACAAAGCGAAAAATTTCAAACAAAATGGATGTATTTCCCATCCATTGCATAATTAATGATAAATTTTAAAAAATAATGATGAATTAAATAAACAATTAGAAGGCTGCTAAACTCAATATAAAAATTTTGATTGCTTTAGCCGACACATTTTTTCATTTAAAAGAATTCACACAAAAAAAAAGTGTGCAGAAGATAATTATTTTTTACATCTATTTTCAGTTGAGAAAATGACGAAATACATCGAATCAAAAGGTACCCCTGGTCGAGCCAATCTTCCAAAGGCTGCTGCAGCTTTCATTCACTTATTTATTCATTTCCATTTTTAATTTCCTCGATACATTTCAGAACAAAGTGGCGGGACAAACTGCCTCAATTTTTTTTTTTTTTATCGCGCATGAATTAATTCAACACCGGAATTAACAAAAGTGATGCCGCATCAGCCCGGGTTTTGGCCACCTACGCCAGCACGGTCAGAAGATCCTGAGAATGAGCTTCAGCAACACACACAAGCCCTCCGATTCTGCAAGTATCAGCCATCTGCGCATTTCTCTTTACAGGCATGAGCTCTAGTCAAGTTCTACAAGATGACTGCCTCAGGTGATCAAACAGAATCTTCAGTGTTGGTGAGACTTACTCCCTCCGATGGGTAAAGAAGGAGCTGAGGGCCACTCGGGAGGGGATTGCAAGGAGCCTGAGAAACGCACTGTGGTCAAGCTCGCACCGCTCAAGCCTTCAGATGCTCGCTGCTGTCTGGCTGAAGATAGACAATCCGTGACGTCGAAGTACAGAATTAATAAATCATTACTACTTACTACAAAACATGAATAGCAATTAGTTCGCTGCTCCCGTCTGTTCATCGATCTATCAGCCTTGACTGCTTGTCCTAGTCAGGGTCATGGCAGCTTGTAGTCTATCTCAGAAGCACTGGACACAAGACTAGGAGAATACACTGTTACTGGAAGAGCAGATTTTCACTGGGCAGGCCCCCCCAGCGCACACACACACACACACACACACACACACACACACACACACACACACACTCTTCAGCCAGCAACCTTCTTCTGAGTACATCTGCCCACTTCAACCACTTCAACAGTCAGTGATAAATTCTGTTAAATTCAAATTGGTTACTTCGGGTTGCCGTCTATACGAGTGGTACGGGTGTGTGTACGTGAGACTGCAATATTTTTGTTTGAATTTTGAAGAAAACCCTCTGCCTCCCATGCTTAACCCAACTGCTGCTCAACCAGAAAATGAGATTAGCCCCAGTACTGGGAGTCTCTTGAACTTTATTTCAGCCCAACTCCAAGGTGAACTGAGTTTTACTGCAGAAAAGACCTGCAAAGGAAGGGGTGTAACAGATAGGAGGAACTGTGTGTCACCACACTTCTGAAGGCCCACTTCATTCACAGGTCACCTCGGACGACAGCGATCGGTCTCCACGGACTGACAGGTGCGGAGAGGTTGTGCTTTCTGTTGAACGTTCCCAACCCCGCGGATGTGATGAAGTTCCAGCGACCGGGTCCCTCTCACCTGGCCTGGCCTCTGTTCATTAAAAATCTCATCTTCCTTCCGGTCATTTTCAAAATTATCATTCGTCATTCAACTCTGTGAAAACCCATCTTTTTTGGATCTGCTTCTTTCCAGATCTTTTAACAACTCTCACCACTGACATATCGCCATGACCTTCTTTTTTTCGTTTAATTCCACAGGCAGATACTTTTGTAATATTTGTCAGCAAAAAACAAAAAAAAACTGCTTCAGCCGCTATGTGTACAACAGTTTGTCTCTTGGTGACGCACTTGTAGTCTGACTTGTATGTTGCTTTGGAGAAAAAGATCTGATGAATGAATAAACACATCAAATATCTCACCATCTTTACGGACCCAATCGTTGCGGAGAAAGATCACGTGGCCATTTAGTGCACCGGAGCAGCTTTTACAAGACGGAATTGGACGAGAGAAGTGGTGCCAACTGCGGTGGGCGAGGAGAAGGCTGAAGTACCAACACATGAACCTTGAAGAGATGGAGAGTGGGAGGACGCAGGATACATAGCCAACAGAGCCTCAGATGCGATCTCGGCAAAAAAGTAAACATTAATAAGCAGGTTTAGCGGGTGGCCTTATCCTGGGCGACTTGAGGACTCGTCCCACTGCTGCGTGAGAGGGATGCGCTACAAAGGCAGTCCAAAGCAGCTGTTGGAGAGTTCAGCAAAGTGCCCATTAAGCAGGCCCAGGGCCGAGTCCAACACAGCCGTTATGATTACGTCCCCAAAGCAATTTCCACAAAGTAAAGGTCACATCTCACGACCGAGGCGACACCATGGCAGTGTCAATCGCGACCTCTTTAATGCCACATCCCGGCAGACCACAACTCCACTTGTTCGCTCACCTTTGGGCGCACTAATAAATTCAGGGAGGATCTCTGCAGCGCATTTTAGTCTCGGGTGAGGCAGCGGGGACCCCGGGAGTTTCAGGCACACCTACTGACGTCCCTCATGCTTGTCCTGTGGAGACGCTGGGAGAGGGGGACACGGCTGGCATGGGTGGGATATGTTGCCGCATGGCCCGCAGCACACAAAGCTGCTACAAACACACACCGGTGACAGGAGAGGGTGTCATGGTTAAAGCCAGCACCTTCAACTCTGGCATTCGGATTCACTTCCAAACTCCTGCAGTAGTAACCTTGGCCGAGCCAGTTATCCTGAACTGACAGATCGACAATTACCAAGCTGCATAAATGGCTAAAGCAGCTTAACATTAAGGTACTTTGTACAAAAGTATCAAGAAAAATCAATAAATGTTAACGTAAATCCATAAACATAGACATGAATAAGGAGAAACAAAACTGGAATTGAAAAGAGACCCTTAATCCATCATCCAAGATCCACGCTGTCATCACCATGTTTGTGAGGGTGAAGCCGTCAGTTTGATGATAGCAGTAACGTTAGGACACCACTTTATTATCAGACACTTTGTGGTTCGCCGTTTGGGGATCACAACTCGCATTTCACTTGTTTTTTTATGGCTCAAAATAAAAACATAGTGCCAGTCCACGCACGGTGGTTTCCGTTTCCCGCTTTAACTGGCCAGTTGGCAGCGCCTGGCAGTCTCAAATACAGTTTTTACCCAGGTTATGTCGAAACCTTGTTTTTAAATGTCAAACTGAGCGAAAACAGGCTGGCGAAGTGGTAGCCGTCACATCAGGCGGACCACCCGTGATGGTGGGGTGAGCAGTCGCTCAAACCCGGGGGCATTATGGCCTGCTGGTTAAGGACCGCAACAGCTGATCACAACAGGAGAAAACTTAACCACACATCACAGCTTACAAGCTGTAAATATGAAATGGCCATCCAGCAGGATGAAAAATGCAGCAATAACCATTGGCAAATTCCAATGCTGGATGGAATTTCATTCTCCATATTCTTAAAAAAAAAAAAAAAAATCAACAGGATCAAGATTGCAGCAGATGAGACCAGCAGCCACCTGAGCTGCAGTTGGGTTACATTTGAAGAATTAAACTGCTCATTAAAAGTGGGCAATTTTAAATTTGACAAATAAAAAGTTCCCTTCGGTTTGGTGCGCGCACCACTTGCTGTTACGTGACTCTGATGTGCCTCTGGGTATATAAAAGAGTTTTAGCAAAATGTACGACTTCCATACGAAAGGTCAGTTTCGTCGAGCAGAAAGGTCAGCCGTTATCACACAGCACAGGTCCTGCTACACGGGTTCAGTAAAGTGGCTCCTGGTGCAGATATTTATATTCCTCTGCTGAAGCTTCTCGCGAGGGTTTTTCCATACCCGTCATTATTATTATTTAATATTAGCTGCATTGCATTTCTCGCCATGAATTACGCTCTTTCTACACTGGGCTGCTTACATCGATTCCCCTATTTATACCGCAGTATCTGCTGTATTAGTTGAGAGCACGCATCTTGATCAAGGGTGCTACAGCAAGAGGGGGTTCGAACCTGGATCTTCTCATTACAACATGGTGGCTTCCCCAAAGGACTAGGCATCTAACAAGTGCTTAAGAAATAAATGCAAAGGGATGATTTAACAAGCCATCTACATTATTTATTTGCTGCAGTATCGCTAACAGTGATATTTTTGACACAACAGCACTGAAAACTGACAGCAGATGAAATGCTGGCACCAGCGGGGGCCTTTTTGACAGCTCCTATCCACATCCCTGTTCAGAATTCCGGTGCAATCCTCTGTCGCTAAGCAGCGACCCACCCAGGCCCACCCGAGCGGATCGCCTGATATCCTCCTCGAGATGTGCCTGCTCGTGCCCCCACACTGCTGCCACGGTGCAAACGGCCCGAAATGTCACCATATGTTTGCTGAGAAAGCGCTCAAAGACTAACTTGGCCCTCTAATGCGATGCTTACGCAGCTCAGGAGAGGGAGGGGGGACGGTTCCCGCTAGTGAGCCCTGAATGCTAAGCATGGAGACCTGTTCTCCTTCTTCCCCACCTCCCTGTTGTCACCGAGAGACCGCCTCTGTCACCTCGTGCGGTCCTCTCCGAACAGAGACCCCAGAATGTCCCGAGTCCTTAATCTCCGCTCCCCCCTCTTCCACGATCTGTCAAAGCTATGTAAAACCAAAAAAAAAAAAAAAAAAAAAACCCTTAATATGAAGCTCAGCAGCAAAGAGAAAGGTGCTCGGGGCAGGCAAACGGGGGTCAAAATTTCCCATGACTAAGCAATTTAATGTGAGAACGACAAGACCCTTTGGTGGAAACAGCCGGTTGCACCTACAGGGTGCCGGTTGTCCCCCTTTGAAATGAATGGAAGTCACCCATTCGTGTCAGATCCTGCAACTGACCAGCCTGACAGACACATTACTCACCCACCCAGACACCCCACCCCTCTTCAAATGCCAAAAGACCCTCCCTGTATTTTGAGCAGCTGCATAAATGGGGTCTTCAAACAAGCAAGGCTGTAGGTAGATTCTCCAGTTAAAAAGTAATAGAAAGAAATGAGACTGAGGTACCTAGCATGCAATCTTGGAGATGGGCTGTAAACACAAGGCTGCTCAGGGCAAAGCAATTATTATTATTATTATTATTATTATTATTATTATTATTATTATTATTATTATCTAATAAGGATGCTGGACTTTTCTCTAGGGTGACTTGCAACATTAGCTTTATATGCTTAGCTGCTTACTCTGATTTGCTCATTTATCGACGTACCGGTGACCAGAAACTGTAGTGAAACGAGCTCCCTCTGTCCCTCAGAACCACTGAATCCTTTTTAACTTTCAAGAGTTTCAAAGTGCATCTCCTGCTGTGGTATAGCATAAACTGAATATGATCAGAAAAATGTTCGTCTAAAACTCTTTGTTGGTGACATTCGTTTTGTTTACTCTGAAATGCGTGCTGCTTTGGAATAGCACGTCTGCTAAATGAATAAATGCTCATTTTTACAGCAGGGTAGTTTTAACCATCAGTTCAGAGTAAGTATCGTGATCAAGAGTACTACGGGGAGAGAAGGGCATTCATACTGGAATCTGATTCTAAAGTAATGGGTCTAACCACTCAGCCACCTGCTGAGCACGGGGGAGTGGTATGAGATCAAAGTGAGGCCTGGATAGGAAGAAGAGTTTTGGTTCTTTGTCCACGGGCGAAACGCGGTATTCAGGAGACGAGGTGAAGGATTTCAGCAGTCGTCAGAGAGCGCCGAACGACTTGCCGACGGGCTTTAGGTCGGGTTAGGCGTGGATCGTGTGGAACGTGTCTCCCCAAGAAGCTCTGGAGGAGGGTGAGGTTTAAACGGTTGCCAAGTTGATTTGGTATTTCGACTTTTCTCTTCTTGGCTCGGTGCTTCTCTGGACCGTAGATGAGGTTCAGTGCCGGACGACGCTGTCCTCGCGGGCCGTGAACCGAGTGCAAACAGCGTCCTGAATGGACACGCGACTCTAACGGAGGACTGCGGTGAAGGGCGTTGGGAGGCTTCAGATTCACACTTCGTTACCCCTCCCTCTCTCCCTCCCCCCAGAAAAAACAACATCTTCATTAAATTCTTCACACGGGGGATTCGTGTGTCGCCGAGGTGCTTCGCGTTCCGGCGGCCGCACCTTGTTCGCATCATCTTTCCCCGTTCTCCCCTGAGAAAGAAAGACAGAGGGGGGGGTGAGCGTGGGGAGGTTGTGGCGGTTACATTAGCGCTGAATTAAAACACTAAATTAAAGTGGCCGGCCTCTCGGAGAGAGCAGAAATTAAATAAAACTTAAAAGGCCCTTTTTGGCACGTTATTAAGGGCTTCTGCTGGCCTTTTCATTACCCGAACCATCTCCCACCGCCGTCTTCAGCACCGCGAGGGGTTTTTGTTTCACCGGTAAATTCCCAGTCACCTTTGCACAAGAGAGCGGGACAGGTGCGCCTGGTAGGTCACGCCCACACGGGCAGGTGTTGCCGAACGGGGGGCGTGGTCCCGCAAGCAGAGAACCTGGACGTTCCGATAAATAATGATGCGAAACGCCGCTCGCTTGCAAAGCGACGCCAGGGAGGAGGGCTCCTCCGGAATCCGTTATCCTCACACCATTTCCTCCCGAGTCGCGCTTTTATTAATTACTGCCTAATTATTTCCATAAACTCCACTGGCTCATTAAGGCTGAAATGGAAAAGGTGCCGCAACAGTTGCTGCCGCACTTCCATCTTACGTCAGATGCTTGGTGCCTTCCGTGTGCGTTTGACAGACTGTGTGTGTGTGTGTGTGTGAGAGCTTCCCTCCTCCACCCTGCCACTCCACCCACCACCCCCCTATCCATCCCCATCTCCACAGCGAGGAGAAGAGAGGCTTTGATCCACAGCCAGGGTCATTATTTATTTATCTACGGGTTCTCAGAGCACCCCCCTTCGCCTGGCTTGCGCCGCTCTGCCGTCGCGTTGCAGGGGGGTGAGAGCGGGGGGTGGTTGGCAGATGAGCGCAGCAAAGCTGACACTGCAGGTATGTGTGTTTCATTTGCTGCTGAGCGCCGGACGGGCGGGGGGGGCAGCGGATCAATGGCCTCATCCTGCACCCGCAGACACTGCCGCATTCTGATAGAACAGCCACCCCCCCGTCCGACAGCAAACTGACCTCATTAGACGGATGTGCACCCTCTCTCGCTGGGGAGGGGGATCAAATTAACGTTTAACAGGGTAGCAAGCACACGACGCGCCGCCTGAGGAGGATTCGAACCCACATCCAAACACAACGGAGAAGCCGTGAATCCACCAGTGGGTCCCGCTGTGCCGAAATTACTTTAAAGATGAAGAAACCACACCATCCCAACAGCTCCCCTTTGAACGGGTCTTTTTAAACCCCCCACCGACCGGCGGCCGTTCCAGGACACCGTAATGGAAAGGACCCGGGGTGTGCAGCAGTTTCAGACCAGTTGAATAACACTACAGAAGGTAGGTGTGCCCCTGCTTCACCCGTTCCGCTGAGGTCGGAACATGGAGGTGCCTGCAAACAGGCAGCAGGGGGTGCGGCGGTTACAGCGTGGTCTCTCAGCTCAAAGGTTCTGTGCTCGAATCCCACGTCCTGCTGCAGCCCCCTTGATCAAAGTGCTCTGAACAGATACAGTGGAAGTTACCCTGCAGTAAAAATGGGTAAGTCGCTGTAAGCAGGGTTAGGTTGTAGGACATTCTGTCAAAAAGTGTCAGTTTAATGGTTACACTCAAAAGGAAGATGTTTAACCATTTTTAGGACATGAACCCAAAACCCTGCGGTCACAGGCCGAGGTCTGCTTGTCCACCTGGCTCCATCCTTGGACGAGAAACCACGGGTGACTCACTTGGCTGCACCCGGCCGCACTTTTCTCCAAAACGACTTACACCGATCTACCCATTTACACAGCAGGGTAATTTTTACTGTGCCAATTCAGGGTGAGAACCTTAATCAAAGGCACTACAGAAGGAGCTGAGAACCCCCTGGGTGATTCAAGGACAAAGTGGCAACTTGAACCACTGCACTCCCCGCTGTCCCACCTTCTGTTCTGATTCCCGTAGACGTCCAGCCTCAGTGATCGACAGGCGCGCGTTGCCGGCTCATTGGTCAACAGCTGCACAGCTTGCCGCATCCTCATTGGTTAATCGGGAGGACAGGACGTTGCCCCCCCCACCTTGCAAAACACATATTCAGCTTCCAAAAATTACAAAGGCAGTGGCATTTACAGCAATTCAATTATTATTGGCTAACTACCCAGCTGCCGGGCACCGGAGTGCTTGCGGTGTGGAAAGACGCGTCGCTCCGTCCCAGCAGAGGGCTGAAAGGTGGGGGCTGCAGACGGCGGCAGACCCCCAAAGTCAGCCATTAGCGTCATTACCGCCAGCGGGGGCAGCTTTGTCATTATTACACCTGGGCCGCACGCGGTTTGTTTAGGTCGCCACTCTTTTTCTCATCGAATGAGTCCACGTTACGCCATAAGGCGAGGGGTGTGCAGCCCCACGTCGGGAACCGCAAAATCACCCCTCAGGCCGGGCCGACCCCCCGTCCCACATTAACAGTGAATCGATAAGTGTCTTTGGATCTTAAAGCAACACCTTGGAAAAGATACTCGGGCAAGCACTTTGGACTGACTTACCTCCACTACCCCCACCCCTGGAGGCAGCAGGAGGGACGTTGGTTCCGATCCCCCTTCAATATCCCTGATCAATGTACTAATTCTGAACTCGTAGTGTTCACTGACACGATAATGTGCAGTTGTACAAACAGGTAAGTCACTCAGCAATCTAGTGTACAAATCTAATATAGTAAGTCACCTTGGAATGAAGTTTCAGATGAACAACCAACTACAAGCTGCAAATACAGAAGCTACAGAGAGAGAGCGGCAGGGCTGTGGGGCAGAACCCCGAGTGTCTGGCGTCACAAACACCCCAAGCGCATTAACACTGTGCTAATTAGCATAGCATAAGGAGCCATTAGCGGCTTTTACAGCCGATCGGAGGAAGGGGGGCACGGGGGAGCCGGGGGTGCAATCCGAACAAGAACCACGGCCGCCCGCACCTGAACAGCAACGTAGGCTTCGGTCCCGCCAAACCACGAGCGTAGCCCACTGTGGCCCACTGTCGTCACCACATACCCCGTGTGCGTGCATGTCTGACACGTTCAGATTTCAACCCTCGACTCTATTAGCATCTTACTAGGATCGCAACCATTATTATCATCGCTGTCTACTGTATATAAAGGGCATTAAGTACCTTCACCGGTATTTATTCATTATTCATTTAGAGCTTTCAGGTTATTGGGAGCCAATTGGTCTTCATCTTTACGGCTCCTGTTTATTGCCGTCCATAAGAGCAACGTCTTGTGTTGTGCCAGCAAGGCACTTGGAAGCCGAAATACGAATCGGGGGGAGGGCAGGCGGTGGGGACCGTGGGGGTTGGTGAGAGGTGTGACCCTGTTCCACGCTGTCAGCTTCCACGCTGGGTCCGGCCTCTGGGATTCAGACCATAGCGCCCGTTCCTCTCCGAATGGAGACCGACCGCTGACGCTGGACTCGTCACCCCGACGAGAATTAGTGTCGGCCCCTCCCTCGGTCGGTCCGGTTGCCATAACAACAGCCAGTCCAAATAGGGGAAAAAACTATTTTGCACACACAGACACGCTCGCAGTCATGCTCAATGCCTCCGAGTCACCAGAACCACTCGGCCGAACAGCTGCTGGATTTGTGACCGAGAGGTATTGGGTTCACATCCTTGAAAGAGCTACTTAACTTGAGTTACTTCAATAAACATCCATTTGGGCATTTGAGCCAAACGCTGCAAGTAAATGAGGAAAACCGTTCCACACAATCCACTGTTTAACGCTTTATACATTCTTATGTTGCTTTGGGGGTTGCAGGGCATTATTAGCCTCCCTTATTAGTCCGGTATTGGATTTACAGCAAAATTATAACACCAGGACGTATCTATTTATTTTCCATAATAGGTAGTGCAATTTATTTGATCTTCATTCTTCCCACGCAGCTCATGGATCCTAACAGAGGAAAACTGTATACATGCCTTGTTTAAACAATATGTCATAATGCATTTTAAAGCAACATTATTACACAAAACACCATAAAGAGGCAATGCTTATAAAATCACAATAAAAGCATTTTTCAAACAAACGATTAACAATTAAACGTGTAAAAACAGCACAGCGGGAAGCAGCTCCGACGTTGAGTTGACGCAGTCGGCTGCTTTTTGTGGGGATTAAAATGCGGTTAAGAGCTGGCAACACACACACCTGTATTTACACCATTGCTCATACTCATATGGGTGGAATAAACGGAAGAGAGAGTCTACACAGGGGCGCTGCCAACACAATCTCCACAAATCACCGGAATTCGTAGCCACACAATACATTTTAACTACCTGTACCTTGAACAATTGAAAATATTTTCCCCAAATAAATACAAAGTAATTTACCGGGCGACAAGTAATGCAGCAGTTGCAAACACAGACGTAGGGTTGAAGGTTCAAGTCCCAATGCTTGCTGCTTCTCTAACACACCTGACTGTATATAGCTGGGTAATTTGCACGGTACGAGTTCAGGTTAAATACCTTGCTCAAGGGAATTACAGAAGGAGCTGCGATTCCAACCTCTAGATGGGACACGTGGATACCTGTGGGCCTCGTGGTCCTTTGAGTGCCATAAACAGCCTTGTCACGGCAGCATTGTGATCTCACAGACTCACTTGCCCGCTGCCTTCTCCACCTGAGCTGCTTGTTTATTCCACGCTGGAGTATCACTGAAATTTGAGTCTAACCTCTAACCCCCATTCCACACACACACACACACACACACACACACACACACACACACACACACACACACACACACAGCCTCCCTTCCCTTTGGTTTTCCACATCCCATTTTCACAGCTTTCCATCAGTCGCTCAATAATTGAACCGTTTCTCCTTCCATGTGTTATTTCTCCAATCTATCCCATCTAATACATTCACCACGAGGCTGTTTGCTGCCATTATGCCCCCAGCTGCTGCTAGAGAGGTGGCAGGAATGTCCAGCTGATAAGGAACCTACAGGAGAAGGTGAATTCAAGTGCCTGCACTCACGAGCTACCTGCGGAGAAGCCTACGGTTTGGTGGTAATCGGACGAGTGCTCACTTTGGACCGACATACACATCTCAACCACCCTCACTCCTTGGGGCCAATCATGCTGTAACACGTTTGAATTTATGGGGCAGGAGGTGATGAATCACGGGGTCACTGGCGGTTCAAGCGTTCATCGGTACCACGTGCCACTGCCCTGCCACTTTCCATACATTACTCAACCATCGGGGAGAGCGCGCCCCGCAGGAGAGGGGCTGTGTCATAATTGACTACCACAGTTGGTTACCATCAAAAAGACAGCTGGACTTCACCCAGTCGTGAAAATGCCTCCTTGTCACAATCAACCAGACCCTTACTGGGTTTTTCATTTGGGCGGGGGGAGCAGAAGATTTCAGAAGAAACTTCTGAATCTGGCAGGAATCAATACAGAGGAGGAACTAACACTTCCTCAAGTTAGGAAGCTCCACCTCTCATGAGGAAGCCACTCCTCTGCCTCCCAATGAGTTTCTTCCCCACCCCTTCCTCACGGTAACAAATCCACGCCCCTCAACTGGAATGAAGTAATGAAATTCCAACACCTTGCCAGAAAATCCTGCTCTACAGCAAGGAAGCTCCACTTCCCTAACTGGACAGCCGCAATCCCACCCCAGCCTCTCAGTGAGAGGTAACAAACTCCAGCCCCCGGTGAGGAATCAAACACCCCTCCACTTGTCAAAGTACCCCCAGTCAAAGGGGTGGAAAAATAAAAAAAAAAAAAACGTAAAACCTGACTGACATATGCACGTAAGGGCAGTTGTGCATCTGTGCCAATTTAAAGGTTATGACTTTTTTGTCTGGTGCACCTGTTCACACTCGTAGAGGAAGTCTGTTCCTGGGGGGGAAAATAAATAAATACATAAATAAATGAATAAATAAAAATAAATAAATAAGTGAATAAAAACATGCAAATAAATAAGAGCGAAAGGAGACATTCGCATGCGGCTCACGGGCACCATTCATAATGTGTCTGTAAACGGGAGCACACGGCCCTTTGACACACGACTTTGTGTTTCCTCTGTAAAATAATGAAGTTCCATTGTTGTGTGATAATTAATCTTGGGGAACAGCTGAACACAGGACAAATTCCAATGAGGTTGCAGATCTGGCATGTGGGGTGCGGGGAGGGGGGGCACTTCCTGTCCCGTGTGGAAAAACAGGAGCGGCAGGCGCAGGAGCCGGCTGATTGAAGTGGTCCCCTGTCCCCCAGCCCCCCCCCCCCCCCACACACACACGAGACCACACCCTGCCCCACCTGATGAATACTAGTTAACAGTTTTGCAAATTGAAGTTAATGTCTATTGTTTGTGTGTGTGTGTGTGTGGGGGGGGGGCTACTGGATATGCATATAAATCTTGCTTTCCTTCTCTCTGCATGGAAGTCATTCCAACGAAACACTAATCTGGTGTGCAGTCGAGATTTATGAGACAGAAAAGGGGTGGTGGGGGGGTGTCCATCTGGGGGAAAAACATCAAAGATGGTGCATTGGGACGCTGCCCCCCCCCCGCCTTGTTAACTCAATTAACCAAGCTTCCCTCTGGAGGAGAGCTCAGATGTTTGCTACCTCTAGCAGTGGGAGTAGCCATTGGTAGCAGCCCCTCCTGCCACACGGCCTGCCGCCTCAGTTTTTTCATTTACACAGCAGTGTAGTTTTTACTGGAGTAATTCAGGGTGAAAACCGTGCAAGAGGAGGGACTCAAAGACAGATTCTTACTAGGAGACGAGTATAACTACTTTGCCCCAGAATCGCTCCCTTTCCATTCTGGTTATGAGGCCTCCAGAAACACATGGCTGAAGATGGACACCCTGCTTCCTGTATGTATGTGCATACCCCCCCCCCCACACACACACACAGAGTCACCAGCAAGATTCTGCAACGCACCCAACATCAAGAAAAGGGCAACCGAACAACATCCTGCTGTGACATGGGTGCAGGTGAGTGATGCCACATTACCTGCTGTCAGCAGCAAAGCAGAGCTGGACAAGCGATGTCCCTCAGCGGGAAACAACCCCACCCAACTCATCTGGCACTCCGACGACGGGAAATGCCTCCGCGTTTCTAAACAATCTTTAAGCTTCCATACAATCCCTGATCAGCTCATTTAAACTTGTTTTACTGGAGAATCCAGATGGGTGGCTTCAGCCAAATTGCACACCCTGAATTGATAAATAAAATCCAAAATGTTTATCACGCACGAAAACTGTCACAATGTCACAGTTAATAGCTTTCAAATATTATCTACTGGCACCAAAGGCAAATGAACATGTCCTTTTATTAAGTTAAACATGCAGCTATGCTAATGTTAATTTTAATAAAATATGTAAAATGTTAAAATTGCTCTGTCTTGCGAGACATTTGTTTCAAAATGTGGTTCAAGGTAAAAAATAAATAAATAAATAAATAAATAAACTACTGACAAAAAGCTTTTCTGGAGGCATTTTTCTGGAAGCTTCTTGACCAACATGGAGGAACAGTGTGCTAGCATGTTTGGCTACCGCCTTCCTGTAAACCTTTTCTCGAGGATGCGGAGCGACATTTTTACTCTCGCAGATCAACTTAAACACTCCTGCAAGGAGACCTATAACTATGGTCACCCCAGCAACAGAGACCACTTCTTTCACCCTTCCATCCTTCCATTATCATCACCTGCTTTATCCTGGACTGCAGCCTGACCCGAAGCACCCAGCTACGAAACTACGCCCTGAACGGGACAGCAGTTAACCACTTGTGACCAGTTTGACTTTTTTTGAATTTTGCAGTAATTACATCCGACTCCTTAAAAGCCACATTTTTCAACACTGCAGCAAAACTGTGTCCTGCGGTGCCGCGTGCAGGTACCAAAGAAGGGCCGACTGCGCTCACCAAAATGTCTGGCGTTGGTGAGGATGAAGAGGGGCCTCGTCGACTAAGGGGAGCGGGGCTACGACGCAGATCGAGAGGCAACCTGGCCCGCTTTGACAAAGGGTGGCCACCGTGTCGCGTCGGCGGGGCTTTGTTTGAGCTGGAGGTGAGGGCTGGGGGCAGGGTGGAGCTCGTGAAAGGAACGAGGAAGCGCTGTTCATTTATTTCCAAGGACGTGCCGGTGGTGGGGACACGAGACTGACAGCCTCGCTCAGCCCGTCTCCTCGGGAAGCTCAAAGCCCGCTGTGGCAGAGAAGAAAAGCCGGTGTTAACAGGGAGGAAAACAAAGGGAGGAAAAAAAAAGTCAAGGTTAGAAAGAACAAAAGGAACAATGGCGCAAGTGAGGTGGCAGTGTTAAATACAGAGCCCCTGGCCACGCCCACCTTCACATGACACCACCATAGCCCCCAATCTTTACTGCCAGAGATGCAAGCAGAACGACCAAAAATAAAAATCAATATTTTCTGTCATTTTACATTTTCCACAGCGTTTCCTGCGAGTGCAAGCACAACAAAAATGAGGAAGAAAAAAAGGCAGCGATCACGATTTTCCCAAATGCTTCAAAAAGAAGAAAGTGGCACCACCCTTGCTGACAGGGGTCCCTTTGCGATTTTGTATGTACGCATAACCTACACAATCCATACTAGGACACGGATGCTTGCCACCCTCTTCCATGCCCAACCGCACTGAACTGTGGCGCTCCTTTCGTGTGAATTTTCACCCCTTCACCGAGATGCTTATCATTAAGAGAAGCAGGGAACCAGCCAATTTTTTTTTTTTTTTTTTTTTAAAAAGGAAGCGTGTTCAAAAAGTAAATTAAATAGCCGGAGGCCACTTTTAACTGGCGCCTCAAAGTGAACACACAGCGAGAGATCGCCGGCTGAACAAATGAAATCTCAGATTCCGCTCCCCACGCAGGGAGGGGGGAGATGAAGGGAGGAAGCCGTTTTAATTGCTGGCGACCGATGCGACGGATCTCGTCTCGCTCCTTGTTCAGGCCCATCCCGGCATTTTGTTCCTTCCTCTTTGTCCTGGGAACGCCGTTCTTTAATGTGGCGCCCGTGGCAGCGGTACGCCAGCGCCCAGCTGGTAGCGCGGGATTAGTCGAAGTGGCCGCGTGGAAAAATTCCCAGCAGTCCCGAGAAGCGGCTTCGCACGAGAGATCCAGCATCCAAATCCTTCACGCAATATCAGAATCAAAATGGTGATCAAAACGGGCCTGAAGAACAGTCCTCTGCAGCCCACGCCGGACGGGGTACAGTGGCGGCGGCTCAGCTCGCGGACATTTCCCGCTTCATATAGCCCTGCCTAAATTATGGCTGGAAATAAACCCGTGCCTTTAACAACCACAATTCATCCCATAAATACCGGCGCCGGGATTCCCACAAAGACACACTTTACAGCTCACTTCATTTCCAGCCCCACTGTTATGGGTCACGCTTTCCACCAGCACCCCGTGTGTCAGCTGTGTCCTGCTGAAGCAGCTCTTTAATTACTCTGTTATTGGGGGTATAGATGGAGTACATTTTTCCATCCATCCATCCATCCAAATTAATAATCTTTTAGCTTGGTTTGGAGCCTATCCTGGAATCATTACTATGATGTCCTTCATTATTACAATTTTTTTGCATTCTAAGCCTCAATATTTTACCGTTTCAGACTTCAATTTTCACCATATTAGATCAGGGTAAATACAGTACCTTGGCCAGTGCTCCATCCCAAGGTCCTCATTAATCGCAAGGCGACACCTCTAACCATTATGCACCTGCTGAATTGGAGCCAACAGTGCAGCTCAGTTTGAACAAAGAAACTTCAGGCTCGAGGCTGAACCACATTTGCTGGGATTAAAGCCACCCGATGAGGTCGTCCACATTTTACACACAGCCTGCACTTCTGTCACACGGCGCGTTAAGTTCAAGCGGAAACTGTGCGGCAGAAGCTCGTATGACAACAAGCAGAACACACACACACACACACACACACACACACACACACACACACACACACACACACACACACACACACACACAACCCGACTCCCTTCATACTCTCTGATCGCACTGAGGCCCTGTTTGCCCCTGCGGTTCAAAGGCTTCTGATGTGTCAAATTAGCAGCAAATTCAATTTCATTTTTTTTTGTCAAGAGGCAGTTTAATCTTGCTGCCATGACTGTTATTGTGGTAATGACTATGATAAAGATGTTATTATGCAATGTTACTACGTTTACTACTGCAAGAGCTGCTGTTATTAGTAGCTTTAGCAATAGCAGCATCGGCGGCATCCCGGCATCCCATAATCGAAAAGACGCCCTGTAGCCGAAAAAGTCAGAGAGCGGCATCGGCAGCATCGGCTGTAGTTACAGGGCCGCAGATATCAACAACGCTGGCACCTACGCTGCCAGTATCCCCAACACAAGCTTTAACAGTGAC
This sequence comes from Heterotis niloticus, assembly GCA_018136845.1. NCBI lineage: Eukaryota > Metazoa > Chordata > Actinopteri > Osteoglossiformes > Osteoglossidae > Heterotis > Heterotis niloticus. The sequence goes on from CM030892.1 coordinate 2,062,843, forward strand.
GGTAACAGCAGTAAGCGTGGTATTAATAACCACATTAGCAATACTATCAACGATAGTACAAATATCAGTAGAATCTGCATAAAAAGCTCTCCATTTATTTTCATTAACCTGGCGGGGACACCAGTGCATCACAGGGTGGGTTTGGACACACACACGCACGCGTGCACACACACAGGTAACTCCACACAGACTGGGCTGGATTCAAACCCACACGCAAACAGCCAAGGTGCTGTGAGGCAGCAGCGCTACTTGCTGCCCCTATCTGCATTAATATTCATACTATTATTAATAATAAGTTTTAATAGTACCAATATCAACAACAGTATGGATATTAATAGTTTTTGAATAGCAATAATATGAATATCAGTATTAATATTATTACCAGTTATACCAGTCCAGCTGTAAGGTGCTGTACGGAAAGGTTCTGGATAATCAAATAAATAATAATGGCAGAATTAATATTATTAGCAGTTATATCAGTCCAGCACTACTAGCATCATTAGCATTAGCAGCAGTTCTGTTCCTGCTGTGTACGTCTGTCGTCCCAGCAGCCTGTGCGTCGCCACATGCGGACCTCACTCCACCCCGAGTGGTACAACACAGCGTTTCTCACCAGGACGGGCGACTGAGGCGATGGCTCCAGCAGCAGGGTGGGCTTATCCACACGCACAGGCTCTACTCCCATCTTTGCACTGGAGTTCGATTCACACCCGATTACACTTGCTGGGAGGACCGGCGGTCTTCTCACCTCCTCTAATGGCTAGAGTCACACCGTTGAACTCTGAGATTAAATGGGAACCACAGCGCAGCCTGCGGTCCTGGCACAACCGATTGGCCCCACACTGTTCTGGCAGAGGACAGAGGATTACCGATGGTCACTGATTGGCCGCAGCGGCTCAAGTTGTGTTTGGTCAAACCAGACCCATTTACATCTTTCATCTCATGAACGTAGTTCCTCTCCTCTGACTGCTGTAAAGCGGAACAACAACCTGCTCACCAGACAACAGCACACATGAAGTTAATGACCTCCTGTTTCATTCAACACATCTGATCTGTAGAAAACCAACAATGAGACACCAGCACGCACACACGCTCGCACAAGTGGCACCGTCTTCATTAAATGAAGTCGGATAAAAGGTGTAACACTACATTAGGCGATCTTATATGCTTTGCAAACATTTTATAAGCCATTATAATTGGTCAAAAATCAAAAGCTGTCTCAAACACAACCCAAGGGTTAATCTGCCAAGGCGCCATCCATCCACCTTCCTCTATCTGATATCAGGCTGCCATCGCTTTGTCTATAAAAATTATGAGCAAATAAAAGATGGAGTGATGACCACCAGCAACTTCAACAAGTCACACTCATAATTCTGACAAAATTAACCGCATACAAAGCTGCACAAACAGAGCTTTACATCTCTTCAGGAGATCAAATCACACCGAGCAGCATGAAGTACAACCGAGACCGACAAACACCACGCAGTCTTACAGTTAAGCTTAAGAACAAATTAACAAAATTCCACAAATTCTACAAAACCAAATGCTGGACACCAGGGGTCTAAGGGTCACACCTACAGGTCCGGGGCTCAGCTTGGCCAAACCATCACCAGATGATTCCTTCTAACCAGGACGGAAACTGACGGAATCCCCACGCCCCCTTTGACGAAAGACCCATCCACGAGGGACCTCTACCAGCGATATCAATTTACAATCAATACAGGATAAAACCTCATTAAAACATTATACTATTGCCATGGAAATTTGTTCCAGAAGACAAATTTGTGATCTGTCAAGGCTGATATCATTCTCGGGCAGTCATGCGGAAAAAAGTTATTTAAATGTGTAAATTGGAAACACACCGGGGAAGAGGACGGGAGAAGGGTGTGTATTCAAGCCGTCTTACACTCCATCTTATACGCCATACAGCTGCACGGCCAAATAATTACGGGAGGATAATGGCTCCTCTAAATGTATGTATGCAGCTCATTTATGAGCCGTATCACAGGTGTCTCTCACCGCTAGCAGTACCTGTCAGAACGGCAGCGTGAGGAGCACTAATGAGCAGAGCGCGGCACACGTGCGGAGGATCACGTTGAACATTCACTGCAGGCTGCGTGAGGTGCGCCAACCGAGCAAAGGTAACTGCCTTCCCTACGCACACGCAAGTCTCAAATTAAATCATTAAAATACGGTAAAACAAAGCATGCAGTGTTTTGCTAACCTATAGCCTCAGGTGAGTAAGTTGTTGCGTGAGCCCTTGTGCGGTGCGGGGATGAAGGGTCAGGATGGCGGAGAAGCGCGGCGGTGCGCTTGCAATCGGTTTCCGTTTAAATCCGCGCACAACCCAATTGGAGCCACTGGCCACCTGGTGGATTTCAGGTATCGATCTCGGCTCGAGGGAGGTTTGATATCTAGGAGGGACTCGGGTCCTCAACAGAAAGACTTTGCTAATGAAAGGGAGCAGTGGAGGTCACCTTTTGCAAGGGTGCTGCATTTGATTCAAATTTGGTCGAGGCTCCAACCAACAAAGCATTGTGGTCACAGGCCTGGAAAAACAGAACCAGAAGAGGTCGGAAGGTCGCGTCTGTCCACCTGCAACCTGATACCAAAGCGTTATGGGTGTAGCCCCGTGTGTGTGGACAGATATGGATGTTAAACCACATTATCTATTCTTTTGGCCTACAAGGTGATGTTCATCACATGCCGTATGATGATGCGCCAACATGGACCGCATCAACTGAACTGAGAAATTTAGGGCGAAAGGTGCTAGTGGCTGGAGGAAAATGGTTAGTCCTCTTATTGGACAATTTGGCAACTTGAAAGGTGCTCAGCTCAATGATCGGACAGGGAGGTGGTGAAAGGCTTTCCGGACCATGGACAGAAACCCTAGGGTCTTCATTAGGTTTATTCATTTCCCAGATGCTTCTTTCCCACTTCCATACAGACTGAACGGGGGTTGAACCCACATATGAATTCTCAGTCCAGGTATTCTTGAGTCACGAGAGTTATCCGCTGTGTTGACGTGCCACCCGTTTCCAACACCAGGCGATGTTTTGTCCGCACAGGATATTCCACTGACACACCGGTACTGACCACAACTGACCAAAGGGTGGGTCTAAGGGTGGGAGCAGCTTGAGGTAGAAAACCAGTTCTGTTGTGGGTGGGAATCGGAACCTTGGGCAGAGCCCCTAATCCCTATATATAACACAGCAATGAGAACACATTTCAGAGCCACGGACAGCAACCACAACCCAAATTACTTTGCTCAATTCGGCACAGACAGAAGGTTCTCAAGAAAGCATGGTGTGTGTGGAACCATTCCCCAGCTATTCAAAGACCTGGGTTCCATCCCCAACCTTCTACTGTGCCCTGAATCGCACCCTTGAGCAAGGTACTTACCCTCTGACACGGTAAAAATGACCCTGTTGAACAAATCAGCACGTCACTGTATCTTTGTATCTCACACTGCAAGCCTCCTTGAAGCAAGTGTGAGATGAATAATGATGCTTTTAAACCAAAGTCTGATGCAGGAGAGACCTTTTCAGCCCAGGGCTTCCATGACCTCACTGAGACTGCTGGACGAGACTTTGACTAAAACATCTGGACCAGACAAGTTCTTGAACCACTGCCCCACCTGCTAGGTAACATGCCAACCAGCTCCCTCAGTGCCCTGTTAATGGATGGCATCTAGTAGACATGTGAGGCCCAGATAGCCTAGGTCAGTGACCAGTCAGCTCTGGTTCTTCAGCATGCAGCTTGGTGCTCCCTTCACCTTTGAGGAACTTGTACTGCAAGATCTTCACACAGAGGGCCTCTCTGGGGTTTCATTATTACATCTGGTTGCTCCGCACTTGTGTTTCTTCCCAAAGTAACTTCTGAAAGCCCACAACCTCACAGCAGAACATTTTTTTACAATCAGGCGCTGAAGTGGAAAGCTTCAGGTACCTTCCTCCAGGGTGCCATGTCACCGCTCCTGTTGGGGCATCTGGCCACCAGAACAATTAGCTTGTACAATCCATGCTACCCTAGACTGCACTGTTAAAAAGAAACGCTGTATTGTCATTTACCAGCCTGCTCAGCAGAACACTTGTAAGGATTCGTGTGTAGGAGTAATAAAACCTGGTGAAGCCGAACCGCCTTATCAGTTTGACGTCTCCAAGCCGCCCCCCTTTCAGACCAAACCCTGAGGAGGTTCCAGGTTGGCGGCGAGACAAAACCTGGCGGACGACACCCTGACACCCAGCTTTTCAGGGCTCTGATGTTGAGGAAGACGGATGACAACGAAGAGCCCGGCAAGCAATGGCTGACAGCATACAGATGCATTGTGGGCCACGGACTAGCGCGGGAGCTTTTGTTCCAAATGGAAACGGAAGAACATTAATAGAGAAGCGGTCTGAACATGGATTATGGAGGATGTGGAGGCAACTCGGGTTCTTTGCAGCCATGAGCAGTGGAGATCCTGGGAGAAAGGGGCAGCACAAGATGAGCAGTTGCAGATAGATAGATAGATAGATAGATAGATAGATGCATACAATAGCTACTATAGAAAGTATTCACCTCCCCTTTGGATTCTCATATTTTATGGCTTTACAAAATTAAACCCCAAAGCGTTTATTTCCCCCCACACTAACCAGAAAAAAGTTCTTTGAAGTCAAAAAGGAAAATAATTTCTACAAATCAATGTTTAATTAATTGCCAATACAGCACTTAAAATAACCAGGCAGGCAACCAAGGATTCGTTCCATCTACTGTGGGACGCCTACATCAACTCATTGGTTTTAAAAGTTGTTTTGAAAGTCGAATGGAGATCCCCTGGAGCAGGTGAGCACCAAACCCAGACTTTCACATGACAATGAAGTCAGATAAATGGAAACCAGCAGTGACAGCTAAGCTGGACCTCTCCATTTCCGACCCCATCGAGCCGAACATAAGCAAAAGATTCTACAACATAAAAGTTTTGTCAACAAATCACATCCAAATTTTGTCGTGACACATCAACTTGGTGGAGCAGGGTAAACGCTCAGCATTCGGAATACAAAAATGTGACTGCTGTGCTCTTTTGGGAGCCATTTAACAAAAATTCAGGATAAACCCTCCCCCCTCCCGCCATAGACTTCATCTGGACTAAAGAACCTTGAGAGAAAATGGATGGGAAAATAAAATCTGACTACTGAGAGGACACTGGTCACACACAGGTGTGGACAGGAGGTGTGAAGACGTTCTGTGCATGAACTGTGGATCATGGACTGACCCCCTCTCTACCCTTCCCCCATGGGGTATCACATACAATGCATTCATATTGCAGAATGGATGATTTAAACCCTTGCAGGGGAGCATCTCATTGGTTTATCATAACTGGGAAGTGTCTGTCCTGGGGGAGGGGCCATATTCATAACTGCTGCCACAGTGGGGAGCCATCTTGCCTCTGTGTGTGTGTGTGTGTGTGTGTGTGTGTGTGTGTGGGGGGGGGGGGGTCTGCCAAAATCAGATCTCATCCAGCTTGCGTCCCACGGCCAGATTACTGCAGTACATGTCCTTTGCAAAGTCCTCCTATTATCAGCTGTGCGCACCAACACCAACACACACACACACACACACACACACACACACACACACACACAGAGGACTCTCCAACAGATCTGTTCCTGTGGGCCCTATGATCACCCTGATGGCCTTCTGACTCCCAGGAATTCCTGCCCAACCTTTGACCACCAGGAGCACCAAAACAGGGATTCACCTGTTCTCATTAAGTCGCTTCCGGTCCTTTCTGCTACGGCACTACCACAGAGAGGGCACCGCTGTTTTTGCAGTGCTCAACGGCATTTCACACTGCGTCACAATCTTTTTCAAGCTGTTGCATTAAAGTCGGCTTCAGCCATTGCTGCCCGAAGACCTGAGGTGCTTCAAATGACTGCGTGTGTGTGAGAGAGAGAGACATTCCTGCAAAACTGTCATTCTTGCACTGAAAGGGAAATTAGCCACTCTGATTTGTCCTCAGGAATGGAGAGAGAGTGAAAAGAAAGCAGTAATACGCATTAAAAGGAAGAGTGTGCGAGGAAATGGGTGCCACAAGCACCGAGTGACTTCGATTACCCGGGTTCAGCGTACAATTCAAACAGTGCGAGTTGGCCGATCCCACCGAGGTTTGGCCTGGTTCAACACTCCATCAGCACCCTCAATCGCAGCTCCACCTAATCCACCTGGACCCCCACAGACTTAACTTATGTTAAGTTATTTCATTACATACATCAATGCAAAGTGAGACGGATCTCACCCAGCAAGGTCGGATATGACAGGCCCCTATCTGAGAACCGAAGTGACGGCCTCCTCACCCAGTTCCTTAACTACCACTGAGACAGCTACAACATCTAAATTCAACTACAGAGTTTCAATCTCAGCACCCCATCCATCCAGCAGATCAGGTGCTGAGAGACATCAGTGTTACCCACTGTACGACATTGTCGCTCTGTCCATTTTGCCTCCTCGTTGCCCAGGTGGACCCACACCTTTTCCTGGTGCCGCCGAGTCTTTGAAATCTGAAGACACGGTCGATATGGTGGAAGCAGATGGGATGAAAAGGCGCAATACATCAACAAACTCTCGGTAGCCCTCGGAGGAGAGGTGTTTACACACTGGGAATCGCAAGCCTTGTCAGTTTGCCATAAACGGGGAGGCTCAGTCACAAGAAACTAACACACATTTTTTTAATTAACGTTTCGTTGGTTGCAACCAAGGGCTTTAAAAAATAAAAAAAATTAAATGAGGACTGCAAAAGGGACCGAATCACTGCTCCGTCTCTCGGCTGTGAACTCAACCAGAGCTAAAGAGCAGTTGAACTTTATCACGATCCCCTTCATAGAGATGGTTCACTACCCAAAGTAACCTTCTGCAACCCCTACCAACCGCACACACACAAACACACACACGGCGAAACAACACACACTGCACACAAGATACCCAACTCTACCCAAAGATGTGCTGCCATATTGAAGCAGACTAATACACATTAATGGTAATTTTAAACATAAAACGCCAGGCCATAAGAAAATGTTAGGCCGCCACGTAAGAAGTGATTAGATAAGGGACTTAAGGACGCCTAACCACTCCACTGTTAATTACAAAAGCATTAAGTACCCATTGGCACCTGAAATTAAGCCGATACGACACCATACAGAGCCGTGCCTGGGAACAAAAGGACATTAAATATAATAGTCTCATCTGACTCCCTGCTGTTGCTTCAGTGAAACTATCCAGCTGTACACACAGATAAAAAGTTTCTAAAATTGGAAGCAAGGAAATTATTATCTGCGTTGCTATGAAGTGAAATGTCTACTAAGGCATAATATTAATATGTGAGGAGCTGTTGCAACGGCAAGCGGCAGAGGAGGCAGACCCGCGACAAGTTCCCACCGTGAGCAAATGATATGATGAAAAATAAACACGGGAAGAAAATCAAGTCGAAAAGGAAGAGCGAAGCGAATCGCATCGGGAGTCGCCATGAGCGGCTGCGGGGAAGGAGTCCAGCTCCCTCCGCTGTCTGCTGAGAGAAGAGGCCTGAACCCAAGGTGTGGGGTCCTCCTCCATGGTCATGCTCTCAAATCCTCTTAAATCAAACTAAATGTAATGAGGTGTGGGTGAGCCTCACCATGAATCTCACCGTGGAGAAGCAAGGCGAGCTGAAAAAAATAAAAAAAAATAAATAAACAAGAAATAAATAACCTAATTGTAGGGATGACTGGCTGTGAGGAGGAACTCGGAAATGCATCTTTCTTCTCACTCTGAAAACAACAAAAATTATGCCTGATGTGGTTAAGGCACGGCGTTCACAATTACAAGCTAAATCACTGCACGCACCGAGCTGCAAAGTGCAATTCAGGCCTTGAATGTTCTTGTAAAAAAGCTGTCACATTAGACTCCTTCAGGGAAGGCATTTAACCGCGGCGGAGCAGCAGAGCGCTGAGACGCAAGAAGACCCACACGTGCTGAGACGAGGATGCCTCGGCACTGCCTTCATTTATTTAAATCCGAGAGGTGCACGTTTTTCTCCAGCTGATGTGGAAGGACCGAACCCGAAAGCTTTGCAAACCCACAGTTTCCAGGCCCAATTACTGCCCTTCTTCAGAAAAAAGGGGTAGGTGAAAAGGAGATTAAACTGACACACAAGAACCTCGGTTGCAACCCTGGAAAATGAAAGGCGGCGGCAAATGAATAAAACAAGGGGGTCCTTGAGAAAGGGGCTTCACCTGAATGCCACGAGCTGTGTCTGGCAGTCTTCGAACTGCATTGAAACCAAGAAAAGACTTCAGCTCCGAGATGTGTTGTTAACATTAGATATGACAAGTGCCCTGTTTTCCACTTGCGCCCACACCTGGTGCTTGAACCCAGAGTTAAGGTCTTGTGCTGTTTTTCAGCTCTGCCACTGAGCTCCATTATCAGTTGGCTGCTGTCAGTCCGCACTAAGAGAATGACTGAATGAAAAGCAGAACAAACGTTCACACTTTGAACCCATTCAGTGCCTCCAGATTGTGGTACGCAGGTCCGATTTTCCCTTCGGGGGTGACACGGCGGCACAGCAGGCACCTCTGGTGCTGCTCCATGGGTGCGGTGGGGTGTTTCCATGTTGTCCCCATGTTTGTTGTCCCCATGTTTTCTTGCCTTCACTGAGTGCGCCAGTTCCCTCCCTCAGTCCAAAGATATGTGTTTCAGGTGACTAAACTGCCCATAGTGTGTGAACACACGAGTGCTGGACACCCCGTGATGGACTGGTGTCTCGCACAGGGTGCCTCCTGCATCCTGCACTCTGTTCCAGAATAGGTTCCAGAGAACTGGGACCCTGCATCGGGCATTGACGGATGGATGAATATTTGTGCAAAGTGCTATTTTTTTTACTTTCGGCTGAAAGTGGCAAAGTCCCATTTCAGTTTCGCTGCTGCCGTCTGACTTGTAAAACGTCTTGACAGCCACACTGCTGAGGTCAGCCTGCTATTTATATTGGTCTTTGCACCCTGGGGCAGGAACCGTTTTCCCAACACGTCCAGCTGTGTAGTCGTGCTGAAAGGCGAGTTGCTGCGGACAGGGGTGACAGGAAACGGACTAATTCACACCACCGCCGAGCGAGGCTGCCTGTCACCCAGTGCTCACGAAGTCCACAAAGCCTTGAATTTTCCTTTTTTTTTAAACATACATTGCTGAAATCACATCAAAGACAAAATATCTTCTCCTAAGGCTGGTCTGGGAAGTGAACAGATTTTCTGTTTTTATTAAAAGATATGTTAATGCTGCAGCCACAGACACACACGCAACCCAGAAGAAGTTCAGCGACAACAGCAGGTCCGCAGCTGGAGTGCACGGCAGGGGTGCAGCGATGCGCCGGCAAATCCCGCATGATCAGTGGGAGGTTGAGCCGATCCCCCTCAGAGGGAGCGGTAAACCATCAGTTAACTCATTAACACTCCCCAGATGAAAGCACGTTCACACTCTACACATTCAAAAGATTCCCCTCATGATCTCTGGTTTCCACACAGTGTTGATGAAATGGAACCCATCTTCCACGAACACTTCACCTCATCATCTACAGGATTTCCCCAAGCAAAGGAATGTAGCTAGAATTTATGAAATGGTACAACATCAGTTTCCCATAAGCTGGGTTACATCTTCTGGATGCAAATTCAAGGTACCGCTCACTACCGGTTTGCGTCCATCACTCAAGTATCGATTTTCTGCAGACGCTTGCACCCGAAAAGTCTTCCACAGCTTGCAGTTCTGCCCCATCATCCATTTATGCACCTGGATATTTACTGAAGACATAAATTAGGTTTCTCCATGACCCCTTCCTCAATCGTAAGCTGGCTTTCGAAATTTAATTTCGGCACCTTCTGGCTGCAGGTACATTTCCTCAGCTGCTGCCCCTTGTTTTTAAGTCCAAAAGTGAGGATTTGACTCCGATCAGCACACAAGCCTGAGCCCTGGCAGCAGCTCCCGAGCTACCGTTTGCTCTTGCAGACCCTGCGGCAGAGTCACCTATATCAATGTCCGCATCCTTTTGTGTTCGGATCAGCTCTGTCCTCGGGAACAATACAATCCAACCCCAGACTCTGGCTCTGACTGCTTATGCCAAAGGATGTTAACAAATGTCTGACATTCACACAATCTGCAGTTGTTTTAATTTCTTCCGGCGGCCGGGGGGGGGTGGGGGTTCCCACTGTACCCCAGCATGACAGGCTTGCAGCCTAACCAGCTGGTGTACGATCATATTATATATTGGGCCATTTTGTAATCTTGTCCCATCACAAAAAAAACAAGGAAGATTCAAAAATTCTGAATTTGGACTCGAGCCACAAAAGACATTATTGCTCTGATTCATCACATTCAGAGGCTGATCTAAACCATCCAATGGCGCGGAAGGATCCAGACTCAAAGCGCCCAGGGCTGAGCCCAAGACCTCCACCTCTGCATGAAAATCCATTACCAAGTGTCCCAAGGGCACTCTGGGTGCTTCTTCAATTCATCGCCTGGCAACATCAAAGAAGCTCTTTGTTGGCTACATTATACGTTTCCAGGAACAAACAAGGGTTTCCCATCTCACGTTAGCAGGATGACCCATCAATAATGCAAACAAAAGTCAATGTTCATTTGTACAAAGCAGCGCTGAGGGCGGGAAGCTCAGGACCTCAGGTATCCATAGCTTTCCTGCCCCCCACCGTTATGTTATTAGATCACTCCTGTCCTCCGCTTGGCCTCATCCATGTAGACAAAGCAGGCTGTGGACCATGAGGATCTCCTCAGTGGGACACACCGCGTTTGGAGATTACAGCACAAGAGCTTTACCAGGCAGAATTACACCCGCGATGCAGATGCTGGTACTCTTTGTTAGACAAACATCACACAGGGTCTTTAGACACCAAGCTCATCTAACGCAGAGACACGCCTGGATCGGCTCCAAACTCCCTCAGCCGTAACAAAGTGAAACCTCAAGCTGATTTTCACTTTCCAAGGCAAGCGGGGCCAAGGTGCAGAAGCCCTTGCTTGGAATGGCATTTGGCTCCAGTCCCTTCCTGCATGAGATGGTTTTTGGCTTCGGTCCACTTCTGTCGCTCTCTGCTGCAAAAGGATTTGACAGCAGAACCTGGACTTTGCATTCAGCGAGAAGATCGGCCCCAACAGAAATCAATGGCGCGTGATGGGTTCAAAGACTACAGTCCATCTTTTCAAAGTCAGAAAGACCTTCCTCTTCAGCCACCGGGTGCCTCTAAGCCAAGCGGAAACTAGAGACCGCGTCACTCTCGGCTGAAGAAGACCGACCTGTCTGCCAAAAACAGCTGCTGAGAAACCCTAAATGCTAATTGCTCTAAAAGGAAGCAACAACATTGAGAAGAAAACAACAACAATTTTAATAAATGCTACCACCATCATTGGCAACAAAATGATAATCATCATTACCATCATAATCACTATCATCGTTGTCATAGTAATGTTATTTACTTGAGCTGAGGCTTTTATCAAATCTGCTAGCATGGCTTCCTTTGCCATTAGTGCAACAGGCTCTTTCAACAAATTCAGGCTATACGCGTTGCTTAAACATCTGAGCAAATCATTTCTGACCATAATTCCGCACACTTAAGCCACTCGACTACAAACACTGCCCGTGCAGCACAGTGAGGGGGGAAAAAAAAAAGGCAAACAGAAGTTGGAGCCAGAAAGACTGAACCCAGGATTCAATCCACGCTCCTACTCTACTGCCCTTCACAGGAACCTACCCTGACCTGGTAAAATAGAAAGTGTCCCAGCTGTATATAAATCAGCACAGCATGCTGAATAACTGAAAGTACCCTCAAGAAATGTCAGATAAATAAAGGTTAAGAACAGAAATAAAATAAACACACAACAGCAATACTAATGGCCACATCCCAAAGCTCTTCTCACATCTTGGTGGATGTCTCCTTAGTTTGAACAAATGAAGCAGCACATTCAGATGAAAGGGTAACTCAGGCCATGCACCAAAAATATGACTTTTGGGTATAGCTGAGTGCCCCGTGCGCACACACACCAAGACTGAGACCACGCCGCTTCTGTAGCATCACATGAACCATGTCCACATCGACTGTGTAATTCAGGTCCATCTCATAAATGCATGATGAATAAATCCCCCCCAACTAGCTGAGTACTCATGGAAAAAGGTGGATAAAAGCCCCATATCCTTACATGACCCAGCTCTTCAACGTCATTAGTGGCTGAGCTGAGCTCACCCGATTCCCACGCTCAGCAGAGTCCAGAGGAAGGAGCTGAATTTCTCATCAACCAATTGTAGTGGCGTATCCTTTGTATCAGGACCGCGGTTACAGCGCCTTTTCCTTCCCTCCCTCTTCAGTAGCTAAAAAGGTAGCGAATTTTGATGATAGCGGTCATCTTTGGTTGCACTGACCAGCACGTGCGAGTCTTCTGTACTTGAGCGTATACAATGTCTGCAGTGTTTTATGAGACTCCTTCCAGCATCTCCCCTCATCCCAGCAGGAACGCAACCTTCAGCAACATACAAGCGTTCTGTCACCTTAACCAGTGATGCCTCTCTTTAGCGTAGCCTGAATAACGCTTAAGGAAAGAAGGAAGCAAGGGGAGAAAGGATCTCTGCCTGCCTTCACCCTCCCCGTTCTCCCATCTCCACAATGAGGTGCCACTGAGGACCATCGCCATGCAGAAGTGCTCAGAAGTCTCAAGAAAATAATGAAGCATTTCTTGCTGCGCGGTTTCAAATGCTACAACAAAGCTAGCAAACCCTCCGGAGGCAACGCGTTCCGTTCTGGCGCTTCCCGGGGGCGGGAATGTAAATACGTGGCACCATCAGAAACTGCACGCCGGGTTCCTCGGCCTAATGAGACGCGGTGTCCCATCAATTACGCTGCTCTTTGCAACGAATGATGAAAAGGCCTTAAGTATAATTTGTTTTGCGTGGCTCAGTTATTGATGAGGGGCGAGCCCCATCCCGGCACCGTCCACATGGCGTCCCTCAAAACCAACAAGCCACATGCCTCCAAGGACCTTCCTTCTCCAGTGGCGCTAATTAATAAACTTCCACTGCATGCAAATAAAGCAATAAAGAGCACGAGGGAGAAGGCTCGGGAATCCTGCGTTTCACCTTGCGCGCCAGCGCCACGTCTCCGCAGCTCAGCGTGAGGGGGGGTGGCGGCGGCCGCGAGGTGCAGTCACGAGCCGCGCCTTTCATCCCGTTGCCCATGGCGACACGGTGAGATGAACTTCTCCCATCCTCTGGCTGTCAGTGTGACACGCGACCTCGCAATTAACTGTAGGGGCCATGTCGGACCTTTGAAACAATGGAACACGCCGGAATCCATGAACACTCGCTTAATTTCCGGCATTTGGAAATCAAAGCCCGACTGCCACCGCGCATTAAACAACAGCTTAATGAGAAAACATTGGTCCGCGCTTCGAGCCGTCAGCTGAGAGACGAGTGCAGCTCCGGTGGGCCTCGGCGGTTCTCGATCACGCAGCAACGTGGGCCGAGAGGTCTGGGTTTGGTCCCAGCGAGGGTACTAGTGTGTGACGTGGGGCAGCACGGTTACTAGGGACATGGGAGACATAAGGAGGTGTGGAGGATAACAATACGGCTGCTATTGATGTTTACAGGCAACACGGAGTCCAAATTAGCTTCACCCTAAATTAATTCTCGTAGCAGCTTATGTTTTCAGCAGTATGTTTCATTACACTTTTCGCTACACTAGATTTATTGAACATTCAGTGCGACTATTAAAATATGAACATCTGGACCTAAAACTGCACATCTCAGCTTTGCACAGAAGGAGCTTACATATTCACGGAAAATACAATTCTCTTGGTTACGGTGCAACAGACGCAAAGTAGAACGTAAAGCCAAACACGCTGTGCGCATTTGTGGCACCGCAAACGTACACAAGTAGTAACACAGTTTTACTATACTGCCACATAATTTACCTTTATTCCTCTTCAAGGCTTGAGCCGCCAAATTCCCGTGGTTAGATGCAATTTACTCATTTTCAGACTCAAAAGAAGGCCGCGATGAATTCACAGCAGGCTCCAGAATCACATCTGAAAATGCAATCCCAAAGAATGCCAGTTCACCGTGGAAAAAGTTCATTAAATTGAGCTGCGCTCATTCCATTTCTTACCTGACAACAAAAACCCATTGCCTGCGACACCTTCGAGTGGTCACACAGGAGAAATACTGCAACAGCACGGTTAAACCGCTATGAAAATTCACCCCCTCCACGCTAAGCTCACAGCGCTCTGACCCAACTGCTACGTCAACATCAGCTCCTTCCCCCACAACGGAAATGTTGTTTAAAGTCTACATGGCAAGGCCATCTCACCTAGGTGACCTCCATCCACCCAAGCAGGACAAACCATCTCGGCACAAGGCAGCAACCTTCCACCAGTTAGACCTCAACCATTCTCCAGTCCCCTGTTTAACTGTCTCCGGTCACGTCTCTGTTTATGTATGTTTATTCACGCAGCTCATGCTTTTCTCCAGAAATAGGTAAAGGTGATCACAACAGATGGTGTAGTGTAAGTTTGAGCAGCTGCCGAGAAGAAGGTGTAGAGATTAATGCATCTGAAAGAGATATGTTTTGAGACCCTTCTTTAATGTTGGAATGGATTCAGTTGCTCTGAGGGACAGAGGGAGCTCTCCTTACCACACTGGAACCAAAACCAAGAACCGAGACATTCTGGACCTCTTGAGCGTTGAACCCCCACGTGACCTGCATTGTCAACCTCTGACCATGCATAGTATCTGGGGACTGGTTATGACAGAGACCTCCATGCACATAAAAGATGACATCACTGCCTTATTATATCTTATTAACCCAAAACTGGTCTCTAACTTTTTAAAAAGGACATTGGAGGTCGCAGAAAGTCATTAGAAGAAACGCACAAGTCCCATGCTGACTTCCACCTGATCTCAGCAGCACCAGTGGAAATGCATACTAGCCGGATCCACTGCTGAATAAATGCAAACCATATATATCTACACAGAGAAACTCAGCCTTCAGAAACTGCAATTCCGATTATTAAAAACTCATGAAAACATAAATAAACTACACTGCGCAAACTAAGCAGAAATTAAGCTGATGAAAATGGGAGAATAAGCTGTACATTTTAAAAATGAGATTGCAAGTCCGATAAAAAAACCAAAATTGTTGAATTCAAAGAACTCGAAGGCAACACAACCCCGACCTGACAGAACCCGACAGAACCTCAGCCAGATGACTGTTTGGGGCCTTGAGTGTTAACAGCTCAGTACGCACCCGTCAGTCAAGCATGTCCTACTGGGGACCTGAAGATCTCGAAGCAAATAGAGATTCCATCCCAGCAGTGCAAATCCCTGGTTTCTTCAGGTTTTGCGTAGACCTTCAGATCACTCACCAGAACAGCCAACAGACTTTTGGGGTTCTCTACTACGAGAAGAAGGCCTGTCATCCCCCTACAGAGTTCAGGTCCATCTCATAAGCAGGTACATCAGACAAACCAGGTCATTAAACAGGCCTGAAATTCTAACATCTCCAAGTTCTTCTCATGTTCACTTTGAGGCGGTCATTAGAGGCTGCGGAGCAGCACAAAGCCTTCCCTGAGTATGGCTGGAAATACCAAGGAAGAGAGAAGATAAATAAAAAAGAAAACTGCACTCCTTTGGTAAAGAAAGGTTCTAGAGGAGAAGAGGGCCACCGACAGGTGGGTGCAAACCACTGTACCTTTAAGAGGTAGAAAAGGGGGAAAAAAAATTGTAAAGGTGCATTAATGTCATGTGATGCCATGTTGACCTGCTGGCGACTGGAGGAACCAGCTCGCAGCTGCAGTCTCCAGAGTGACAGACGGCATGGGGGATTTTGTGCAATATATACACGGCAAACAATGAAGTCTCAGCAGTTGGCTGACAAAACCGTGGATTACACCAATAAGTAGCTTTGCGATGACAGGAAAGCCTTGACGACGCACAAACTGCTCATAAAGACATTCTGCCCCCCCCCAAGCATGGACTTGTCACCACCAGCCCCTCCTTTTCCCCAACCTGGTGAAATCCAAGGCCACCCGATTTCATGGACGTAATAAAATGCGGTTCGATCCCTTCGCTTCCAGGTGGACACGTGTCTCCAAAATCCTGCATAATACATGAAGAAAATCAATTCCTGGATGGTGTCACAGACAGTCCTCAGGCTATTGCTGAAAAACTCTGGGGGGGTGGGGTTAATTTCCCCACAATTCGTCAGAGAAGCTTCTGGAAAAACAAACTGCAGCTTTGATTTGTGCCGACGTGCCCCTCCAGCGCCGCTTCCTGATTCTCCTGCCACCTGTACGAGAGCCCTGAAAGCAGACGACGGGCCGACGAGCAAACAGCCGTCGTGCGAAACCTCGGCCGGCGACCGTTCCCCCAGGTTTAATTACTGCCTTGTTCATTAAATGGCTGATTTCGTTTAAATGTCTAATTGTTTAAAAGGTAGTACGAATGCCAAATGAGAAGGTGCCTCCTGGCCTTGTGGGTGGATTTTAATGCCGCTTGCGTGCAGCCAAGCGTCTCCGCCACTGCCGTCTTCCACGGTGGCCTGCGGTGGCTGCAGTATCTCTCGGCAGTGGCACCTGCATAGCCGAGTGCAACGGCAGGTTCCGGGTTCTCGTCCCCTCCACCCACCATACCGTGACGAACAACGAGACGCCCGAGGACTGCCGGTTTTGCCGTTCCTTCGCATGCCGACACGTGACCCGCATTTTGAGAGGAGGACACCGTCCATCGCCAAAGAAACAAATACGTTGAGGCATAAAACAACCAACAGAGAGGACACAGCAAAGTGAGCGCTGTGGTGGAGGACAGAACCTACAGGCGAGGCTGCAAGGACTCGGGTCCCGGCTACGGTGTGTCGCGCCGCGCCAAACCATTACGCAACTCTGTGGCCAAAATAAACCTGGACCATTTTCAGAGGACAGCGCCATTGTGTTACCCACCAGTCGGACCTCTCCAAGACGCTTCTGGAAGTTGCCTTGAAATATAAAAAGCGTTTTGAAATTTTATTTGCCATTTTTTTTGCATTTGCAGTTGGAAAGGAATTCTGAAAACTTGCTGCACACGAGCGGGGGATACAAAGCGAACGTGGAACTACCTAGCATTATGCTAAGCTAACGTTAGTTATACGTTCATCTGACACTTCTCCAAGGCAACTTACTAAGTTAGGTTTGCATAAAAAGATACTAACCCTCATTTACCTATTTGCCTGCATCAGTTCGGGATAAGTTCCTCGATCTGCGGTACTTTGGTTCTTGGAGCAGACAGTGAAAACTCTTAACTATTGCACCACCCGCTGTATATTAAACATGGTGGTGGAAGCAAACACTTCCATATTCATAGGAACTCCGTAGGGTGCGTGTTTTGCATATCTGCAGATTTCTTCAACAAATTTGCTGAAACGGAATGAGAAACATAATTACAGCACAAGAGTCCGGTTTTGAAAAAGTAAGCGGCAGATTGTGACAATCCGCAGATAAATAGAAAGGGTGGGCACGCCACGTGCTAAGCCATTCCCCAAAAGAAGACCGAGTTTGGATCGAGTATGTGAGGCGCACGAGGAAGCTTCAATTCAAAGACACTTCTCACGCTGCTGCTGCTGCCGCGGCCGCGGCTCTGAATTCACTTGGGTTTCCGCCGCTATGAAACGAGCTTAGAAGGAATCGATACGATCCTGGAGCTTTTATTTTCCTCCTTGACTCGACATAATGAAAAACATCACATAAAAAACACCAACAAACACACACGAGCTCCCCGCCACAAGCGTTAACCGGAGCCAGGCGTGCGCAAACCCAAGGACGGATGCGACCGAGCGACCGCGGTGACGCGACCCCGCGGCCTCGCCGAGAATCCCCGGCGACGCGGTTTGCTGGCGTCCGCCTGATAAAAACGGACTTTTGGGATCAAATCGGTTCTGTCTGCACTCCTCGCCGCATTTTGTCAGGGCAATTTTATCCTCGTGCGATCAATTTTAATCAAATCGCGCATTATCCAAGCAATTCGAGGCAATTTGTTTCTTCAATTCCCCTGGATGCACATCTTGCAAGTTTGCTGCCAAAAGACCTAATTAATTAGCAAACAATATCAAGTTTGGTGATCTGAGGCGACTACTCCATTGTGGAAGCGTTTGGCATAATACGGCCCCCCCAGGATACCCAGGTCACCAGGCGCCTTCGCTGCGGTGTTCCGCTCACGCCTGCGACGCACGAGGGCGTCGAGGTTTCGGCGGCCCCGGAGGAGAACGCGGGCAGCGCCGACGGAGGCCTACGGCTCGCTCCCGGACGGCACCCCTCGCAGGAGGTCCGCCGCCGTTACAAAGCCATTGGACTCGGAGGGCAGGCTGACAGGCCAACGGGAGGTCAGCACCCAGCCCGCGGATCCGCATCCCGGAGCGCCGCACGCCGGTCCTCTGGGTCCTAGGCGGCCTGGCGAAATGCGAGCCGACAGCCTGTGCGGGAATTAAAATATCAAGGCGTCGCTGGTTGCACGGACACGACATCTCGCGCTGAGCGCGCAACGCTGCGCAAACGCGCCGAGGCCGATGTGTTGCGCGGGGGGTGGGGGCGCTCAACCGGGGAAGTCCAAGCTGTCGCCTGGCTCCAGGTTCCGTATGCGGGAGGCGGTGGGGGAGGCGCCGTTTGTTGGCAGAAGACTTGCTGCATGACACCCTCCCAAGGTCTTGGGCTTCTATAATGTAGTGGACGCTAAGCTGTTCGCACTAATGGTGGTGGTGGGGGCTTTCTGGCTTCTTTCTTATCCAGTAACACTCAAGCCAGCAGTTCCTCTAGAAGAACCC
Organism: Heterotis niloticus; assembly: GCA_018136845.1. Lineage (NCBI taxonomy): Eukaryota > Metazoa > Chordata > Actinopteri > Osteoglossiformes > Osteoglossidae > Heterotis > Heterotis niloticus. The sequence goes on from CM030892.1 coordinate 2,081,685, forward strand.
GGGTTCGAATCCCAGCCCTTTTCCACCGAATTGATACAGCAAAAATTTCCCAGCAGTCAAAATGTGTAAAGCTTAACAACGCAAGTTGCTCTGTCAAAAATGCCAATATTAATTTATGAATATTAATACACTCGACGCACACCTCTTCCCGTCCATTCCTCCGCGCAAAAACGCGTCAGCGACGCCCGAATTTGCCCTGAACCGCGAGGCGCAGAGAAACGACCGTCGACTCGTTAACCGAACTCTGACCTGGGGCTGGAACCGGGCGGCAGAACCGGAGCAGAAGCTTCCAGAGCCCAGTTCTCTCGGTCCGGCGCCTCAGAGGACGCTCCGTCGCTCAACAGATGGGCGGCGAAACCACCTGCGAGCGCGTGAGCGCTGCTGACGGCAAGGGAGCGAGCGAGAGAGTGCGCGCGCCATGGCGCGCGCACGGCACCCCCCCTACCCCCACCACCTTTCCCCTGTGGCGCGCGTTCGCTCGCGCCCGTGAATTTATGACACAGCAAAAAAAAAAAAAAAAAAAAAAAGAATAAATAATAATTTAAAAAATTATTACACTTATTATTGCGTTGAACACCAGAGGGGGGCGACGGGGTCGGACACCTCCAACACTACCGTGTCAGGTGAGAAGCGAACCCCCCGCCCTTCCCGTGTAGGAGGACGGGGGGAGGGGGGGTCCCTCGCTCCCCTCCTTCAAGTCCGGAGTGAGGGGGGGGTTAGTTCGATGATGATGATGGAGGGATGATGGGATGGAGGGGCGACATCATCACCAGCAAGAACACAGTTTCAGCCTCCGTTCAACAAAAGGAGCCGCGACCCACAGCCGGTCACGTACAAATATTAGCTCATACCCCCCCCCCACACACACACACAAACGGCGACACTGGCTCGAAACCCACACAGCCACATTAGATCATAACCCGCACAAGGGCGCGCATTCCAACGTAGCGGATCGCTGGAATCGCTGCGCGCTCTCATGTCTACACGCACGCAAAATACACACTGATCGTCACACGGGCACACAAACGCGCACACGCGTCCACTGCAAACACACCCTGCTGCGCGCACGCGTGAGTGCGTGTGTACGAGAGAGTGAGCGTGTGTGTGTGTGCGTGTGTGTGTGTGTATACCTGGTCTCTGTCAGCAGTACTTAGTCGATATTTGCCGCTGTTTTCCGAGGATCCAGTGGAAGTTTCCCATGTCGGAGCCACTCACTCCGGGACACACAGCATCACACACCTGTACGTCGTGCCCGCGGCGGCAGAATCGCATCTGTGCTTCATCTGTTTGTCACAAATCATTTGCCCCCCGAAAGACTCTCCCGCAGCCGCATTCAGGTACGGAGAGGAAGGAGGGGGGGAACCAAAATCAAAAGACATGAAATTAAAGAGGGAGGAGAAGGAGAGAAGAGGGGACGCGGCTGAGCGGCGGGTTGACCGGGAGACGCGGCGCTCCGTCCCTCGGTCGCTCTCTCGGATCCGAACAAGTGGGATCCGCTAATTCCAGGAGGTCCCCGCGGGCGGCCGCCGCTCCACTGTATTCCACACGGCGCGGCGCGGCGCTCCTTCCCCACCGGATCACCGGCACAGCGATTTTCACCGAATGTCCCCGACTGTCGTTCCGTCCCCGGCCGGTAAATCCGCGCGCGGCTGGCGTGCCACGGCTCCCACCGCCGCACTGACCGCGCGCAGATGCTGCGTCTCTCTCTCTCGCTCTCTCCCTCCCTCTCCCCCTCCCTCCTTCTCTCGCTCGCTCTCTATCCTCTCCCTCTTTTCCTCAGTTTCTCTCTTTCCTATCCTCTACTTCACTCACGCTATACCTTTCCTGATTTTCCCCTCTTATCTCCCCTTTTTCTTTACCATCTCTTCTCCATTTCCCCTTTTCCCTCTTTCTGTTTCTGTCCCTTCTGCCTCAATTTCTCTCCATTCCCACCTTCTCCTTTTCTCTTTCCCAGTCTCTCTCCTCCAGTCCATTTATTTCCCCTCTGTCATTGTCTCCTCAATCCCCCTTTCCATTTCCCTTTGACTGCCCATCACTTCAGCACATTTTTCCATTTCTCTTTCCATGTCCATCTTGCTTTACTTCCATCTTTCCTCTCTGTCCACACGCTTTCCATGCCCCCACCCACCCCATTTCCACAAGTGACAGCCATGAAGGGTCCACAATTCTGTTCCCCCATATTGACCTCCGATGGGGGGGGGGGGTGTTCGTATGTCTTCGAGTGGACGGGTGGACGCGTGCACAAAAAGTACGGAAAGGGAATCTTTCACTATCTTCCAACCCCGGTTCTTCCATTTTAAACACTGTCTGTACAGGCTTCCACTGCGACTGCGCACACACACAACCTTTGGACCTCCCCGCCTGCACTTTCATACCCAAAATCCCTTTGTTTTACAGCATAAAAACATTCCCCGCACAATAAAGCAGAAACAGTTTTAATAAGGACTGAATAATACAGCTCAGGCCCGAGCAACGGAGACGTGACTCCCGGCCGCTGTCACACTCGTCTATTATTCAGCAGTAACACACCTGCTTTTCTGCAGCAAACTATGCCTCACACAAACACTGTGAGGCCAGACTTGAACTCTCTCTTTCTCTCTCTCTCTCTCACACACACAGCAAAAAAAAAAAAAAACAAATCTGCACCGCTAGGATTCGAAGACTTTGTGCCCTTCAAGCCGTGCTTCAACACCCACGCAACATCACCTCGGCAAATTGGCCACAAATTAAGCTACATTTAAATTCTAAAGCGCCATACTTATTTCAGCAGTCAGCACAATGTTACTGTGTGCTAAATTCGTTGTCCTTTTTCATCCCTCCACCCTTCTGAACGAGTACATTTCTGCAAATCGGATAAAATATCGAAGCAACTAATAAACTTGGAATAAAATAAATAAAACGACAGCAGGAAAGATCAAAGTTAATATTTTAAAGTTGATGCTTACACTGGCTCAGCTTGAAAATTATTTCTGCAGCTCAAACATAAACCAAAAAACTTGTGTCGTTTTCAAATATTACCTCATTATACAGTCAGAGACCGGATGAAAAGTTACGGTTAGCCGAAATAGAGGAGTTACGATTGCTTGCATTTAGGAGGAATTTCCATGCTGGGGTTTAAACCCAGAACCCCCTGGTTTCAAGTTTTTTTTATTTTTTATTTTTTTAAATATGACACACTGCTCTTTTACTACCCTGTTTACCACCTGAACACATGCACAATGTTGAAAATTTGTTAACTCATCTCCTGTTATCCAGTTATCAATGTTTGTGTCGCGTCCACTCAACGGATTCATTTCCTCGTATTAGTCAGTGCACAGTCACAAGCACCCGAATGCATTTTTCCTCCAGAAACGTCAGGACCGTGCACTCATCTGTACAGAAAAAAAAAACAAAGTCAGGCGGGGAAAACCAGTACGAAACACTACGATTAAAAAAGTGTGGGAGAGCGGAATAAAAAAAGCAGCGTGGTTTTGCAAAGAGCGAGTGGACACACGGTTTGAAAAATGTCAGCCTCGCTGACGTGTCGTGACAGAGACAGCGGGCGCCATTTTTAGCCTGAAATATTTATGACTCAGATTCCATTATTTCACAGAGGCTCCAGTTGGGCATAAATCAGGTGCCACTGGGTGCGGGAGGGAGTCGCGCTGAAGGAGAAACTGGGCGGCAGACCTCCAGGTGGCACCTCATCTTGACCTCGTCGCAGCTTCGGAGTGTGGACATGCAACTTCGCGGCTGGGAGCGCCCGGACGCCCCACTGCTACACTGCCAATGTCCCACACTCCTCAGAGTCAAACATCTACTGCCTTTTGGACTTTCCCAGTTTGTCTCCAGGCCTCCGCAAAATCTCAACAAAGAAGACAGCGGCAGAACTGAAAAAGCTCTTTCAGCCACGTTATGAACGTTACTGCATGCCCTGGCTTATAATTATGCAGGAATTAGAACCTTCAGCACAAGATAAAACCATTTGTCTACGGTTAAATAAAAATAAAAAAAAACATTTGGACTTAGATTTAAGTGACAACATTTGGACATAGATTTAAGTGACAAATTTCTTATGGCTGCCAATATCTTACCAGAACATTGCCCCCCCCGTAAAACTGTCAAGGAACACAGGAAAATGCCAGAACGCCAACATATTCAGGAAGTCACTTGTCAAATTCTCCCAAAATTAGATCAGCAGCCAACACGTTGTGCTTTGACCCACTGCAAATGTGGACTGACCTCGCAGATTTAATCTAAGGTGTCCCTCAGGGCTCCCTACTCGGTCGTCTACTCTTCATTGCTGACACGCTCGCCACAGGGGACTTTTTACTGCGGTTTCTAACGGTCGAGTCTTGGTCTGCTAAATGCACAAATCCAGTTACGTGAACTTCCTACTGAAATGGGAGTCTACGGTGTACCAGCACAGAGGATTAAATGGACATTCCACATGATATATGCCATGTTGTTGAAACGGGAAGATGAAGTTGGAAGGTTCTGCATGCTAACTGTTGGCATTTCCGCCATGCAGATTCCACCCCCTCTTCACAAGTTTAACCTTAATCCTTTCTGTATTTTAAGTCTCATGTTGAAAATTCAGATTTCATACATCTTCCTGAGGTGGTGCCATCTTCCTCTGCTTCTGAGTGACATCCATAAGAGCGTTCACATAATTTTACACCCCGGCAATACCATGCAAGAAGATTCCAGCTTCTCATGTGACCTCCCGATGATGCGGGCTTGTGCGGCTGAGACAATGACCCAGCGTGGATTCGCGTCGGCCACGATAAAGTGCCCCCGAGCTCCTACGGATGACAAGACGCTTACATCAGCTCCGTTTTCAGAAGAACTCGGAAAGAGAAAGACGAGGACTGTCAAGTGCGTTTACAAAAACTCCGAACGGATTTGCTTTTTCTGGCCCCTCGGATCTCCTCTGTCCATTCCGACTTACCCAGATGGTTCAGGTGCTCGGATGCTCAGTGCCTCGGCTTCCCAAAACAGATGCCTTGCAGCCTTGGAGATGGAGGGCCCACCAGCACCACTCCTTACCCCAGTCAGACAGGAAGGGGGTTTATTATATCTATAGTAAAATATGTCTTTTAAACTTGACTTCTAAAAATTAGCATGTTATTCTTACAGCTGTCCTGTGCAGACATTTTGTAACCTATGCAATGTGTCTCCCGGTTATGATTTGATCTCTCTCCTCATGTATCGACGGTACGGTTGCCCTCTATTGCTTCTGCCTGTCACTGTGTCCCTGGTGTTTGAGCGCTTGCCTGTCTCTTTGTACTGTCTGTCTTTTACGGCTTACTTGCGCTCGATTTTCTTACCGCTGCAGAAAGTGTCTCCAGGTTCCGAGACAGCCGCACTATAAATAAATCCATTACTATACGACGGACGGCAGCAACCATCCCGTGTGAATGGGTGAACATTCCTGGCCCGAAATGTTTACGTGTTCACAGGAAAGGGGATGTCAAGAATTATTGGTCGCGATGTTTCTGTAGCGCCGCTCTTATTTAGACGCAGTCCTCGCACACCGAATCGTCGGCCGCAGGGTCGTGCCGGGTCGGCTGGGATTCGGATGGGCTACAGAGTTTGGCGGCCTGTTTACAGCAGGCAGTGGATGGAAGGGACAGTCGTAACAACGGGATGCGGTCCTCCGGGGCATTTTCTTCACGGGCATCCTCTCACGAGGCTCTGTACACACTGGATGTGACAGAACAACACTTGGGAGTGGAAATGCACATCTGAACCTCCCTCTAATAAGACAACAGGAAGAGCGGCTTGTTTAGTATTTACAGAAGTCATTTTCCTCAAAATAATATGCTGCACTGGCACTCTGCATACACTCGTATTATTTCCTTTATTCTTCTCCATAAATGCCACGTTTACCCACCTTCCCGCTTACGTCCAATAATATTTAATGCAGCAATTTCAACTCAATGCATGGAGCGCCTGCTCAGACTTCTCCAGGAGGGGTTTTGTTCACACGGTGCGGTAAAACCCGGTTAATGTCTGTAGAAAGCGGAGCACAAACCAAAAAATGACACTAATTGGTCATTGTAACATTATTTTAACATTTTCTTATTCGACAGGTGAAAATACAAATAAAGGGACAGTACAGCAATTGTGAATTTTCATGGGAAAGCTCAACACAATTGCATAAATAGTTCATAAATTGGACATATACTTGAAAATGTGTAGGGGGAAATGTAAAAGTTCTCCTCAAGTGGTTTGCACCCTCAGTATGTTTCTTTTATCAACTGAATTTAAATTGAAAACACTTAATCTGAACGGGAAGTTGCATGGAATGCAGGATTGTAAATATGTGAGAGAAAGGTGCCAGAACGTGCTCCCGGGTGCCAGGGAGAGGGACATGTGCGTGACAGCGTGCGCACACAAGTTGTGTGCAGCAGCAGCAAGAGAGAGAGAGCACAGAACGGTCTGGTTAGCATGATGGAACCACATAACCATGGGCGGGGATGGTTATTTATTACTCCCATAATCCCCATTCTCCTTGCATCTCTTTAGAGGGGGGCATTTGCTGGCACACCCAAAGAAACAATATGCTACATACAGAAGCAAAATTCCAGAATGAGCACCATGACGAAAGGGGTAACTGGATAAGATTTGAAGTACAGATACAAATAGAAAAAAAGGATGCTTCGTGTTTAGCTTTCAGAGCAGTTTAAAATCAAACCAGCTTGGCCGCCTGGTGTACAGGGTTTGGGGGTAGACGTGGTTCTCTGTCTACAGGCTGCTTTAGAGTTTGGAAGGTGGGGGAGGGGTTGCTTCCCCTATCAGTTAAAAATGCAGAACAGTTCAGGATGGGAAGGCGACAAAGAGAGAGAAGATCTAAGACTGCCGTGTGAAAGAAGCCACTAGACACTCTGGACTGCTCTGTGTGTGTATGTGTGTGTGGAATTGGTTTCCTTTCCAGCTCTTCTCAGGTATCTGATAAAATGAATAAAACCCCTCAGACTGCGGAGCTCTTCACCGTGAGCTGTACATCTGATGGCCATGCAGAAACCACAGGTGGCCCGCAATGCATTCTGGGATAGCTGAGGAGAACACTGGCCGTCACTGTGGAGAGTGGCAGTTCCATGAATGGAAATGAAAAAAATTTAAAGTGGTCCAAATGAATGGTTTTGCTGTCAGCAACGACCTTTGACCCGCAAGGATTTGGTGACTTTTCTGGACACCGAGAGGCTGAAGTCACAAAAGAACATCGTAATGAGGCCTCACGCCGAGTGCTAAAAGGACAATCAATTTCAACTCCTAGACATCAATCTTTTTATATCTCACGGCCCAAAATAATCCTTTACTCTTGGGAATCACGTCTTGCCTCGACTTTTAACAGATGAATCTGCTCGTAGTTTCATTTTCTCTCAGCCGAAGTTAAATTTATCAGAAGTTAAAATGATGTCGTCAATAATCTGGCTGCGAGTTACATTCTATTGCAAGTCCGGAAGGAAATCGCCTATCAATTACAAGGAAATAAAGCTACAGTCAAAGTGGTACAACATCGAAAGTCGTGCACAATGAGTTTAGAAGATGATTTTAGATGTCTGGGGCTTCAGTCATTTCTGGCAGATTCCAAGATCGAAAACAGGGTGGCTGGTCAGATGCGCACACTTCACTCAAACCCATCACCCCATGCGTGGCGTAGGTCATCGACAGCTGTTGGTCAGAGTCCTCTCTCCTGACCCAGTCTTTCTTGTCGGCCTCAAATGCACCGTCTTCTTGGTATCAGCCTCAAGGTCGTGCTATCAGGTGTTCCTTAGCCAGCACCTCTTGCGCTTTCCCTCGGAATTGCATGTTGGCATCTGCTTAGTGATGCTGGGACTTGGCTTACGCGGCATGCATGTCATCCATTGCTCCTTCTACAAATACCTGGCGAGTTTCCTGCCACAGGCTGGTGTTGCTGATGACTTCTGGCCACAGAATCTGGTCGATTTTTCTCAGGCAACTGAAGAGAAAAGCCTGCGGCTTTCTACCAAAATTTTCTGTCGTCCTTCAACTCTGCCCCGTACACATGGACCGAGTTCACTTTAGCTTCGAACAGCCTGATCTTGGTTCCTCAGTAAAGTTTTTTATAGCTAAAGATGCTCTCTTTGACGTCTGCGCGCATGTCACCCTGTCTATGAATGACGCTGCCTGGGTAAATGGAGGCTCTTCTAGTGAGATCTCCAACCCAAGAGCCATTTTACAGAGATCCAGATCCTCTCTGGGTGCTTTGAGTGAGGTCTTTCACCCATGGAAAGATGTTCTCCTCGTGGTATCAACTAGATTCAGTCCACATGCCCCGCCATGTCAGTGGAGGAGAGGGAGAGTCCTGCTGGCCCAATAGAACTCACAAAAGTGATTCTACTAGATGGATGTTGGAAGCCTTGAGCATTCACTGACTGATCTTTCTCAGAATCACCCCCCCCCACCACCACCCCTGGTTTCAAGACAGCAAAGTCTGCTGGTGACCCATGCTTAGGGGAATTGGGTTCAGCTGGTTTAGCAGTATAAACAATCGCAAAACATATTTCTGCTACTGCAGAAAAACTTTTTAAGGAGAAAAGATGTACCCCATTCACCCCATGCCATCTGCACCCCTCCCCCCCACACGAGCGCCACTGGGACTTTATGGCAGAGCGCACAGCACACAGCCTATGAACCGGGAACAGAGCAAGAGAACATAGTGCTGATGGAATGTGACAGCCTACCGCACCCCCCCGCCCCATGCCTCCACCGCCTCACCCCCTCGCCTCTCGTGCTCGCTGTGCTTCATCAACGTGGGACACGGCCGAAACGCGGCCTACCGCGAGCAGACGCTCTCCGGCTCTGGCGGCCACTCTCGCCTGACGCACATTATAAATCACCTCGGGGTTTGGGGAGAAGCTCGCACACTTGTTTGTGAGCTCGTCGCAAAGCACAAGGCTCTCAAAACAGTTAGCTGCTATGCTAACAGTCTCTCAAACTATGGATATGCATTACCCATCGTGCTCCTATGAGCACGTAATGATTCACTTGGCAGAAGCACTCTAGGGGATGACAACCACATAGCTGCAAGGGATCAAAGCCCGGAGGTGTGTTGTGGGATGGACCGGAGCGCTTGCAGTCTGGGCTGGTGGTCAGCAGGACTCCTCAGGTCTATGGTCTGTATGAGCTGCACTTTGGGATTCGGTATGGTGATCGGAGCTTAGAGGCTCTGTAAGACAGGAACAGGTGGCAAATCTGGCGTCGGCCGTTGCCACGGCGCCACCGAGGCAGCAAACCGCCACTGAAAAGACAAGGCTCTTATTGAGGGTGACACGGGAGATTACTGGATCATGTTATCTGCGGTGTGTACTTGGCCTTCAAAGTGTGTCAAAAGACTAATCCTGAGCGGCCCAGGCAACACGTCTGCCCGTGTCCGTGGGAGGAAGGGTGGACTCCAGCATCAGGACTCAAACAGCAATCCCCGTTGCATGGAAGAGAACGATAAATAAATAAATGGGATCCGGAAACACACAGGCATGCATGCACGTGCGAGATGCCAAGGCCAATGTGTTTAGTAGGTGGTGGATGAGTAAGAATTAGATGACGGACTTGTTTAGTTCCAGTTAGAAGCTCTGAGATCTTCCTCCTCTTAAAACTGCTTTTGTCTTGGACTGGGTACAGCTAAGCAAGGTTTTCTTACTTTTCATAAAATATTGGAAGGACTTGTGCCTGGGGGGGCACACACAGCCCACCCACATGCAATCTTAGCACAGGTCTCATTGCACAGACACACCGCTAATGATTATTTATTGTTCTGGAACGTTCCTGCACGTTGCGGAATGATTTTTTTTTTTTGGCACCTTTTGAACCGTCTCACAACGAGTAGTGAAATCAGGCCGTCTTACAGCAAACAGCTGCATAAAATGATAGAAAATAAAATTCGTTTCACTGTGGCACCCTGAATTTGAGGTGAAAATGTCAGGAGGGACCTTTGACCCCAGCCACACTGCTGTGATTTAAAGGTGTGCACCATACGTTAATGCAGGCTGCCGGCACTGATTTACACAAATGTGCTCCTGCTGCGAAGCACGGGATGGTTTTTCCACGTGGCTGACCTCTGCTGTCCTCTTTGCCCCAGACTGCATCTGTCCCGCTCCTGTCACACCCCAGACAAAGTCAACGTGCTACACGTCAGCACCTTTCTGCCAGACAGCTGTGTGGAAACACCCTTTTCACACGCATGGGGGGGAGCCAACACCAAGACAATTGCACGGACAGTTCTAGCTCAGCATCCGCACGGGTGCTATGGAAACCAGTGTCACCTCCATATCCTGCATCCCCGTTCTGGCTTGACTTGGACCCCCACGTGCCCTGCTGGACGTACAAAATGTTTTTTTGTCCTGACAACCAAAATGTGCAAAGTGAGCCACTCACACATTTTGTTTTAATACAGGAATATTTGATTTACGATAATCCTCTTTTTTGCTTCTATATTGTTACAGTTTTTCTTGCTTTGCTACTAAATGAGGATGATTAGTTCATTTAGGGAAAAAAATGCAACTGAATAAAATCAGACGGGTCACTTTCCACAACAAAGAAAGGGCGCAATATTGCGGACATGGGTGACGCAAGTCATCATACCGGCATCTGACTGAGCAGTTAAACCAAAATAATTATAGCAGCTGCATTCATATCAATGGCTTTTCGGGAAGAAAAAAAAAAAAAAGAAATAAAATGAGACCAAAACCCTTCCTACGGCCACCTGTCAATCACAAACAGCCACTACGGTCCATGTTTCCTCAAGCGCTCTTCTAGGCAACCTCCCACCAGCCCACCTCCACCTCTCTTCTGTCCAAAGATGTCCTGAAAAAGGGGGCCTCCGCAACCTCGCTTAACCACAAGCGTGGACCCTCCAGCAAATTCTTAGCCAAAATCTTAAGTACTCTAAGGATTGAAACGCACGCACACCTAAGTACATTACGTCCAACTAGCAAATTACTCATTTTGCTGCAAAGGAGACTAATCCCATTGGTGTAGTATGGTCAGCAAGTTCTAAGACTTGCCACCATGCGGCGCTGCCAGTCTCAGAACGGTACCACGTACTTTTAACACAGTAAGCTACAGCGCTGATGCTGGAGTTAAGGTAAATAAGCAGGTGAATGAGAAATGAGGTCGGATACCGGGTCTTGATTTGCCTCTCCGTGGAGCAGACGCAGGCAGGAAGGGGGTCGGGCCCACTGAACCGGAAGCCTACACGTGTTGGACGTGGAGCGGCAGGCACTGGAATGGAACCAAACAGACCGTTTATCACATTTGCGGTGCATCCCTCGTCCTTGCAGGTCTCGCAATTGCACTCCATCAAAGAGCTCTTACGGAATGAGTTCGCCCTCATAAATACTGAGCATCGCCTCCACCCCCCCAAACCCCTGATGGGTTCACTTCAGCCCCCCCAATCACACACCCTTCTGCCCTCCTCCCCATCTCTATCCCCAACATTTGCAATGCTAAGTGTGACTTGGCACCACGTTGCTGTCCCCTCACCAACCCCCCCCTACCCCCCAAAGGTCCCTTAATCATTTTATCTTTGCTTTACAAAACCACATATTAACTTGTTCGGGGGGATTAGTGATGTGATGTTTACGTGGCATTTTGTTTTTTCCTGCATCTTTTCTTGGTTTCAGACCCCCGCCTTATTCCCGCTCCCTTCCCCACTTACATAATTTAGTCAACAAAAGAGTCTCGGCGAGGGGGGGGTGCGCACAGGAATATTAATGACCGGGACAGGCCAGTGAGGCGGTTTGGTAACCCTGCTCTATCGGGGGCACTGTCCTCTGGAGAGGGGGGGGGCGCCTTTCAGCGCTATCCTCCCCGTGAGTAAGACGATTTAGAGATTTCTGACAAATGCTTATCGACTAATAAAACATTTAAAATAATTATTTGACAAGCAGCTATGTTCTTATAATCGGTTCATTTTTTTTTTTATCCCCCGTGAAAGTTAGGGTGTTGCTCCTTTAAAGTATTTTTGCACGCTCAAAAATATTAACAATGCTAAAATTTGAAAACATATTCCGTGACCCCCTTCGTATATTTTGCAACGTGCTGGAGTGTTTTGGCTGCGGTTGCGAACGCAACTGAAGGGATGTGAGGGCGCGCCCTGGCGGAACAGCTTCTCGCGATCTTCGCCGGTGTTATTAGTGCATTATGAGTTTTGCGTCCAGGTGGAATAGCGGTCGACGCGAGATCCTTAACCTGTGCTGCCGATCTCATTACCGCCCGAAAACAAAGGCCGTGAATTTATGGAATTCCATTACCCTTTTATTAGGCTGAGTAACATCTACTAACGCTCTGTAAACAAAATGTTGGGTCCATGAAAGGGAGTCTGTCTGCTGCTCGTACATCAGCGGTCTTAGAGCCGCTCGGCCCACGCCTGGGTTAATAGCCTCGGTTATTGTGCGTATTTGTCAATGCCGCACACTACAGTTGTTGCAGAATGTACTTATTAACAAAGTGCAATTAATCATATGTAGATGTTCCGGCTACTGCTGTGGCCCATGACCCGTCGGCGTAGGACCGCTAAATCATTTCTCCCCCCGGCCGGGGCGATGTGGGTACCATACCCGTCACACCCTTCGGTAGGATTTACTCTACAGAAGCTGACTGGGTCAAACCACCATGGACAGAAGCGGTTTGAGTACTCCAAAAGGAGTGCAAAAATTATCGCTGTTATACGTGTTCTAACTCCGTTTATCCTGGGCCGAAGCAAACGCTGTGCCTGATTCAGGGCCGTTTGACGCCCGCCCGCTGTGTAGCAACCCATCGACACCATCGGTGACTGCACAAACACACATTTTTATGGTGCTCAGCAGACATGCGCCTCCAAATCATAAAAAGCAGTACTTTGTAGGAGCCTTCCGGGTTAAAATGAGCAATCCATGGTAAAATATGGTCCTCGAGGCTACGGCAGCAGAGATACATGACAGAGATTTTAAGTTTTTTTTCTAATAATTATTAAAACAGGCAACTGAAAATGCAAAAGAGGACATCATGGGGGAGCAAGTGGCGCAGTGGGCAGAACTATCATATTACACTCGTGAATAAACATCTACTCATAAAGTAATTTTTTATAGCGCACTCTTCTCACATAGGGACACGGAGCACTTAACAGTCAGCCGGCAGGAACTCTGCAGAAGGTCAACTGGCAGATGAGGAGAGGAAAAAAAAAAAAAAATTCCGACTGCATAGAAAGGGACAAAAATCGACCCATGGGGGTCCAAAGCTAGTGGCTGCCCAATAGTGTCAGGAGAGAAACACAACCTCATCTGGGCAGTTTGTTGACCAACAGCCTGGGTCTGTACAGCACCCCCCTGTAGTGGGCAGAGGCAGAGCTTCAGTGACACATGCACCAGTTTACATCTCATGGCTTCAAGTACCCCTTCACTGCAACCAGATTTTTCCACCTGATTTAAGGTTAGGGTAAGATTATACTGTAGTTGCAGGTTTAAAAAGAAAAAAAAAAAAAAACAACCCAACAAAAACTTTTAACATCCAAATATTAACTTCATACGTCTGACATGCTGAGGAAAATCCTTAATGTTTTCCACCACATTCTTGTTTACCTGACTGTGTTTGATGTGTGGCATACGGGTTCAAGTGTTCCTGTTCAAGTAAAAGGAGGACGGGAAAACTAAATGCAAAAATAAGGAGGCCAAGTTAAGAGAGGGACTGTTTGTGAAGGGAAGTATAAGAGGGATTATCGCTCATCTGACAGCTTGTTTTGTTGGCAACACTCCGCCTTTATCCCCTTAATCCCCGTTTGTTACCTTTTCAAAGCGGGCCGGCAGACAGTAGTGGGACGGGAGGACGAAACCCTCCTCTGGATGGCGTCCTGGACTTCGTTGCTCCCCTGGCCTACGATCATCTCGCCGTCTTCGATCTCTCCTTTGGGTCCCTGCCTCCCTGTCTCCTTCACACACTGCCTTTGCTGTAGCAGACCAGGCCCCGGTGCATTGTGGGCCTGTGGCAACAAGGCAAACACACATAAAAGTGGATTAATGCCCTTCCCTTATTGCATTACGACCCATCTCTCCATTCGGTCATCCATCTGTTATCCTAAACAGCCTGACCCAGAAACACTTTGGAACCAGGCTGTGAAACTACACCCTGGATAGAGTGTCAGTCCATTCCAGGGTTCATGAAGGTGTGTTCATTTGTAACTTGTGGTATTCCTGGTACAGCAGGGGTATCAGGTGTATGGCATACAGGTGTGCACAATGGGGAGAGGTCCATCCACGCCTTGCATTACGGAAAGCATCTACTCATCTTTGAGTGTATTATTCTCTAAATGTCATTTGCAGAGACGGATTTTATACGAGTTACAAAAATGTGTGTGTTTTTCCTTCGCAGCCATTTTTATGGTGACTCAACACAGGCTACAAGAGGGGCCTAATTTTGGGAATCATGACTGACCATGCTTGAGACACAGTCCTACAGCAGACAATGTTTTGCATGCCTGTGTGTGTGTGTGTGTGTGTGTGTGTGTGTGTGTGTGTGTGTGTGTACATAGGAGAGAGGATGGGAAGAAGTTGAGAGCATCTTCAAGAAGACGCTTGGATAAGAAAAACACAGGTCTACCATTAGCACCATGCGTCCCACTGCCTAGCAACCATAAATGGCAGGATGCCAGCCAGTGTGCTGCTAATTTAATAATTGCGGCCGATGAACTTTCAGCGGCGTCTAAAGCCCCCCGGCTAGAATCTAGTGGAAACAGCCTTTGTCTGAACCCATTCGAAAGGAAGATCTGTCAGTGGACTAAAGGTGTATGTGTGTCTATTTTTGGGTGCACAATGAACTCCAAAATGTACTCGAGGTACTGTTCTTTACTGCTGGTGAAGAGCAACTCCTTAACCGCTGTGCCACGTGTTGTCAGTATAGTTTACTACGGTATGCCGCACGGAGCAAAAAAATCCGGAACCTTTTTTGGAAGATTGTGAATTGATGCTGTATTAAAAAAAGCTTATTTTAGGACACGAGGGGCAATGTGGTTAAAGCCACCGTGGACTCGGAGGATCTGGGATCAAATCCTACCACGTACCATAGTAGGCATTCGCTCTGAACTGACACAGCAAATTGCTGAAACGGACAAAACACTGAACGATTTAACGTTTTAAAACATTTTTTTTTAACGTTTTACTTTGGAGAAAAGTTGGAGCTAAATTTAAAAAATAAAAAAATAAAAAAAATCGAAATTGATGTGGGACATTTTCTGAGGGAACCGCTCTGATCTGCACCGCCGTTCGTCCTCTTCAGCCACACAAATGCATCTTGATTACAGGAAGTGACTGATTCTGCTCCAGCACCGTATTTTACGTGATTGTGCCCTCAGATTTCGCATCTCAGCACTGGGGGGGGTCTTGCATAATATGCCACCTCTTTGCCTTCTTTCAGTCAACAAACATCATTTAAAGCAGTGTTTGAGCTGGATGTACAGTTTCAGCATCTGATCCACCAACCTTCGTGCGAAAACCTCATATTTACACAGCCCGGCCAAAAAAAAGTCACGCACTCTAATATTTGGTTGGACTGCCTTTAGCTTCGATTACGGCACGCATTCGCCGTGGCATCATTTCGATAAGCTCACGCAATGTCACAACATCTATTTCCGTCCAGACTTGCATTCATTTTTCGGCAAGATCTTGTATTGATGATGGGAGAGTCGGACTGCTGTGTAAAGTCTTCTCTGGCACATCCCAAACATTCTCAACGGGGTTAAGATCTGGACTCTATGGTGGCCAATTCATGTGTGAAAATGATGTCTCACTCATGCTCCCTGAAGCACTCTTTCACAATTTGAGCCCCATGAATCCTGGTATTGTCATATTGGAAAAAAAAATCCATTGATGGAAAAACCTGGTCATTCAGTATATTCAGGTAGTTAGCTAACCTCATTTCTTGGGCACATAACATTGCCGAATCTAGACCTGACCAACTGAAGCAACCCTACATCACAACACTAAGTTAAATCCAGGTGGTGACTTTTTTTGGCCAGGCAGTGTATAAGTCACCCTTGAGATTTGCTGCTGCTGGCTCCACCCCTGGACCATAAACCCAGTGGGGCAATGCGCTCAAGTTCCAACATGATCTGGGCTCCAACACCCTTGGTGTCCCAACATCGACACCCAGTGCCCCGACATTGCCACCGCTGACTCCTCACATGCATCAGCCATTTTAATTTCTAGAACATCCCGAGTGCAACACTCCACAACAGAACACCTGCAGTAAATAAATGGGCACCAAGGAGATCAGATGGGGACCAGTTCACTGCAGATGGCAGCATCTCTTTGGGAGTTGACCACCGACGGGCACAGCGTTCGAGTACACATTGAAGCTGGTTCTCAGCTTGGCCCGAGGCTCCTCGTTTCTCTCTCTCTCCAGCTATCGGCACAAAGCATGGGGGTGGACAGGGCTCAAGAGGTCAGATGCGTCCATCCTGCAAACACCGCCACCTCTCAGTGTCACACGATCAAGATGATCTTCAGCACCAATGTCAAACGTTCATCCTTCCTGAAAATGGCAGGGCTCCAGTTCCACGGGGCTTTGACCCCAGTGGAATAAATGTGGGAAATTTGCCCTCTAATGCATCACTTATGTACAATGCCCTCCTGGCGTGTTATTAGCGGTGACTCATATGTTCAGCTTTTTACATTTGTGTCCATTTAATCCACTGCTTTCATTTGCATCACTTATAACTTCTCTTACCCACAATTCCCAGTATCTTCCAGCAAAGGGTTCTGGGAACAAACAATAAAGCGTTTTGGTTGCTTAGCTCCTTCTGCTGGGGAGGGTCCCTTACAGATTAAAAACCACAGATACAGTACAGGAGAAAATGGAAAACTCTGGAACAACGCACACAGACATGTTATTTTTTATAAAGGCGCGAGGCCGTTGCGGGTGGGGTTCCGGAATGACACACGGCAGCTAGGTCAAGTCTCCCGAAACGCGTGTCCAGTCACGTATGATTAACCGCAGAGGCGGCGGTCACGTTTGGTCTTGGCTAAATGTGCAATACACCGTAGGTTAGAGATCAAGTCCCATAGTCTCGATTGTCGTCAAGTTTCAAATGAACCGTTCAGACCCCTTTATAATAATTTATTCCTGATGTAGGGAGGGGGAAAAAAAAAAAAAAAAAAAAAAAACATTTCCACTCCTATGACTCCGGAAATGCTCCGGGGAAAAGGACAATCGAACGAAAAATTCAACCAAAACACGAACGCATCCCAACTAAGCTACTTGGTGCAGTTTTCCTCCGCTCTCAAGAACATGGATGGAGGCCGTGACCCAGGCTCGACCTTATTAAACACGCTGACGGGTCCGTCGCTCTGGTCGGCCCTGACCGCCGACGAGGGCTGTTTGGGCCAATTGACCTCTGACCCCATGCTAATAGCCCTTACGGTCGTAATAACAGGACCGCTTAACCCCGAGAGAGGGGCGTTGCTAAAGTTTTGCGCTAATGCTGGACTGTGTCAATGGGACCTTTTTCACATGGGAGCCTTTCTAACTTGAGGGATAAAGAAAATAAACCCCTGAACTTTAGTGTATTTCACCGGCAGGGGGGCAGCAGTTAAACTGCTACACAGTTACGCATTAAGAGACATCTACGTCGATGTACACAGGCTAGATGTTCTAAAATAACATTTTCCTCTCGCACATATTTGGCCAGATAGAAAACTCTGCCATTTCATTTCATCTTTTTGTCATTACTTGAACACACAGAGGGGAGATGATAAGTACGCCGGGTGAGGTTAACAGCTGAAGCATAAACACGAACGAGAAAAAGTTTTCCATCAATGGGAAAAAAAAAAAAATCAATCTTTCTCCCTTTTAACTTCCGTACACCAACATGCCCCTGTACTAATGTTAATTTTAATGTGACTGCATGTGTCAGCATTATCGCCGCGATTTCCAAATAAATATGTCATTTGTCACTGCAGTTAATACTATTAAAGTTCCATATTTTAAAGCAGATGATGGGAAAATACACCGTGTACTGGCTTTACCAGCAGCTCCGCAAAAAGTCCCGAATATAACAGGTGCGTACCTACAGGGCGAGTAACAGGTGTGTACCTGAACCCACCCAGTCAACACGCCGACGCCGCATGCATCCAGGTCGCTGCACGGCCCGAAGGATCCGAAGCGAGGGATCAGCGAAAACAAACAGAGCAACAAAACCTGCGGAGAAACACCGGCGCCCTTGCCTTATTTATTTGCTCCGTTTATATGTGTTCCAGCCCATGTGAGCGAGGGAGGGACGGGCCAGACGAAAAAGCGCGGCGCTGGCCGCCAAAAGGGACGTCGCCATGTCGGCGTCGTTCGCACGAAAAGCCTCAGGTCGAACCTTTCTTTTAACAGCGTATCGCACAGCCCATCTCCGGCGGGGGAATTTTAATAACGTGTGTCAAACACGAAGGCGCGTCATTTGACGCCCCTTAAAATGGGTTCGGAGGACAGATAACAGCCCCCATTTTACTTAGCAACGCGAGAAAATTACACCATCAACATTTCAACGCCCCTCCGATTTGACTTTGCTTTTCATGAATTACTTACATTCGGCCGGTAATGGGACTCTGCCAGGGTGGACGTTCTGATCCGCCGTAATAAAATTTAAGTGCGAGCGACCTGCCGGCTAATCGATTTAACGCGAGCCGAATAAGGCGAAAACGAAGGAGTCGGGCCGACCTCGGCGACACGGGGCCGCGTGACGGCAGCCGTACGACACGCGGGCAGTCAATGAAAACCGCGTGAGCCTCCCTCGGGAACAGCACCACGGCCCATTTTTCTTCCACGTTTAGATTCTCTTGTGATATTTGGACAACGGCACCTCAGGAAAACCCTATTGCACGGCAGCATCCTCCTCCCCACACACCTACAGTTGAAGACACAGATCAACCGATATCGTACTTTTCTGAAAATGATCAACCTGTAAGGGTTAAACTCCCATTTGGGAAAATATGTTTTATTTCCTAAAACACACCAGTCTGCGATGCGTCACCACGATCACGGCAGCAGCACCTGGCTGGAAAATCAGAACGGACGTGAATCCTACTCATCTTAACACCCGTGCAAACATCCAGCCTCAGAAGCTCCGCTTTGCTTCTCAGTTGAGTATCCAGCCAAGTTGGTGAAATCAGACCCACCGGTTCCCAGCCATCCTTCGCACCAAGCGCACACGTGCATCTACCTCTCTAATTCTTGCAAATTAACAGCGAAACGGCGTCTCCTGCCGACTCGGGCGACCGTGCTGCCTCCTTCTGCTGTACCCTGGAACAAGAGACCCAGCAGCAGGTGAAGACTTCAGTCCCAGCAAGAATGAGAGCTTTGGAGCTGCTCCACATGTCGGGGGACTTCTATCTAGATAAACCTTCTAGAACTCTTAGCGGCTTTCATCTTCACCACCCACCACCCACCCTTTCACCTGACAAGAGCATTGTTCACCATTTTATGGCCAAATTCTCACCCCCTGAGGTTATCCTGGGAGCGCTCTCATTTTGTGCCATCAAAACACCTGACCCGGTGCTTCCCCTAAGTTTACCGCAGACCCCCGAAGGGCAGAATCAAAAGCGTTTTAAAAAGTCAGATCCAATTTTTACTCCTTTTTAGATGTTTATTAGTTCACTAATAAGGCTGTAGAAGGGTATAAATACCTCCTGTTGTTCAGCGTTTTGGTTCACAGCCAACCTGGCCGTGATTCTCAAGACGTTCTTCCAGGCTAACAAGACCCATTAATCAGGCTTTAGTGGTGCACGAAAGCAGCCGCTCAAAACACAACGTCGAAGGGCCGAGGTGCTCTGGGAGGTCCACCAGGGAAGGAGAGGAGCCTCTTAAGCTTTTCTCACGAAAGCCTGCGAGTTGCTGGATTCGGGTGCATTCGGGCCTTTTCGTGCCGCCCCTCCTAAGACGCAGCCGAATTTGTATAACGTGGCTTAATCCGCGCCCCACCATCACGATGCTCAGAACCCACTTGGCGAGATGTTCAGGGCAGATGAAGCCTTGTTCTCCCCGCTTACTTTTAGTTTAACGTCGTCACCATTGCGAACTTTTAAAATTTTATCCAACTTTGACACAAACGCAGCAACTTTCATCAGACTAAAATTACTTTGCATTCACATTAAAGTGCCGCTCAAAAACAAGTATGCAAACAAAAGAGTGAAGGAAAAAACATGAAAAATTGTCGACTGGTGTGTCTCGAAGATTATATTTTCCTCCTGTGGTGGTTGTCATATTGATTTATCAGGAGAAAGACTGTTTGAGGAACATCATCCTTGTTTGGGAGGAGCTAAAAAAGAGCAGAGATTTGATTTTTCTCATTGTTGGAAGCAGACTGAGGACAAATGGCGCACTGTGGGGTCCTAGTCAGTGCCTCGAGAGAGCAGAAGGAACCTCATCCGGTTTTATATCTCCCATCTTCGCAGACTGGCACCACAGTCATCTACATCTACATCGGTGTTCATTTGCATCTGAAGGCTACGGTGAGGCTGAACTCCAGAACAAAGTTTATTTAGTGGTTTTGGTGAACGTGTCCCTTTTCACCAGCCAATGTTGGGAGCTCAGCACCAGCGTGAGGTGGACCGGTGTCAAGTGCCGTGGCAGGCAATGAGTCCATGTACACCCTGCACGGGACAAACAGGGGCAGCCATCAATTTCCAAGCTGATGCAATATTTCTGTGCCAATAAAAACAAAACAAAAAAAAAATTGTTTCGATTAAAATCTGAATCCCGTATTATCGACATGTTGGTTGGTCCACACCACAGGGAACACCTGCAAAAAAAACCAGACTGACCTCAAGGACTCTACCTGTATCTTCATTGCCGTGATGGAAAGGAAAGCGCGGAAGACTTCGGACACCCACCCGGAATCATCGACTGAGGGGACTCGACCCCCTCGACCCTCGTCCAGCCTTTGCTCGCTGCAAGAGTGAGATAAATAAATAAATTTAAAAAAATAAATTCCAATTAAAATGCACGTTTCCCTCACTGGGTTATTCTCCTTTTGACAGGTATAACATTTTATTCAGGACAACCATTTCCTCGGATGATATATAGGTAAGCATACTGAACCAACTTGTTCCAAATTGCTCCGCGCCCCATTTTCCTAACGGTGCTGCGGGAAGAACGGTCGGCCGAAACCGAGGGGGTTCCATGGGGTAATAGTTCCCGTTTGGCACTGTGAATCCAGCTCTCCACGTTCAAACCTCTGGTGAACCTCCTTGCGGGTTCCTATGGAAAACATCACCTTCAGGTTCCCACTCTGAGAAATGCCAACCACAACCGGCTTTACCTGTTGGTTACTGTACAGAACCACCAGCAATCATCTTGTCCTGTTGGACCTGTATGTTGGAGCAAGTGTGAGTGACGAGATGATAAATGACGGTGGCCTGATATCCAGGAGTGGCCAGTTTCACTTTAGTAAGGCGGAGAAACCTCCCTGGTTCAAACGGCTTAATGTTTCTGGTTTGTGGGATTTGGTTCGGCAAACACTAACGCTCTACGCCGACTGGCAGCCAGAAGGACCCAAAGGCTGCTGGGAGAAAATGTGAGGTAAACCAGACTGCTGAGACTCCAGGCCGCGTTCAGAGCTTCCGCCGGATCTGAGCACGACGCAGCGAGTAGGAAGAAGCCGTAATGACGCTTTGTGTGACCCGAAGGGAGGAAAGCGGAGTCGGTGCATTAAAATTGTATGCGATGCTGATGTGTGTGTGGCTGCAAGAGATTTTGTTTAGTTCACGTTTTTCTTCTTCTGCTGCTTTTACGCCGGGGTCCATGAGAATTTGTTTCCATAGTCCTTCAGTCGAATAAAAGGTCCGCCTCCCCCTCTCTCACGCATACTCGCACCCTCCCATCATGCACTTACATGAGTCAATTTCTCTCTGAGGGACACTTTGCATTTGATATTTTTAGGAACTGGCCGAGACTGGTTTGATTATCCAAAGTGGACAGTTTCGCAAGTGGACGTGTGCAGGGGTCCAACATGGAGAATTCCTTGGGAAGAGACAGGAAAGCACCCGCTGTGGATTCGTATACCCATCGCAGGAGTAACACCATCCTCAAACATCTCCCCAGTCCACCCTAACTTTTCCCTCTGGCTCCACCTTGATTCTGATTTAATGCCACCTGACTCACCTTTCCTTCCAACTTAATTCACCTTAAATCCCAAAATTTTCCTTTCAAATTTTTATGGACCGTCTCCGGGTCCTTGTTACACAACAGGAGGAAACGAAACCGGGGTAACAGATAGGTCACCCCATTGCGAGCACTTCCAGGAGGGGTAAGATGGACCCGTCGTTCCTCTTCGGGATCCATTTTCCCCACAGAATCCCTCATCCTGAATATCCGGTCACCACCATCGAACCGTGTGTAATTGCATTCTAAATAATAGACGGTGACGCTCACATTTTCATAGCCCTGCTGTTGTGAAGCCGGAAAAGAGCACGGCTAGGAGAGCGAGAGGGCGGGGCCACCACAGACAACCAATTTCTGATTGGCTCCTTGCTTGCCCCTCTTACTCCCCCCTCCTGGATCCCAAAAAGTCAGAGATGCAGATAGCTATTTGAGGAGGCCGGATGGGGAAATATTGTTCATAATCTATCCCGAAGACAGAAAGTGAACAGCCATAACATAACGTATTTATGCGCTTCATTTGCGTTACATCGACTGCCCCTTGACATGCCTCAACAATACAGGGGCACTCGTAGCTGTGCGGTCACAGAGAGGATCTTCTGGAACAGAGGAAGTATTTAGGAAGACACACGAGCAAATTCCCATGTGGCATCCGCGTTCTCCTTCTGTGTGGGTTTTACACCGTCTTGCACACGGTGCGCTGGCAAAAGTAATTCCATCGACCGGCACGTCACGGGGCCACTCGGTTGTCCGAGTAAACGGCTTTGATTTTTACTGACAAACAACTTGGCAGAAAGCGATGGATGCTGACATGCGCTTTGGAGAAGCATCCATTTTGATCAGAAATGGATCTGATTAAAGATGAAACGTGGTCTGACGGCATCACCCCCTTCGTATACGCGAATATATAAAGGACGGCGCATCAGAGAGGAATGTAGGATATGCACGCGTGCCGTTGGACAGCCTCCTCACCAACAGATCCAAGCAAACTGCCAGACGAAAATAGATCCGTGGATGGAAAAACCAAGAATTAGCCATTGACAACATCGCAGGCGCACCTCTCCAGATAATCCAGACGTGGAGCGGGGAGGACGGTGATCATCCTTGAGCATCACGACCCAATAACACCATGTTTAGAGCAACATGCTAGATAAGAGGATTACAGATGGGCTTGTGTGCTGAAATCTGCCCTTTCCAAACATATTTCCACCCAGTCTAAGGCCAGAGGGCTCACATCAACTTGAGTTTTGGACTATTGGGTTCATCCAGGCACAGAGTATAGGAAGAAAGGTGGTGTCACCCACACAAAGCTCAACCCTCATCAACCGACTGGCTAGACACGAGCTACGCAAAAATGTGCACAGAACAGCCCACGCGGCAAACACTCGGGCCCCACTCGGTTTAGCTGAGAGCCGGTAACACAGGGAGGGGAGATCGAGACGGGACAGACATACGCGGAGACCGAGAGGGCTCGAACAAACTCGTAAAGCGTAACAGCAGCGGACAGTTAGGGAAGGAGACACTGTGCTGTGAAATATGGCTTCCCAATTAAATGCAGCCAACTCGACCCCGGCTCCCTTGAGCATGAATGGAACGCAGGGCAACGACTTGCCAAAAGAAATCAGGCCGCGGCAACAGCGATGGGCACAGCCGACCCCTCGTCCACCCCGCCCGTCTCTCCTCCTCTCCCCTGTCGGCATCTCTTCCGCATTTCCACGTGCAGCTCATTCAACAGCCCCCACCCCAGAGCACTGGCACTTCTTGCTTATTCAACGCTCTCCAACTAGGTCAGCTCCTTCCAAATGAAATCTCCATTAATGACATTAAAAATAAATCTCACACACGCGCACCCGCACGCACGTCTTCATACATTTGCCTCTCCCCCTCCCACTCTTCTCAGAACGCTGCTCTCCTCCAATGGGCCTGTCCAGCATTTACTATTTCTCAGGAGACCATGTCGAGACTTAATAAAACTATAGCTCACGTATTTTAAAAGCTAATTATGACATTCACTATTTTTCTTCGGATACTGGACAGCCTTGTAAAAAAAAAAAAAATGTAAAAAAATAAAATATTTAGTGCGCAGCAGACGTTAACGAAAAGAAAAAAAAAAGACCTTCACTTTGGTAAGAGACAAATGAAATTGCTTTAAATCTAAATCTTAATTCTTTTACAGAATCCAACTCCTTTAACGAAAGACGTAAAATGTTATTCGTATATTGTACAGTATTTTAAATTTGCCAACGTATTACCGCTGCTGATTTTTTAATGGAATGGCTTACGGAATGATGCGGGATTAGTCGGCCGCCTCGATCCGTTCAGACGGTGTTTGAACTAACTTACAGCAAAGCGCGCGAGCGGCATTAGCGAAATTAAATTGCTTTGGAGTCTGATCTGGGATTACAAACGCGCTTAAAGGTAAACACACAATTACAGTATCGGAACCGCCAAACTTTGGATTAGTATAAACCTTTAACGGTTTTTTTCCCCCTCTCGACGAGCTCGAAATCGTCTCCGGCAGGAATGTTTGCATATTAAACACAGCCGAGGGGCTGCTCCCTGCCATCCGGACTCAGTCCTCTCCTTTCTCGACACCGTTCGCTTTGCAGGGTGCTGTGGGGGTTGCGGCAGCGCAGCGCTCCGCCCGGGGCCTTGCGAGTTGCAGGGCGTGCGGGTCTCAGTCCCGCAGACGCTCTTAACTACCCGGCCTCGATTGGCACTTTGACTCGACGCGCCACGCGTTTCAAAACGTGTTACATCAAAAATATGTCGACTCGGCCATTTTGAGACCCCCCCATTGACTTAGATTGATTTGCTTTTTCAAAAGCTGAGGGAATTCAGGATAATCATCTCCAAAATTAGGCGAAAAATCCAACAAAATAACCCTCACGGGAAAGGTGCAACACATACAACGAAAAGAAGTCAGTCTGTCATGGCTCACTCTCTCCCCTTGGCAACTGATCAAATCGCACGTCTACAGCAGGCACCATTACAGCGGGTGATCCAGCCCTGTCTCAAATACCAGTAAACAATGCACCTGAGCCCTTCCGACCCCAGCTAAAGGGATGCAAAGAACAGAAATGAACTTCAAATACAATATACTGCTGGGAAAAGGGAGTAGAACCAAATCCGACGGGTTCACCGAGTTTCGGTCCTACGATATGGACAGCATCTCTCCCCGCCGCTAGAAAAAGCCCACTGGGAATGAGCTTGGATTCATGATGGGAGCCACCGGGCTAATAATTCCTTCCAAGAACGATGAGGTTGTGCCTGTGAAAATGGACTGTGTGTATGTAAGAAATCATCACGTTGATCTAGGGGATGGGAGTAGATGGAGCAATGCTTGCCGCTGCCCTACCAACTGGATTCTTTCCTGATTCCTGACGAATGTTTTTGCCCTTCATTTTTATCTTTGAAGTTATTTTTAATTACTTTTCCCAGACGGATGATAATGAAGGAGCTGCTGTTAAACCGCAACATTAGCCATTTCGGCTCAACGCAGCGCACCGCTAATGCGCTTGGCGTGTGCGGCGAATGCGCCCGGCCGCCTTATCCTCGCATGTAATTGGCTGCCGACGGAGTCCCCCAGGAACGCGGCGAATTACTGCGGAGGTGCAGTGAGCTTGCATCTCCGAGTCTGATTTCCACCCCCAGGAGTGCAGTCTGATGACACGGGGAAGCGCCGGTTCGCATGTCTTCGGGGACCCTTCCCACCCTTGAGCCACGAGAAGCACCGGGCCTGAGTCCAGCCAAAAAATCAAGTAAAAAGTGTAAAATAACTTTGAAAGCGGTTGAAGATTCTGTGCACGCAAACAGGCTGCTTGTGAAGCCGTTAAGGTGTTTGGTGATAAATGAAAGCCATGTTTAAGCCACTCGGTGCAGAGATTTCCCGAAAACCACGGTGGAGATTTTAGATGGGTCCACAACCGGAGCGAATACTGGCGCTCTTGCGGTTTGGGTCTCAGCGGGAAGAATTCGGGCCCACGGCCCAGCGATGTCGGAGCCATCGTAAATAAAACAGGGTACCCGCGAGCAGGAGACGTAGAGAGGAAAAGGTAGAAAGGTGGGGACACGGCTGTTTGCAACTGTGCTATATTATTTAGACTGGTGTTTAGATATAAAATGTGCTTAAAAATTATTCATGATTTTAAACCAAAGGAAACGATTCAAAGTGACTGCGGTAAACAGCGCAGCGCATGAATAAAGGAAGTCTGCTATTACTGCTCGGGTCCAAACCCGAAACGCAGCCCAGAAGAGACTCGTCCGATTACTGATCAGCTCGGTGAGCAAATGCTCGGCCTCGTTCTCATCCCGTCACCTCTGTCTCGGGATCGAAGGGGGAAGCGTAACGGTAAGGCTGTGACGGCTCTTAAAGGCCCCCACGCTCTTGCAGCGGGGTACGACTGGACTGTTTCTGCACTGTTTTGGAGACCTGTGGAACAAGGCCTGTGACTCAGTCCATTTTCAGCTGCTTGGCTGCCCGCCCTCCCCCCCCCGTGCCTCTGTTCCTAGACTCATCTGTGTGCGGAATGACAAACGACTCCCCCCTCGCCCCACCGCCGTCTCCACCCCACTGCTTCAACTCTGGCCCAGCGAGCTCTCGGCCTCCCTCATTATTCCGTCCTGTCACCCCCGTCAAACCATTCGTCGAGCAGGCGAGGCGGCCACGGTCGCGCTGTTGTGGCCCTGGAGCGGCCCGGTCCAGGGGCCGCTTGGATACCACTCGCCACCCTCGCCCCGCCACGACCGATGCACGCCAGACTTCTCGGGGGCCTCGTCCACCTCATCACTTGTCACACGGAGGCCGCAGCTGGAGTCAGCACCTCTTTCTGACGGTGTAATATTAGAGGAAGCGATGCAAAGCTGATAAGTGGCGCCTCTGGAGCCGCAGCAGTGCACAAACTTTGCATTAACTCTTCCGACACATCATTTGTTGCATCTGCTGCCCGTTTTTCCTCCATGTCACCCATCATGCCTCTCCTTAAGCAGATGCGCTCTCTCCTCCGTTCTTCTCCCCGACTGGTGAGAGCATCTGTCAGCCTGATCATATGGTGAGCCCGTTCCCCTTAATGAATTGCACACCTTTAATGGAGGAAACCGAGCAGCGGGAGATGCATTTTGCGGGTCCTCCGGACCTCCTCGTTCTCCCGATACCGTCAACCCCCCAGACCGCCCACCTGATCCTCGGGGGATGCGAGGGACTGTGTTTTGACATTGCAAGCAATTGTTTGAGGGAGGGGGACAGTTTCCATCAACAATATTCCATGGCGCGTACTCGACAACACCGCGCTCCAAAGTCATCCGGAAGATGTCAATCACGTCGTACCCCCCCGTCCCCCGACACAAACCCCTCCCCCAGTTCCGTTTAATGAATTTCCCCCTCCGGCGCTGCACTTCGCACCCTTCCACGCCGACACTTCCAATTAAAGGTGACACTTTGAACCGCAGACAAGCGCTCTCCTCCCTATAAGGCGAGCGGCTCCTTAATTGGAGCCATTTAATGTAGATGTCTGTAAAGCATGCAAAAAGAACAAATAAAAATTAATCGTGTACATGAAATGTTATGTCGATTAGAACCGTAACCGTCACGGGCTGACGTTTTGACTGCTCCGAGTTTGGCGGTAATTTGTCGGGTGCGCAAATGTTCCGCAGTCCGTGCATTTTTCGACGCCATCGCATGTGGTACAAGCCAAGTCGCAAGAACCCTTAAGATCGCCTTTTAACGATAACTGCCAACTTCCTCATTTATGAGTCACTTTGTCGCACACCGGCCCGTTTTCCCGGCCTCCCACGACGCTCCGAGTCGCATCGGGCTGGCTGGGATCGGACTCTTGAGTCGAGAAACCGATACCGGAACGGAGAGACGTGAGGGAGCATTTAGAGAGCCATGCCGCCCGCCCATCACTGCCGGAGCACTGTGAAAACCTGAAAGACGCCGATCCAGGCAGCAACCAGGCCAGTCGACGAAAAGAGCCCAGCTGCCCTTCGGCATTTAATGATACTTTCCCTTCAGCTATAAAATCCAGAACCGATTGGGTGAAAAGTGTGGAACGCCTACACGTGCGATGGCAATAAGTCCAACAGTCTGAAACTGTACAAAACAGATAATTCCATTTATTTGCAGCACCAACTAAGTGTTTCTAATGTTTGTCTATTAGGAATGATGAGCATTAGAGAACAAATGCCAGAGAGGATAAACCGGGCATTGAGTTTGTGTGGGAAAACGAAGGCCTTTTATTTACCAGGGAAGTTGGCAGTTTGAGCGATGGAACTACATGTTCGGCTGGCGCTTTTCTCCAAAGCGACTCGCGATTTACCCACTTGGATAGCTCGGCCATCGGTTTGGCGTCGTGCCTTCTGCTACAGCATAGGTGACGATTTAAATTTGGGTGCTTCAGCTGTAAGTTTGCGACTCCAGCCACGATGTCACGTGATGCCCCATGCAGATCCTTGAACTGCACGTACGGGGGTTCACCGATGTCTCCCTCCAGTTTACCCGCTCCTTTCTTCGAGGAAATTCAGGACAGCGGTATCCGGCGCACTAGAGACCCTACGTGACATTCGCACCCCACGCCGGTTCTCCATCACCGGGCCTACGCCAGTGACAAATGAAGCCCGACCCAGTACTCGCGCGGATAATTCGACTCCGTCAGCCACCCCGCAACAAATTCTGCTGGGTTATTCGGAAAGTGGCAGGAGGGTGTGATGAATATGCACAGCCGCAGTAAGTGACAGCTTGCTGGAGCGGACTGTGATTACAGAGCGATATTCTGATTTCGAGAGATCACGTCGCTCGAGGATCAACTCCACGGCTCATTGCTACAATTAAGGAGATGCGCAAAAGTGCGTCTTCATGTCAATGCACCTATTTGAGTGCGCTCTTCACCTTATAAACAAATACAAACATGTTTTCACACAAATAACAGGGAAAAAGTAAACAGTTCAGAAGGTTCACCCTCGCAGATGCCGCTTATTTTTATTTATTCTGCTGACGCTTCTGTTTGAGGTGAGTTACGATGTGAGGTTTGTCCACAAACTCACTTGCGGTGGTTCACCCGTCCGTGGAGCACGGTATTTTTTTTATTTTATTTTTTTTACTCCATCAATCCAGAATAAACACCCCGATCACAGGTATGAAGGCAAGCGAGGATTTGAACCCTGGGCCTCCGGACGGCAGAGAAAACAGCGGGCGTTTGGCATTCGGCGCGTGAACGAAATGGCTCAAGCGTGACCGATTCGGAAGGCTTCTGCACGTTTAAAGGTACAACAGAAAGCGCCCGTTCGGAGTTACCTGCGTGCGCATTAATCAGCAAGCCGCACAAATGAGCTTGCGGTCCCCGGTGGCGTTCGGTCTCATTAACCTCCCGATATTGGGATCTGGTGTTTAACTTTAATAGGAGCCATTACAAGAGAATAGGTCCACTGACATTCTGTGACAGTTCCAAAACTTTCTGCGTTCATGCTAATAAACGGGAGATGAATTATTAATAGAGGCGAGAACAAAAGGATCCAAGAGTGTGTGACAGGGTAACCTGTTTAATGAACAAAGCAAAAGAATAAAAGTAAAACAATTCATTAATCAGTTGATAATTAGATGAAGGATCATCTTGGAAAGCGGCTGTGTTGCCATGGAGATGGTAAGCGCAGTTCATTTTTTTCCCCTCGACATTGCTTTTAGCAGAATTATTGGTATTAAGGATGTTAAAATAAAATATACGTATGCAAAAGAATATACACATGTAGAAGCACCGCTGCTGGTCAAGGAGTCTGGTTTGCCTTGCAGTGGCATGGAGCCGGAAACTAAGGTATTGTAGGACACCCTGCAAAGAATTCTTGGTAAGACTAGAAATATTAAGCAAAGACACACCCCAACCACAAAACAAAAACATATTCATGTTCTGTACTTTTTTGCTGTGCAGGAACAGTCCCAAATGAACAACATGGATTCTCAACTGGCAAGTCAGCCTCAGTGAGATGACCACCGCATGACCTCAAACCATCTGACAGCAGCAAAACGCTACAGTATGGAGGAGGAGAACATCTGGACCATCGGGGAATCCGCAACAGAATCCCTGCGTACACTTGGAAGGGGCGGGAGAGAGACCAAGTGGCATCAGTCACCGATTGCTCCCCCTTCCTCCCTTCCCTGCTGTCTCACTCATCCCACACCCGCTTCTTGGCATGACAACTGTGGCGTGGGACAGCGCTCTCCTCTCCAGACATATGGCAGCTCAGCAATGCGACACGGGTGCTCCAACCTCCCAGGCGGGTGGCTGAGCACAAGAAGGCTGGCTCGGGGACTAGGCATCGCTGACCGGCTTTGGGTTGTATCGGAGGCGCTAAGCGGACTTGCCTGCAGAAACTGGGCTGGTTCCTGCCGGGGAAATCATTACACCCCACGCTTTCTCTCCACCAGCTACCGCTCTGGTATCCAACCGCTTTAAACAGACTCGGGTCTCTTACCATTCGTTGCCCAGAACCAACGCAGAGTTAAAAACGACAGGAACGCCACATTTGTTAAACACCAGGCTTGCTTTAGGCAGCGATGATGCTCTTTTCGGGCCTAACGTCTGACGCAGGGAATTCACCTTGCAGCCTCCAAATTTCTGGCCCTCCCACTGCAAGGAGAGGAGTGAAGGAAATGTAAAGAACTGAAAAGCAATTAGCATGGAAAAGTGATTAGCATGCAGAGGAGGTTCACCGCTTGTGAACAGGATGGGTTTGTGCCCAGAACTGATGGAGCAGAGAAGAAGAACGGAACACAGACAGAGGAGTTGCAGGCCACCCTGCTGTGCTTTGAGAAATACGGGGCCGAGAGGAGGGAAGACGGAATCCGCAACAGAGCAGGGAATATACAGACCAGAAGCTGTGCTGAAGCAGACGAAAGAATTCGGTGCTTCCGTCCACCGTGGTACTCCTTCGGAGAGGTTGTCATCCGGTGCTTGGAGTCACAATGAGACCCTTGGACTCCCCTCAGAATAATGGCCACGCTACAAATCCTCATCTCATCCAGAAACTGGGAGACCACCAGTCAGAGCTGCGTATCCACGGGCTCTGGGCTTAGTGGGCCGGCAATAAAGAGCTACAGCGGACTGGAGAGAAGATCAGGGAGTTGAAGATAGCATGCTAAAGCAGATAGCAGGAGCAACCGAAAGACTAACTCCAGCTTTCAGATCCTTCTCACCACGGAGCGGTTGGAGTCAAGGAGGTGATGTGTTGCCCGAGTCCAGCTGTAGGCAAGATGAGTGTGTTCACGGACCCAGAGAGACCCAAGCGCAATGATGATCAGAGAAAGCCACACAGCTGTCCTACAGCTTTTTCTTAGGGATCCACACCTCCTCATCCGTTTGTAAAGTGAAAAATTCGAAATAATCTCAACAATTTGAAAATCTATTATTCAGCCACGTAACAACCAAATCCTTTGTGCCTTAACATATTTTCAAAACTGCTGTCTTGGTGTTTCATCCAAAATTTCAAACGCTGCCTTTCAGATGCTGTCTGCATAAAGAGGTCAGCCTCACAAAAATAAGTGGACAATTGTTTCCAGTACCTTAGCAAAGTTTTCACTTCTGCTAGGACCCCGGCGTTCCGACTTGAACTTGAAAAATTCCGTAGCGCAGCAGGGCCCCTTGTCAGGATCTGATCCACCAACCTACTGGTTGGCAGTTAAGAGCTTTCACCACCAGCATTGCTGGAAGCCTTACGAGTGCACGCGACCATACAGAAGCGTGCGCGTTTCCACAAACACCCTTAAGTACGTCGCTACGTATATTTGCATGGAGGTCGATCAATTTACAATTTAATGAACTGAAAAAGCCTCGGCTTACGCTGCATTTTTTTGTTTTTTTGTTTTTTTTTTTAAATCAGGAAAGCAAACGAAGACTGGCAGCAAATGAAGATAAATTACTTGAAAGCAGTTCAAATTCCACTGCCTGAGAGTAGGGGGTGAAAACGCAGTTTTAACAGCTCGCCGCTTTCCAGGTGGCTGCCTTTGTTGTGCCTGCCATTATCCACACATCTAATATTGTTTTTTTGAACATTCTCCTCTGAATTATGCACCCGGTTTTGTGTGCTTTTGCTATAACAAAGTTGCAGAAGAACAAACCTCGCTGTGACTGTTGCACCTTGACTGCATTTATAGTTTTCTTCTAATGTTTTTGCGCTCAAACAATGCAACGCAAGACAGAATAAACCATCAAAAATAAGCCCCCCTCCCCCCCCAGTACAAGTACAATAGGGGACCACAAGGAGAACTCACGTGTTCCCCAGGAGATTCCCAAAGAACTGCGGACCCCTCTCAGGGGGCACTGCTGTGGGACCTGCAAAAGTACAGCATCTGCTGCAGTTTTATTCCCCCCCGGTTGTGTTGGACACGCATGAGGAAGACCCTGCTGCAGCACTGCATCCTGGGACAGCTTGGTGGTGCAATGAAACCACTGCCGCGACATCCAATAGCAGTGGGGTACCGACTTTGTCGGCTAGCGTCTTTGTCTACTTAGTGGGAGGTGAAAGAAAAAGGCCAAAAAGTGCTCACAACATAAGTGGCTGGTGACGGTCCAGGACAAGATCACGTGGAACAACCAACACAAAATAAGTCCAGATCAAACCTTACGGCACTCGTAAACAAACGGCAACATTTTGTCCAAGAGTCAGACGCTTGAGATTGTTTGAGGGACACAGCTGCACTGTGATTGATCTTAGACATGAGAATGAACGGAAGAATACAAATGAAAACGTGAAGTCAAAGTGGAAGCCGAGATGCTGCAAGGCACAAAAGTTGGTCCAGTACGAACACGTCAAACTCTACGTTGCCCTTAAATCTAGTGAACCTAAACTGCCCTTCACCCATCCAGCGTTTCAAACCGACCCGCGAGGAGCTCTCGATTGCCTCACGGTAGCTTTGGGAATGAGCAGGACAATATTTTGCACAGGTGACCCTACTAGCAAGTAAATCTCTTTCCTCTGGCCCCCCACGGTGCCGACTTGCCTCCATCCAGCAATCCCCTTTTGATCAATGATTTAATGGTGTTGATGTAAGATAGGATCACAATGCTCTGATGGTGACGGCTCCATTCTGAGAACCCGATGCATCAATCCAGGATCCGGGCTGGTCTTCTGACTCATGAACATATCCTTCCTCCTGACCATAATTCTTCTGTTAACAGCTTGGGGTTTAGAAGATGCTGATATGTTGCCGCCCCCAACACGCACACACATGTACGCACGCACTCTATCTCCCCCACCTACTTCAGCAGACAGGCTGGTGTCTTTATTGGAGATGACATTAGGTTAACACTGGCAGGGAAACTAGGAAGCTGCACCTCTTACCTAATTTTCTCCTCAACAGAAACACCACCAGTACAATTGAGCTCCATAAACCATCCGTCCTTGACGTTTTTTTGCAACCTTTAGCAGAACAAAATGAGGACTTACAGGTGAGCCTCAAAACACCATTAGTAGGCAATAACTTTGTTTATACAGCATTTTTTCATTCAGATTTTGCAGTTAAAAGTGCTTCACAAATGTATATAATGCACCTTTGTGTCAAATAGGAGCAGTAAAGGGAAAAAAAAAATCTCCTTTTCACATTATTTGTACAAGCAGGTTTCTGAACTGTCTATATTTACACTGCATGTGACTTGGGGAATAAAAATATGTTTCCAGTGAGTAGCTGAAACCCCACGCAGAGTAGGAGAGGGTTTTAAATAATCGGGCGTGAAGGAGATTGTCACGATCCCTGGCTACGTTCAATGGGCTAACATTGCGGCTAAATGGCAGAAGGCGTTGTAATTTGTCACTGCTTTCACCGCTGCTGCTTTAAACACGTCAGTCAAACTTTTATCGAAAGGGGGTTTAATAATAATAAAAATTAAAAAAAAATAAATAAATAATAAAAAAAGGGATCCTCCCCATCTCTCGGTAGCCCTGTCACCCCAGCACGCTCACGGCTGACCATCTTCTCCGCAACGCGTCCGCTTCCAACTCCGTGCGGCTGCTCGAGATTAGCACAAGTCAAAGCGCCTGCATCTGCTGATCTGCATCCACCATCGTGGGCCCCATCCGGTGCAGGAAGGAGTCCTTAACACTGCACAATCCATAGCTTTGCAGAAAAAGTCAGGTTGACTTGATGGGATTAGAAGAGGTAGTACATCGGGAGCGAAGGGAGGACAGGTATATTTTCAGGCTGTGTTATGTAACAAGCAAACAATGGGAAATACTGCCTGAACTGCACGAGTCTGCCCTGCTCCCCAGCAGTATGTCAATTCCACGCGTGAATCACATTTCCTGTGCCACCGAAACCTTGTAAATACGTCCGCGGTGCCTTACCCATTTATTAGCGCTCATAAATAGCACAATAACAAAAATGAGTCGCCACCATAAATAAGAGGAATTATAACTGCATTTCCGCTGACCGGTGACGCGGAGGCCAGAGCAAAAAGGCCCGAGTCTTGGATCACGAGCGCCCGTTTGCAGCGTCCGCAGGCCGGGAAGCAGCATCTGCATCGGCTACCCGCCCGGTGCAGGCAAACAGAGATATCGTCTGCCCTAAAGCTACGGGCGTGCTAATGAATACGGACAGGAAGTGCATTAGGCGTCCGACACGGGATGACTGCCCGCTTTTCCAGTAATCTCTCCATTACACAACTCTCGCCTCTATCCGCCTGCGCTAGGCCGATTTTACGGCACCCAGTAATTTCCTTGCATCAATTTTCTGCAATCACTGTTACACATACAAATGCATGCATACAGTCGTGCACGCACGCACACAGCAAGCGTGGTGCTGGGCTCGGGAGCTCCATAAGACGGCTGCAGAACTGTCCTGACCCTGCTGCTTTCAGAAGATGTTATTGAGTGGGAAAGATGTTCACCTGCAGCTGAGAAGGCTATCGTTGCCAGCGCAGACCCTGCTATTACACCTTTGAACCGGGTGCTCATTCTGAATATACCGCTCATCACAAAATTCCCAGGCTCACATGCGGGTTTGCGTGGAAGGAGATGCGGGGGTGGGGGATCGACTGCATGCGCTGGTGCCAAGGAGTCCAAAGTAGGTCCCATCGCATGCAACGCGATGAGAATGTTCCAGAGCAATGTTCTTAAGAGGAACACCAAGAACTGTGAAAGCGCAAGCACTTGAACAGCATCCATTGAAATCATTTGGTCTTCAAAGACACAATTTTCCTTTCAAAGGAGTCTCATTCACAGACTTCCCCAAATTATGTTTTAATAAATCACAGTACGGACAATCTTAACTCATTAAATGCGGTAAAACCGAACAGGAAGGACAAGAATACTCTATAGAAGCTTACGATCGGATGCAAGCGGTTTCCTTCTGGGACTCAGAAGAGAGAGGGTCAAAATATTCATAGCATATTTGAATATGATTATCTGCACGAGTTCAACATCTGGCAAAGCATGAACACCAAGTAAACGTACAAGAAATATCCTAGGAAAGAAGATTAGTTGGACGGCTGTAGATCCTGGGAGCTGGCAGGAGGTGGATCCAAAACCAGGGCTCGAGTGACAGCTTCGCACCGCCCTACCCAAGCTTCAGCTCAAGAAGAACAGGCGCTTGTAAAAGCAGAAAAATGCAGGTCTATAACACAGGGCAGCTGGTCAGATGACGTTGGCAAAAACAAAGATGAGAAAAAAGGCAGGAAGTCACATTCTGGCATGGTTTTTGAACCATTTTCCTTCTGCATTTGGAGGTCTTGACCCAGTTTTGAGCGTCTTTTTTTGGGAGGGGAACTTGGTTATGTTTCAGATCCCTGCTGTTTTTGCAGCTCCATCCTTCCCAAGGGAGCCCAGAATATAGAAAAGTGCAACACACAGACCTTCTGGTCTGCTAAGGAGAGCGAGGCACAATGTATAAATGGAGTAAATTAGTCATAAAGAGCCTAAAGGGTGCTGTCATTCAAAATACTGAGAAGAAATCACTTTCCATTGTGGGTCTGATTCATCAGACTTTGCTGTGCATTCTGGTCTACTGACAAAAATCAAATTAGCTGCACGGAGGACCCAAAACGTGTTTAAAATGTAATTTTTTTTAATATCCGCATCTCTAAGCCGATAATATTGCGCTCTGAAATTAGGAGGAGGGGGCCGGAATGTTCTGTTCCTCATATGGATTATCGGAGAATCTCAAGTCCCTCAAGAATTTTATCCTCCTTAGGCTGCACAGGTGGGACGGAGTCAAACTCTGAATTCTAATGCCTTACACTGCAGAGGACACGAAAAACACAGCAGCCCTCCCTCGCGCACCCCCCCCCCACACACACACACACACACACATACATGTAGTCTTCACAGAGACCGCAACAATGTTTTTCTGTTTAGCGCTTGATCTTGAGACAGAAAAGGGCACCGAGAGACACATTTGTGAAGACGGTTATGCAATGCACAGGGAAGAGGTGAGCAGAAACTGTGGGAATAAAAGCAAACCTCTCAGATCAGTTACATCGGTGTTATGTATTATGTGCATTTGCGTATGTGAATAGGCTGCAACGTCGTTTGACCTTGCAGGAATTGCACATCCTTGACATAACTGGATATTTCGTTGAGATTCTTTGCCATCCTTCCCCACACCTGCCCGCGTGCTGTGCAGGTGAGCTAACCGATGACCGGAAGAGCAGCGGAACACTTTAACGCCGGGTGCCGGCAACCAGAGGGTGCCTTCCGGCCAGGAGGGTCATGTCTGCACCTGTCAGCCAGGTGAGATACCTGCAGTGTCATCTAGCGAGCAACAGCACAGATTAAACCGTCTGAAAGGAACAAACCAGGACCTGGCTTCAGGAAGGTCACTTTATCTCCTATGGAACTGGAAAGCCAGGGGATTCCCCGACACAAACATCACAAATACTGTAAAAGCCCGAAATGATGTGATAAGCGGGGTCAAAACAAAGAATGCAAAACCAGGAGCAGCCACATCACGAGGTGAATGAAAAACAGTATTGTTCGGTTGTTCTTTCAGTTACCCAGGTACTTCGTAAAAACAGGTGTTTTCATCTATTTATTTTCATTTGTTGGACATGCAAGAAATAGATTAACCAAAAACATGTAGCGGGAAAATGCAAGAACCTGCTTCGACCTGCGGTTGGAAGCGTTACGAAACGAAGGCTCGGCACCGCGGGAACAAAAGCTTCGTTTCGCCGCGGTACGTATAACCATCGGCACTCACATATAACAAGAACAAACCTGCACCAAAGCTGCCACTCGCACTGAAAGCACAGAGGGTCAACAATCACCCTATACCTCCTCACAACAGTTAGTCAACTATTTACAAACATGCAGCAGCGCATTGTGGGAGAGTTCACCTTACTGCCTTTTCGATCCTAATAACGGCAACAAACTTTGTCCAGCTGCACGGCACCTTCGGCGAAGCACGCACATTTGTTGCTGTCAGAAGATATGGTCGAGCGAAGCAGCGGGAAGACAGAAGCCAGTCACTAATCATGCTAACATCCAAATTTGTTTTTTGTCACGGGATGTTACCGAACTCCATTTAAGACATATTTCAACACTCGCGCCGGCCATCTGCAAAGAGCGTCATGGATCCGCATTCGTGGAAGCGAAGGGAAGGAGCAAAGTCCCGAGGGCCCGAAACCTGGGATCCTCAGTGTGGCTAATTCTGAGCGAAGGCAGCGTGAGTGGGAACAGATCCGGGTGTCTAGAAGCATCAGCCCTGGTGGCACTGCAGGGAGACAACCGAGAGGGTGACCAGATGGCCAAACTCCCGGCACACATCTCCCTGGCCTCGCCCGGCAGCTGCTGAATGATAACCTGCAGCTAACTGACCCAACAAGATTTACAGAGGAATGAGGAGATCCAGGGCCCCAACACTGAAGGTGAGAGTGGGGGATCTTACTGCGCTTCTGTAAAGTTGGCAGCACTTCCACAGTAAGTGTTTTTACTGCCAGATGGAAAATATCGCTTTAAATTTGTACGGTGGGATTTCTTTCGATTGTACGCTACCCCAGGCCTTGGCGAAACTCTCCGAGGCGAGCTGTTTACTTGTGCCGGTCCATTAAACCACAAGGCCACTCAGAGTGCGCGTATTCCACTTTACCACGTTTACCATAAAAGTAGCTACGGTAAGTGGGGGCAACCGGCTCTGACCGACTCACGCATCCACCACAAAGCCATCCCGCGCCGACAGCCTCTTTAAAGCCGAGTGCCTCCACGTCACACTTGTTCACCTCGGTTTGACAGAAATAGAGTAATTTGTTTGTCTCAAATATTTACTTATTTGTGCTTTTTTCTGTTTAGATGAGTCAGTGAACTCATTCACCATCTATAATCCGCAAAAGAGAGCAGAAATCATTTTCGAAAGAACAATTAACCTTTGGCATCCGTACATCTGTGTCAAAATGATGGGGCACTGCTTATTCAGTGTGACAGATAGTTTTACAATTATATTAAAATGCTATTTACTATATTATAGATAATATTAACAATCATCAAGTAAATATTGCAAATTAACAAATGTGCCATATAGTTGGCTTGACAGGGTTTTCTGATCTAAGAGCCCAAGCAGCCCAACTCCAGTGAGGAAGTGGAAGTAAAAGGCGAAAACTAGAAAAAGGTAAATATTAATAAATGTCTAACCACACAAAGTAGTAAGATGCAGTGGGGGGAGGGGGGGTGTTCAGGTTCACTTGTTTTTGTGGACTTTCATCCACACAACCGCACCTACCTACAGGTTAAAAGAAGCCCCCCCCAATGCACTGCTTGTGCGTCTCCCAGTCTGGGGCTTAAAAGCACGTCGAATGATGACAGAGACGGCACAGAGCATTTCCTTTTGCAGTTTAACAAGTGGATATTAATAAATCATCCTGCTCCGAGGCTCTCATCTCAGATGCGCTCGCAACCGGGGGCCCTCGTAACACCTTCATAAGCGCCGGATTGAAGACGTCCCGTAAAGTAACCTTGGCAACGTCTCTAAAGATAGAGAGCCCACAACATCTCAGCTCAGTAAGCAATAGAATCTCAGGGAAAGAGGAGGGAGCGCAATATCCACCGGTGGCAGCAAGGAACATCTGACCGGAATGGCTGAACGGCTGCTGGGCCGCGAGTCCTTAGCGTCAGGCCGGGTCAAGCTTTATATGGGCGACACTCCGGTTGGAAAGAAACATTTTCTGTAACAGCTGAGAAGAATCCGTCTAGATAAATGCAAAGAAAACAACGTGCAAATAATTCTGCACTTATCGATACACTGAGGATTCCCTTGACGCAAAACAGCGAGGTGGTTCGATCGCCGAGCCTGGCCGAACCCGCGTTTCCTCGGAAGCGTGACGTAAGGGCTCGTGGGGTGTGGCCGGGTGGAAGCCCTGGCCTAATGAACCGAAACGTCGCACCTGCGGCCCACCGTGGGGCCCGACGGTCGCCCTCGAGGCAGCCGAGGGCCCCGTTGCTGCTGCCGGAGTTGGATGCGCCAGACGGCAAAGCTCAACAGGGGCCGCGCCAAGACAAGCTAATGACAAATGAGGAGACGGAAAGTGCAGAGGAATGACCAAAAAGGGAGCAATTGACCACGATGACCAGACCTTCCGTCCAGTTCCAGGGTCATCCTGTGATGAAGTGTTTCAGAGGAATAGCAACCCAGGCTATTTCTGTGTGCGCGCGTGTGTATTTATCAGCGTGTGTGTGGAACATAAATGATGTAACATAACAGCTGTTCCTGCACAAGCATGGAACAGAAGGTGAGGGGCCAATGGGATGTGATAACCGCCCCAGGGGCTGCGATATAAAACATGCACCACAGACAGCAGACTTACAGGGTGCACCGCAGCATGCTGTAATGCCATGAACGTAATCCCCAGCAACAACCCCCCCCCCCCCCCAAAATAACTTGGCCAAAAAACATGTTTACTCATGAACTTTGACATACGGATTTGCCCAGTGACCATCTGACTGGAATTTCAATATCAGGACAGACCAGGATGGATCTCCCTGGGGGAAACACCGCTTAGGCGTGTCAAGAAAGAAAATTAAATCACTGCATTTCAAACTGTATCAATCCAAGGTATTAATTACATAACTCGCCCCAAGCTGTTTTTTTTTTTTTCCCCTTGCGCATTACGATGAACGGAGACGAACCACCTCCGAGGTTCTGGCATATTGACTATTGACAAGAGACCGATTTGAAACGCACGAAGACTCCATAAGTTTCCATGCAAATAGGTTATTTCTCTCCTTCCGTGACAGATTGTCGTCCTGATAAGACTTAACAGCTACATTCATATTTTCACGTTCATAAATTACATTTTTAAAATATATTCATGCAAATCCAAATGCAACACAATTCACTTTTCCGCTCCCGTCGGCTCTCGGAAACGCGGCGTCTGCCCGTCCAAAAGGAGCCGAGATAATGATCCCTGTCAAAAATGTTTACAGCTTTCAGTCAAGCGACTTCGCCGCTGTAATCTCTCTTCTTTAACCTTCACAGAAATACTCACGCAATCGGCTGCTCATTAAAATGCCCGGTCGGGAACGGGTGACATAATACAAGTCAAAGGTTAGCGGGCTGCAAGAGGATAAATCAAAATCCCCGTATTCCAGTCACACTATTTACAGTAAAATTGAATTTCGGCAAAAAGAAAATGTTATTAGGGGAAATGTCTTTCAGAGGGAGCGGGAGGCAGGGAGGCAGGGAGAATTTTTAAATTAAAATCAAGCGTAACAGATACTTGGTAAGGCCTGCGAAGCGCTTTGACTTCCGATTATGATAATTTGCGAGGCGTGGACAATGTTTGCACGAGGAAAGTCGAGCGCACGGCCCCGTTTTCCCAAATCTATCCACGAGCCATCTGAGTGGCGAGCGAGTCCACGAGGGAGAAAGAAATAGCCAAATGCTTAAGTGGAAGCCTTATCGAGTGCAGTCGACTGTCAAAAATACAGATGGAAGACATCAAAAGGACATCGCGGTTCACCCGGGTAGCGGGCGAGGGGTTCGGCTTCCGCCCGAAGACAGACCGCGCCACAACTTCAAGCCGTAGCTTAGTACCAATTCCCGTTTTTAGGAAATCGAGTCATCGCCTACAATCGTGACTGTGGAACGCAAGTAAATTACTGTGAGGAGCTTGGTGCAAGTCATGTTAGACAATGGACTCAAATAAATGTTTTGTTCATTTTCGGGGAGGGGAAGAAAAATTCTGGAGAAACACAACTACAAACCTTTCGATTAAAGCTCAGCAAACCTGTCGACTCCTGCTCACTCTGCACCATACGACGCTCCTCCACTTCGCTTCCTCCCATTCTTTTCTTCACCACCAGAGTCCCACAGTAGCTCAGCAGCCTCACCCTATGGCAGGTGCGAGTCCTAAGCCCGAATGGACGACCACGAACCATCAACTGCAACACGCACACCCATCCGATACAGTAGAATACCTGAAATAAATACAGCGACAAGAAAAAAGTATGTGAACTTCATGGAATTTCATGGTTTTCTGCATTAATTTGTCATAAAATGTGATCTGATCTTCATCCAAGTCAAGGGTATTGACAAATATAATGTGGGTATAATAATAGCACAAAAAAATTCTGATATTTCATGTCTTTATTGAGAACAACCATAAAAAACTCATAGTGCTAGTGGAAAAAGTAAGCGAACCCTTGAAATTAATAACTGGTTGACCCCCCTCCCCTTGGCAGCAATAACCTCAACCAGGCTCTTCCTGTAGCTGTGGATCAGACCTGCACATCATTCAGGAGGTATTCTGGCTCATTCTTCCTGGCAGAACTGCTTTAGCTCTGTCATATTCTTTGGACGTCTCATGTGTATGGCTCTCTTTAAGCCATTCCATAGAATCTCTATTGGGTTGATGTCTGGGCTCTGGCTTGGCCACTCCAAAAGGCGGATTTTGTTTTTCTGAAGCCATTCTGTTGTGGACTTGCTCCGGTGTTTTGGGTCATTACCCTGTTGCATCACCCAACTTCTACAGAGTTTCAGCTGACGTACAGACATTCTCACATTATCCTGAAGAATTTTTTGATACGCTTGGGAATTCATCTTCCCCTCAATGATTGCAAGCTGGCCAGGCCCTGATGCAGCAAAGCAGGCCCAAATCATGAGGCTTCCTCAACCATACTTTACGGTTGGGATAATGTTTTCATGATGATATGCAGTGCCCGTTTTATGGCAGATGTAGTGTTCTTTCCAAATAGTTCAATCTTAGTTTCATCAGTCCACAAAACATTTTGCCAATACCTCTGCGGAGTGTCAGTGTGCTCTTTCGCAAACTTCAGGCGTGCAGCAATGTTCTTGTTAGTAAGCAGCGGCTTCCTTCGTGGTGTCCTGCCATAGACACCCTTCTTGCTCAATGTTTTACATACCGTAGACTCACGAACACAGATGTTAGCCAGTTCCAATGATGCCTTCAAATCTTTGGCTATCACCTGGGGTTGTTTCTTTACCTCATTGATGAGTCTTCGTTGTGCTTTTGGGGTCATTTTGACTGGGCACCCACTTCTTGGTAAAGTAACCACAGTCCCAAAGCGTCTCCATTTGTAGATTGTTTGCCTAACTGTAGACTGGTGAATTTATAAAGTCTTTGAAATCTCTTTGTAACCCTTTCCAGCTTTATGTAAATCAACAATTCTTGATCGTAGATCCTCTGAAAGCTCTTTTTGGTGAGGCATGGCTCACGTAAGCGTATTCTTCTTGTGCGAAGCAAACTCAAAAAGTTTGAGTGGCTTTTATCAGCCAAAGTAACTATTCCACACCTCCAAACTCATTTTCTTGACAAGACTCCAGGTATGCTCACACCTGACTCCAGTTAGCTTTTTTGAGATCATTAACTAGTTTT
Organism: Heterotis niloticus; assembly: GCA_018136845.1. Lineage (NCBI taxonomy): Eukaryota > Metazoa > Chordata > Actinopteri > Osteoglossiformes > Osteoglossidae > Heterotis > Heterotis niloticus. The sequence continues at coordinate 2,124,605 of CM030892.1, forward strand.
TCCACTAGCACTATAAGTTTTTCATGGTTGTTCTCAATAAAGACATGAAAGATCATAATTTTTTTTGTGTCATTATTATACCCACATTATATTTGTCAATACCCTTGACTTGGATGAAGATCAGATCACATTTTATGACAAATTAATAGAGAAAACCATGAAATTCCAAAAGGCTCACATGCTTTTTCTTTCTTGATTAAAATGTCTATAGCAAATAAGTCAGGCCCCCTTAAATACAACAAAACACTCCAGATTTTGGTACACCAGACAATATTTCCATTTGGAGAGCTAGATCCCAATTTTGAACGGTCTACATCCTCTTGTCGCAGCAGCTTCAATAAGCGCCACTAGGGGCAGAGTCTCGCTCCCGATCCCTTTCGGAATAATTTTTAGCTGCACATTTTGGGCAGAATCTGGACCATCTTTGCAAAGTTCTGCATGTGTCTAGGCTCAAAAAGATGTAATTGTAAACTTAACTACTTTGAACGTCTCTTTTCGAAGTTCATTACAGTAGTGGACTGACACCCAAGAACCCGAGCTAATTACCCGCGTCGCCTGCCTACGGAAATGTACCGAAACAACGATCGCCAAGGCAACAAATGGATCCAAACTCGCCAGCGAAAGGCTGGAGCACGTCGCTGTCCTCTTGAAGTCCCTGACTGACAGCCTGCTAATTAGCTGGCTGCACACAGAAGCCATCCACGCCATCCGCTACTCCTTAGGTGCGAACGCACTCCTGCTGCTTCCTTCGACACTTCAGCACTGCTACTTCAGTTTGCGCACACACTCATTAGAGACACAGCGTTGATCCTGAAGTGAATTTCTTCCACTGCAAAATGAACAACGGACACTTGCGCGTGGGGTTCAGTTTCGGTGAGCAGGGAGAAAGATGGCGTATTTTAGCCTTCGTCAAAATTCAACTCAATTTTATTTTTATATACCGCTCTTTTCACTGCAGTGACATAGAGCACTGTACAGACATGACGGTGGTAGTATACATATACAGTTTCTGGCCACGCGGGAGAGGGGGGGAAAAAAAAAAAAAAAAAAAAACTCCTTTTACTAGAGAATAGGAGAAAAATAAACAATCCAGCCACAAGGGGATCCACAAACTAGTGTATTTCTTTGTGCCGGTCCCAAGCCCGGATAAATGGAGAGGGTTACGTCAGGAGGAGCATCCGGCATAAAAATTTGCCAAACCAAATATGCGGACAAAAATACAAATTTCCATACCGGATCGGTCGAGGCCCGGGTTAACAATGACCGCCACCGGCACTGCTAGCCGACAGGGTGCTGGAGGAAATTGGGCTACTGCTGGCCGAAGAAGGAGGAAGAGAGGAGGAAGGCATGTCCGGAGGAAGGAGGAGAGGAGGAAGGTTAAGAGAGTGGACGTGAGGGTAGGAACTTTGAATGTTGGTAGTATGACTGGTAAAGGGAGAGAGCTTGCTGATATGATGGAGAGAAGGAAGGTTGATATATTGTGTGTGCAACAGACCGAATGGAAGGGGAATAAGGCTAGGTGCTTTGGAGGGGGGTTTAAACTGTTTTACCATGGTGTGGATGGGAGGAGAAACAGGGTAGGGATTATCCTGAAGGAACAGTATGTCAAGAGTGTCTTGGAGGTGAAGAGAGTGTCTGACAGAGTGATGGTTATGAAACTGGAAATTGATGGTGTGATGATGAATTTTGTTAGTGCATATGCCCCGCAAGTTGGGTGTGAGATGGATGAGAAAGAAGAATTCTGGAGTGATATGGATGAAGTGGTGAAGAGTGTACCCGAGGAAGAGAGAGTGGTGATTGGAGCGGATTTCAATGGGCATGTTAGTGAAGGGAACAGAGGAGATGAGGAGGTGATGGGTAAGTATGGTGTCAAGGAGAGGAACACGGAAGGTCAGATGGTTGGGAATTTTGCAAAAAGGATGGACATGGCTGTGCTAAACACGTATTTTAAGAAGAGGGAGGAACACAGGGTGACATACAAGAGTGGAGGAAGATGCACACAGGTGGACTATATCTTACGCAGGAGGGCCAGACTGAAGGAGATTGTAGACTGCAAAGTGGTGGCAGGGCAAAGCATAGTTAGGCAGCATAGGATGGTGGTTTGTAGGATGACATTGGAGATCAAAAAGAGAAGGAGAGTGAGGGCAGAACCAAGGGTCAAATGGTGGAAGTTGAAAAAGGAAAACTATAAGGTGGAGTTCAGGGAGGAATTAAGACAGGCATTGGGTGGCAGTGAAAAGTTACTAGTGAGCTGGACATGTACAACAGAAGTGGTAAGGGAGACAGCTAGAAAGATGCTTGGTGTGACATCTGGACAGAGGAAGGACGACAAGGAAACCTGGTGGTGGAATGAGGAAGTACAGGAGAGTATACAGAGGAAGATGCTGGCGAAGAAGAAGTGGGATAGATAGAGAGATGAAGAATGTAGACAGGAGTACAAGGAGATGAGGCATAGGGCGAAGTGAGAGGTGGCAAAGGTTGGATGATGTTGGGATTATGAATAGGGGAGTGCAATGGATTAGCAAGGAGGAAATTAAGACAGCTATGAAGAGGATGAAGAATGGAAAGGCTGTTGGCCCAGATGACACACCTGTGGAACCACGGAAGTGTTTAGGAGAGATGGCAGTGGAGTTTTTAACCAGATTGTTTAATGGAATCTTGGAAAGTGAGACGATGCCTGAGGAGTGGAGAAGTGGAGAGTGGAGAAGAAGTGTACTGGTACCAATTTTTAAGAATAAGGGTGATGTGCAGAGCTGTAGTAACTACAGAGGGATAAAACTGATCAGCCACAGCATGAAGTTATGGGAAAGAGTAGTGGAAGCTAGGTTAAGAAGGGAGGTGACGATTAATGAGCAGCAGTATGGCTTCATGCCGAGAAGGAGTACTACAGATGCGATGTTTGCTCTGAGGGTGTTGATGGAGAAGTACCGAGAAGGTAAGAAGGAGTTGCATTGTGTCTTCGTGGACTTAGAGAAATAATATGAGAGGGTACCTAGAGAGGAGTTGTGGTATTGTATGAGGAAGTCAGGTGTGCCAGAAAAGTATGTAAGAGTGGTACAGGATATGTACAAGGACAGTGTGACAGTGGTGAGGTCTTCGGTAGGAGTGACGATGCTTTCAAGGTGGGGGTAGGATTACATCAAGGATCAGCTTTGAGTCCTTTCTTGTTTGCAATGGTGATGGAAAGGTTGACAGATGAGATCAGACAGGAGTCACCGTGGACCATGATGTTTGTGGATGACATTGTGATCTGTAGTGAGAGTAAGGAGCAGGTTGAGGAGACCCTGGAAAGGTGGAGATATGCTCTAGAGAGAAGAGGAATGAAGGTCAGTAGGACTAAGACAGAATACATGTGCATAAATGAGAGGGAGGACAGAGGAATGGTGAGGATGCAGGGAATAGAGTTGGTGAAGGTGGATGAATTTAAATACTTAGGATCAACAGTCCAGAGTAATGGGGAGTGTGGAAGAGAGGTGAAGAGAGTGCAGGCAGGGTGGAGTGGGTGGAGAAGAGTGTCAGGAGTGATTTGTGATAGAAGGGTACCAGCAAGAGCGAAAGGGAAGGTAGTGAGACCAGCTATGCTTTATGGGTTGGAGACGGTGGCACCGACCAAAAGACAGGAGGCAGAGCTGGAGGTGGCAGAGTTAAAGATGTTAAGATTTGTATTGGGTGTGACGGGGATGGACAGGATTAGAAATGAGTATATTAGAGGGTCAGCACAGGTTAGACGGTTTGGAGGCAAAGTCAGAGAGGCGAGACTGCGTTGGTTTGGACATGTGCAGAGGAAAGATTCTGGATATATCGGGAGAATGATGCTAGGGATGGAGCTGCCAGGCAAGAGGAAGAGAGGAAGGCCTAAGAGAAGATTTATGGATGTGGTGAAGGAGGACATGCAGGTGGTGGGTGCGACGGAGAAAGATGCAGAGGACAGGAAGAAGTGGAAACAATTGATCCGCTGTGGCGACCCCTAACGGGAGCAGCCAAAGGAAGAAGAAGAATAAGAGAAAAATAAACCTCTGGGGGTCCATGTGCCAGTGGAAGCCCACCCCTCCTGGGCATTCTATGCATAGGTAATAGCCAGTTCATGATAAATTAATAAGAGTCATGGTTTTTATCTGTGTGGTATATGGCATAGCTAGAGTTGCGGTTCACAGTCAAGTGTGGCCTCCCGCGTCCGCAGCGTCCGAATCGTTGTAATCAGACTGATCTAATTGATCGGCTTGCCACCCGACCCCTTCGTGTGTTCTGGTCCAGTGTCCCATCCGGCCTGGGTCTATTCACGCTGTGAGGCGACCTGCAGCACAAACGGCTCAGAAAACATAGGGGGAATTAGGCAAGGTACATACTCAAGAGACTTGGCAATGGGCATCATGCGTGATGTGCTAGATCAAAAAAGTAGGTTTTCAGACTAGATTTAAAGAAAGGTAAGGAGGTGATAGAGCGTAGGTCATCTGGCAGACTATTCCAGAGTTTAGGGGCCATGTGGCCAAATGCACAGCCGTCTTCGGTAACTTTGTTGATCCTCGGAATTGCCAGGAACCCTGCTTCCGATGATCGAAGGCTTCGACCTGGAATGTAATCCTCAAGAATTTCCATCTGTTTGACTTGTACGGATGCAAGATTTTGGTTCGTCTCTGGAATACGTGCGTCACGAGACCCAAAGGGGAGGACGTGAAAATGTTACTCCTCGGGGTTGGATGGTCACAGCTTCTCACAATGAGCTTAGCTGACGACAAACATTTTCTCCAAGAAACTATTTTCCAAGGAATAGCACTGATTTTTTTCATTTGTGGTTGTGGGATAGGGTAAATTTTAGGTTGTATATACAGTACCTCACTCGAAAGAAGGGAGGGAGGGATGGGGGGATCACGATTGTTACCGGGATAAATGAACAGTCACGTCGATTCTTCTTTTTTAAATTGCAGACTAATACAAGACACATGCTTTTTAAAGGAAACGCCGCTTAATGAGACTCCTTTTCATGTTTTTGTCCGCCTTTGTCAGATTCCTAATTAATTTACACATTCTCTTCCCGCTTAAATTACGGCCGCCTTTGTGAATTTTAATGGCCGCATTTGAGGAGGAGAAAGAGCGAAGCTTAAAAAAAAAAAGTACACGCCGCAAACATCGATTTCGAGGCCGGTCCCCTGCCAGGGAATGTTAGGCCCTCAATCAGCCGCGTCACGCCAGTAAGGAGCAGCCGAGGGAAACCAAGGGCAACCCAACCTGGCCAACGATGTGGGCAAGGGCGATGCACTCTAGCAGGCCTCTAGGGAGCGCTGCGCACAGCTACCGGGCGGGAGACATTCCGCATATGCAGCACAAGATAAACATTTTCTTTCCGGTCACCCAAAACTCATCCTTGCTTATTTCCCTAAAATAGCCCATTTTTCTCCACAGCGAGTTGCAACAGTTTTACACCATTTACCCCTTTTCTCTGCATCTCTGAATACTTTCCAAGGCAAACACCTTACCCAAGGGTACTACAGCAGGAGTGGGACAAACCTGGGTTGCTCTCATTGCAAGATGGCAGCGTTAACCAGTTGGGCCCTGGCCACTTCCGTACATATAGTTTGGGCGTCGCTTAAATCGGGCCGTCTCGTTTTCAGCAGCATCTACGGGGACACGGACGCACGGCTTGACAGAGGTACCAGAGAAGGCATTTCCGGGGAGGGACGGGAGCGCCGATCCCTCGGATAATTGCGCTCCATTCACCATCTAACAGTTGCCACTCTCCATGTGTTGGCAAATATTTGCTGTAATTAGCTCGACGGGTAATAAATTCTGACTCATGCCGGTTGACACATCCGTAGACACACAAAAAGAGAAAATCTATCACTCAAAGCCATCGGGCCGCAACCGTCACATTCATACAAACAACGGCTCGCTTGCACTACTTCTGCATAGACAACACGCGCTACTTAGGCAGGCGTAGCAAAGTTTGGAGTAAAGCGCCGCAGAAGTGAACAGAGTTCATTTGGAAACTCATCCTGGAATCACTCGTGTACGATTTCGCATCACAGAGGATGTCTGCGCCCCCCAGTTCGCGTCCTCAGAATAATTTCCATAAATAACAGAATCCCTGGAACAAGAAACCTCGCACGACCTCACAGACAAACCGAAGTTAGTGGTGCGCGGCTCAGCGCAAAAACGGTTTTTGTTGGAAAAACACAAGACGGTGGGCTATTAAGAAGGAGCATTTTGCTCATTAGCCCATTTCCATCCAAGAATGGACGCACTCTGGACTTGCCGGACTGGGAGATCTTTACCTAACACAAACGTACCTATGTTTGCCGTGTTCTGGGAAGCGGTCCGACACCCAACCCGCTACTGCTGGAGCAGCGGCTCAGTTTATACTTGGGACGTCTATTTGGAACGTTGCGGTGCACGAGCATTCGTGTGAAGAAGAGCAGAGCAGCTATTTGAGTGGCCAGTTTGGAGCGCTCCCTAACCCAAGCCTCACAGCCAGAAAACACTGCACCATTTGTGACTTAATAAGGCACCGGCCTTGTTGAGGAAGACAAATGGGGATGCGCTCGACAGCTGCTTACCTGCGTCAGTTCATCCGCGAGCTGCCCACACACCCATCCTCTCCCTCTGCTGCACCCGAATACGCTCTCGTCCTTGAGCACCGCCAAGCAGAGACCCCCGTGTCATTGCGTGCCTAAGTGTGTGTGAGAGACAAAGAATGCAGCATCGTAAAGAACAGACTCGGCCTTCTGCTGCTGTAAAGGATGTGAGGTTTCTTTATATAAAGTCAGTTGGAAGCCTGAGAAAAATCATTCTCTCTTAGCAATAACTGGAAATATTTTTTCACATTTTGACTTTGTGACCTGTGCGGTTAAGTACATAGAAGCTTAGACAGTGAGTAACTAACATTTAAGTTTGTAAATTTATTAGGCTAACGTACAGTCAGTCAATAACGTCCGTCCGTCCGTGTGTGTCCGTGTGTGTGTGTACCCAAGGTTTTACGCTCAGTGGTTTCTGCAGGGAGTTGGCCGTGCGGCAGGACGCACAAAGACGACAGCCGGCTGGACGGCACCGACGGAGAACCGTTATTCGGGCATTTTTTTCCGGGCCAGCGGTTTCGGCCAGGCGTGCAGCTGGGCCACAGGGCTGCGAACATCACCCCTGCTGCCCCCTTATCTCCTGCCTCCTCATGCGCATCTGTCCTTCGGCAGCTCTGGTGTATGCCAGAAGTGACTGGCAACGAAGGCAAAAAGTGGTCTCACAAGGTTTGCAAATCTCCACAATCCTCTCAGACCTTCTGGGAAGCTCCGTTGAAGCTCGAACACGAGGGTTCGCCCTAAAGCGGCTTCACCGGATGCCCTTTTAATCCAAGTGAATCACCACCTTCCGCACTGAAGCTTATTCACACCGTTCCATTGCCAAGACAATGTCCATCTCAGTGTTGGTACTCACTCCACGTTATGATGAAAACACGTCCGTCTGTGGATATTATTCAACTAGCGCATGCGGCACACTGCTAAGCACTGTAATGATGTTGGCACCGGCATTTCGTTGGCCAGAAGGGCAGATTCCTGCACGACATCCATACTCTGGAAGGTGGCCTAAACCGCAGACGCCCTCCATCTGCTCGACAGATGCCACACGCATTTTTCACTAGCCTGACTGACACTGTCGCGGTGTGATCCCGTGTTCAACAGCCCCGCTGACGGTGATGTCAATCACCGTGATGTAGTAAACCATGTCATCTGCGTTAACCGAAATGTCAGCACATTTTCACAAGGCCTCGTGATGTCTGTAACTCAGTGAACCACAAATGTAAGCATAAGGAATTGTTTACGTATCAGCAAATGCAATAATCCAGACATATTTGCATGTTGCTACCACTGGGAAACCAGTTTATTGGTTACAGTTGTTCCATGAACCACACGGGTTTGGATAGTGCAGGTCCACTTTTAAACAGTTTTTTTTAATACATATACAGTATTCAAGTAAATATAACATGCATGTATAAACACGCATACACAGACACCAGCTGTATTCAATATGTATATATGTAAATATATAGTCTATACAGCTGATGTAGGCGATACTCCACTGTAATCTGTGTCAGATAAGTGATGGAGGATGGAAGGACTCCCGCTGCCAGGTGGGGAGTAAATGAAGTAGAGTGCAGACGTGGACAGAAAGAAGAGGAACAAGAGCCCAAGGAATGACCTTCTTGGGAATCGCAAAAGGTCTCCACATCGTAAGCGAAACAAATGCTAATGCTTTCTTTCTTTTTTTTTTTTTTTTAGTTCAGCAGGCCACCACTGAAAGGTGGGATCATTGAGCGCAGGTTCGAGGGGGAGATGATTGTGGACGGCCAGTGATGAGAAGAGATGAAGATGAAGTGGTATGGAGCCTTAAAGAGAATGAGCTGGATGCCAGAGTGGCTGCGGGAAAAATCTTAACATCCAATTTTTTTTTTTTAATTTTGCCAGCCGAATAGAGTCGGCAATGGTAATGACGTTAGAGTTGATGTTTCAGCCAAATCTCATAATTGTGATGGGCCAAAAGTTACACGCATATTTTCGACTATGCGGGAGGTCTGCAGCCCAACCCTCGCATCGTTCAAAGGTCAACCGCTTATAGTCTCTCTCTCCAGCTTCCTTACCCAAGACAAAATAAATAAATAAATAAAAAAAAAAAAAAAAAAAAAAATTAGTCCTCACAGCGAAAATAAACAAAAAAATAAATGAAGTCAACTTAAGCTTGATAACATTTCACATTGTCACTCCAAACTGCAAGCTGTGTATTTGGCAAACAAACATACGGCTCTATTGGTTTTTTTTTTTTTTTTTTTTTTATAGAAGAGGGATCCACTTCAAGGGGAGACGCCTTGAGTGTCAGTCACAGAAATTATGCAGAACCTTGCCAGTAAATGAATGCTTAAGAGCGCTGTTATGCATCTCTGCGTAAAACCACTTAGCATTAACTGCCAGCATTAACACCCAGTCTATGACGTGGTAAACGTTCCCAAACGGAGTGTCGAAGCACAGACACGAAGCTGTCAGTATATTCGCCTCATGCTTATCGATGATGACGGAAACTTAGACCCTCGCAGTCTACACCCGCTCGCTCGGTTTAACGGCAGATGGCGGCAAAATTTACGGGTGATGGGCAAATGTCCGCGGGATGCGACGGAAGCTCGAACCTGAACGTGTCGGTCACGGCGAGAAACCGAGACGGGGAAAGCGTAACAGTGACAACTTGCGTCATGCAGAAGCCGCCAAGCGCCTGCTCTGTACGGCCTTTCTCGTGGACGATGGAGCGACTGCCTTGTGAACGGAAGACAACTGCGAGCGTCAGAAGAATGTCACCAGGTGTGATTCTTTGCTACAAATTGCAGGGGACAATTTGAAGCGGCGGTGATGAAAGCAGCCACAAGACATAACCATACGTGAAGGCGACGCACACATGCCTACACTCGGATCTTTTGGTTTAGCCTCAGACAGGTGAAAGCATGCAAGCTATTAAGTGTAATAAGCAGCACATTTTTTGGTAGGCTGAAAGCCAGTAAGACCGCCCAACTGGGTGGTTGTTAACTTTCAGCTCATTTTTGGCAGCACTTTTCAACAGGATCCTTCTAATTATAAAATATAATACAACGGAGCACAGACAAATGATGAGCAGCATCAGGAATAAAAAAAAAAAAAAAAAAAAAGCTTGTATGTGTTTCTGGGGGGTGGTTGGCCTATGATTGCCCATTTAATACTGGGTAGTAGAGCAGAAGGTTCTAGACTAGCCAGTAAACCATGGGCAGGACACCAGCACGTTGCTGCCCTATCTGGTCAACACATTGTGGGGTTAGTGCGAACGGTTTAAATAAATTTCAATAAATGCACTCGACAGTCACAATTTCAATCATTTGCACATTAATTGGAACGTAAATGAAACGAATCCGCTCCATCTTATGGAAGTTTGCAAGTTTTATTGTGTGACCTTTCAATTCTTCAAAACAGAACCAACAAAAAAAAAAAAAAAAAAAAAAAAACTGCAGTTCTATCCAGACCTACTGGGGGGCATAATAAAGATTTTTCAGAATGTTATTTACTGGCTGCATGTGAAAACATTTCTTCAAAGACTGTCTAGTGATAGAAATCACTGAACCTGGCATTCAAACTCAGCCCGCACTGTCAGACACACAAGAAAAAAAAAAAAAATCCAGTAACTGGTTCATAAGGGTTTTAGATTTGATCTCAGCGTTTGCCAGTGTTGTTGGTGTCATCCTGAGATGTCCCACTGAAGACGCACCTGTGAATCCCAACCTGAAACCTCACTAGATAATGCATGGCATGAAAGGGAGCGGCAAGTAGCGCCAATAATGCAGCCAATATCTCAGTGCCCAAACTGTTCAGGTGTGGGATCAAACCAAATTTTGTGCCGTCTGCAAGTTCCTTCTGGGAGCTCTGGTTTCCAGAGACACAAGTTAACCGGGTTAACCGGTCACTGTAGCGTGTGTGTCTTGGCTCCCTTCCAGAGTGTAGCCGTTTCATACCCTAGCACCCAGTGAATCTGGTATAGGCTCTGAACCCCCAGGACCCTGACCAGAAGAAGGGATCACGGACGATAGTTAAATGCACAATGGGAAAAGTGTCTCATGCAGTCATTTAAACACTAAGCATCACAACAGTTTTTGTAAAAGCAGAACATCGCCCATCGATCCATTACTCAAATCTCACCCCAGGTCCCACCGTTCTGAAGCGGGGCCAGAAGGGGGGGGGGGGACGATGCTCTCTCCGGAGTCCCCGGTCCATTCCTACTCAGGCTGAAAGGAGAGGCGACCATATGGCTGACAAGATTGCCTCTTTTATCTTCCTTCATACATTTACCTCTGCCGTAAGAGGATTGCCCCTATCGTAATTACATCTACCGCTGCCATTGATCTCCGAGTTTAAACAGGTGCATGCCCCTCGTCGAGGGAGAGATGGCTATCCGTTTGCAAGAGATTGTCTGTGCGTGCGCGCGAGAGGAGGAGTGTTTGAATGTTGACCAACCGTAGCCATCGTGCTCAAGTGTCTACAAAACCAGCAGGTAATTTGCCCGAGAACGTCTACGGCAAATTGGATTCCATCCCCGACCGCACGCACCGTAAAGTCACGTACCTGGCATATTCGAGCCGACGCAATTGCGGCAACACAATATGGAAAAAAGGAGCAAATCAAATCTGCGGTGATTAAATTGCTGGCAGAACACATTGCAGACCCATACGTTCACTTTTCATTCAGCTGGCAGCCTTGCTGTTGGGAACATTGTCGCTGCCCCTCGCTCATTTGTCCTCATGTAGCTTTTAGCTTAAGCACATACGCACCCTTAGCTCTGACGCTTCGGAATGCAGAGCCGAGGTGCCCGACGCTGCAGCGGTTTGACGGCGCCAAGATGTCCATTCACCCATGCCGAGGAGCCCATTGGTTCCAGACCCAAAGGCACGGCATCGGCAATGTTCTGATTCGTTATTAGTAAACCCTGTCGTTTTTAAGCATCCCGATGGCTTTGGCTCTTGCTTTTCACGACTCCACTTTTACTCTCCAGATACGACAAAGCGACGAGTCGAGAACAGCAGCTTAACTGCCTACGAGTTCTCTTCTCCCACCTTTAGGAAGGGATACGGTTCACTCGATTCCAGAGGCGCAGCGGTCTTGCTTTCAGTATCGGCCGCTCCCGGACCAAACGCGATGAAACTCATGGATCAACTGGAAATGAACGCCGCTCCATGCATGCTCTCACCTCCCCACCCACAGTTGACAACTTTTAAAAGTTCTTCACATGGTTTACAAACCGAAAAGTTTTGCATTCGCATAATAAAAGTACTAACCGTTGGAGGCAGGGACATAAGCGCGCTTTCAAAGATGCGAGCGCAATTTTGGGTGGTCGGACACCAATCGGATGCCGTTTCTTTGGATCATCTGGAGATGTTTGAAGCTTTCATCTGCCGGCAAAGGAAACGAGCGCAATTTTCCAGTTGTATTGTGACTGACAGACTCAAATGACACTTTGTCGGCAAGAAGAGGCTCACAGCTGTTTTACGCCACCGGATAAGCATAAACCAGACTCTTCTGAAGTTTGTCTGAAAACCTACAGCTTAATTATTTCAATTACTTGGGTGGGGGAACAAAACTTAATCTGTTGTGTGTCTGCAGCTTTGCCCTTTTTGAGTTGTTTAAACTTTTCATTTTAATTATTATTTTTTTTTTATATATCTAAGGCATGCTGCTATTTTTACATTTCTGTACCATTCCAATTAAATTGCGCAGTTCCTCCACGACTCGACCGCCCACAGCTCGCATGGCAAACCGGAGGACTGGAAATTCAACATTCATTTGAGCAATCAACGCTGCGGGGGTTTAATGCTGGGTGCGACTCCTCCTAAGGCGGCACTTTAAAAAAAAAATAAAAATAAAAAAAAAAAAAAAAAAAAAATATATATATATATATATATATATATATATATATATATATATATATATATATATATATATATATA